>JAHZTW010000004.1:31718005-31741578 GCA_020283515.1 Alliaria petiolata | reverse complement strand
AGGTTCAAGGGCTACACAATGCAATGCCCTCATCATGGCTTCACACAAGAGTCTCTACTAAGCACCATCTATAGAGGGGTCCTTCCAAAGATTTGAATGCTTCTTGATACCGCAAGTAATGGTAACTTCTTAGGGAAAGAAGTAGAAGATGGTTTGGAGCTTGTAGAGAATCTTGTCTTGAGTGATGGTAACTACAATGAAGACTATGATAGAGCTCCAAGAGGAGGTGAATATGAATCTCACAAGAAAGAAATGAAGTCTCTACATGACAAGATGGACAAGCTCATGTCTTCCAATTAAAGACATGTACATTTTGTGGTTGAGAATCAAGAAGAGTGTGAAGATCAAGTTGGGTCTCAAGAGTGTGAGGAAGAGGTCAATTTCGTGGGAGGCCAAGGAGGATACAACAACAACTATAACAACAACTATAAGGGGAATAACAACCTCTCTTATAGGAGTACTAATGTGGCCAACCCCGAAGACCAAGTCTACCCCAACCAAACTACTCAAGGCAAACCTTTTGTGACTTACAACAATCAACAAAAAGGTTATGTACCAAAGTCTAACTACCAAGGAGGAAACCAAGGCAACTATAGTGGTCCAAGGAACAATCCTCCTCCGGGTTTTACTCACGCCTCCCAAGGTCCTCCACAAGATAACATTCAACTAATGCTTCAACAAATACTTCAAGGTCAAGCTCACAGTGATGCTAATGTGGGAAAGAAAATCGCTGAGATTAACACAAGGATGTATTCTTCACTCAATGAGCTTGCAACTCAAATAGGAGGTCTTCAACAAAAGTTCAAGCAACTTGAGAACAAGGGCAAGGCTTCTAGCTCCTCTTCTCAAGGCCCTATACCGGGAAAATGTGAAGCTAACCCCAAAGAGTATATCAATGCCATCACTTTAAGAAGTGGAAAGGAGTTGCCTACTAGGGAGAGTCCTCTAATCAATGAGGACATTGAAGTTCAAGATGGGGAGGGAAGCTTTACAAAAGCTCAAGAAGCTGTAACTTTTGATGATGTGTACATTGCCAAGAGAAGCAATGATGTGGTAAAGGAGAAGCTGATAGGGCTCAGGTTTTACCCAAATAATCAACTACTGCAAATGCAAAACAATGCAGTTGAAGTATAAGGGGTATCGAATCCTCAGGGAAGTTAAAGCTACACTTATGGTTTCTAGGTTTAGATTATGCTAGGCGATTAATTTAAAGTAGTCTAAAGCAATGCAGAAATAAGCAAACGATTTTATAAAGCGATGTAAGTTCAGAGACAAAGGCGCTAGGCAAGGATAATTATCAGGTTTGAATCCAAGAATGCAGAATCTAAGTTTATTAGGGATTTTATTAAGAACCGTCTAGAACTCGAAACTCTAAGTTAAAACCAATCAACTCTCGTTGCAGAAGTTATCTATGCCTAAATCCCTAAATTCCAAATCTCTTTGCGAATTTAAACAATTAAGGCAAGCAATAAGAACAGGTTCGATTTGTTCACAAATTACCTAAACCAAATCTCTTTGCGAATAGATAATTTGCTCACCTAAGATTAGTTCAAGTTATTAATAATGCTCTCGCATCTATTAAACAACCTAAGGTTTGATTTCTAAGTGATCAATTCAGAGAATCAAGTTAAGCACAAATCTAGGTGAAGATCCAATTGATTTCCCTAATAATTCTAGTGATTCTATAAACTCTTCATCAAACCCTAAATTACCCTAACCTAACTAGCAAACTACTCAGACATAATAATGCAAACACAAAACATGGCTGAATAATATTGCATAAAAGAATAGAGAATGATACAGGGGTTCGAAATCTGGCTCAGATGAGTTAGAATTGTCTCCCCAAAAGCTCAGGATCAATCTCTCTCTAAGTCTCAAAAACAGAAAATAATGATAAAGTATATTTCTAAACAATGCCTGAAAACTATTTATAAAAGGGGATTTTTCGTCCAGGGGTAGATTTGTAATTCTTCAGAACTTGCTCTTCTTTCCTTTTTCTGATTGGAAACCGTCACTTGTGGCCGTCTATCCTTGGTGTCGATCGACACTGAGTGTGTCGATCGACACTCAGGTCGTGAATTCCACCCTCTTGACTTCATCACTTCGGCTGCTTCTCCAAAGTGCTCCAAAATGCTCCAGATTCTCCCATTTAGCTCCAAATGCTCTCCATCCTGTAAAGACTCTAAAAAGACTCCAAAACTAGCAAAAGACTCTATAAAAACACTTATATCATGGCTTAAAAACGGGTAAAAACCATGATATATCAACTCCCCCAGACTTAGCCTTTGCTTGCCCTCAAGCAAAACAGAAACTTAGACTGAAGTAGAAGTTTGAAAACAGGAACTTCCAATCACTTTTTCAAAACGCCACATTGATTAACACTTCTTGAATCCACATGATATTAGAGCCAACCTTAGGAAATGTTCAATGTACTTACCACAAGCTTAGCAATCTCCCAGTTCAAATCCAGATCCTTTCCTTGGTAACATATTCGAACTCTAACATTGGTAATGCCATAGAACTTTTCTGATTCTTTTCCCTTCCTTAGTACCAAAACAAGATATTCTCATGCAGCTCCCCTATTTTCTCTTCCCTTAGTCAACTTCTGCCCATTTTCAGGGTGTTCTAAGATCTTTTCATTGACTCTTATTATTCTCTTTGGGATCTCTGGAATAGTGTTACTCTCTACTTGTGTTCCTTGTGAGGAGACGTGTTCAAGAGCATCACTAATATTGTTCTTTGTGAGGAGACAGGCTCATGACAAGACACTATTCTGACTTAGACTATTTTTCTTTCTTTTCTTTTCTCTTAAGGGAAGATCAAGGAGAGACTGCAATTGCCTATCTGTTCGGACTGAAAGAGGAATCAAGTTCTGCGCATACCTAGTTCTTTTAAGGGGATCTGAACTCGCCCTGTTAGACTGATTCCACTTGTAGCTTTCTACTTAGTAAGTCCTGCAATCAACTCTTATAGCAATGGTTATTCAAGTGTTAACTTTCTGTGGTTAGTTCCAAGAAAAACTGAAAGTTCCAACTAATTTTGACTCAATAAAACAGATTTTTTGAAAACTTTTGACTCAAGACTCAACTGACTCTCAAAACAAAACACAAAATTAGCAACCACCTCCCCCAGACTTGAATAACACTGTCCCCAGTGTTACTAAGAATGAGTTTGGATAGAAAAAATTCGTACCAAATTGTTGCAATAAAGAGAAAAATCGGATTCTTACCTGACTTCTGCGTGTAGCGTCGATCGACACAGATGTTATCGATCGATGCTGTGTCTGAAGTTGGTGTCGATCGACACAGATTGTGTCGATCGACACTCTGTCAGTAGACAGAGTTCTGGCACTCGAACATTGAAGTTGTTAAGTCAGATTGTTGTTAGAAGTATTCAAAGCTGTTAGAAAACTCAACAAAAGGTTAAAAGCACAAGATAATCCAATAAGCTCAATAACTGCAACAAGTTTGAAACAAGGTACTGAATCAAATGAAACAAAATGCAGACTCAAGTGAAAAGAAAAACTGACTCAAAATACTAAAAAGAAAAAGGATGAGAAAGTCACTCGTCGTCATCAGCATGTGGTGGAGAGGAACGTGGTGGCGTAGGTGGTCGAATGCAGGTAGACACAGAGGCAATGGCATTCCAGATGGCCTGGAAGCTCTGAACCACGTATCGCTGGAAAGCAGCCTGCTCCATAGGAATCTCAGGAGCGTCTGGAAGGTGATGCGGTCCAATAGGCTCTAAAGTAGCCGGTGCTTTGCGTCTAGAAGAGGATGGTCGTGAAGGATCCGCAGCTGTGCGTGACGAAGTACCTCTGCGTCTGGCAACGGGAGCATCCCTGAGCTTGGTCGGACTAGGCTGAAATGCGAGGCGCCCCGGATTGCTGGTAATGTGAGTGAGGTCTCTGTCAGGTAGCTGAATCAAACGCTGCACTCTCTGCTCATCGCTAAATGCCCACAATCTCTCTCCGGTCACCCAGTGAGTCCTCTTCAGGTACTCCATATCCACCAAGGCACGCGATGTAACAATGGAACATGTAGAAGTGTCTATCCCGCAGTGCTGGAAGATGGGTGTAAGAAGACTCCCTATGGTCTCTGGCTTCAGCTTCGTCCCGCTGAAAGGCTTCGTCTTCAATGAAGCCAAATGATGAGCAAATACCGCGCCAAGGTTCGCGCTAACTGGCGCGTCATCAAAATCATAGATCTCAGACCAGAGACCTCGATAGAGCAGCACCAACTCAGACACTCGCATCTTCCCTGGCTCGTGCTTACACAGAAGTGTAGTGGAGAACAATCGAACCAAATAGCGCAGAGTAGGATGACGAATGTCGGTGTGAGTGGAGGTCTTAGAATCATACCTCCCATTCCAGAAGTGCGACCAGAAGTCCTGGTTATCTGGAAGCTGAGTCTGAAGAGAGACCCCAGTGGCATGCTCGTCTGCGAATCCATATATCCCACAGAGGTCTGTAAGGGAAATGCGGTATCTGATTCCGCGGATTAGGAAGGTCAATGTGCCTTCCAGAGCATTCCTGTTGATCTCGTTCCAATAGTAGACCCTGGCTGTGACAATGAACTGGCGGACTAGGTCTGGATAGAGATCGAACTGCTTCGTCGCTATGATGCCCATCCCAATTCTGCTTATCAAGGAAAGGATGTCATCCTTGATTCCTAGCGCGCTCATCGTCTTCTCACAAGCGAAGCGAGTTGGAGCGATCTCTACTCGCTGCCACGCATTGTAGAACAGCGTGTCGTAATCATCCCATGACTCGCTGATGTCTCTGTAAGTGCATGCGTCCTTTGCCACCTCTGCAGCTGGTGACTCGTCCCAACTTCGCGTAATCCGGATCTTTGCGTTTTCACGCTTTGGTCATGGAGGAAGAGAGGGAATCGCCTCATTATTAGCAGTCCCAGAGGCGGACGCTTCAGTGTGGCGTGGTCTCTTACTCACAGGAGGCATCTGCAATGAAAAGAAAAACCAAAATCAACATCCAAAGTCCAACAAACGAAACGCAATGTTGCTGTAATGGTCAGGTGTCGATCGACACAAAGGGTGTCGATCGACACCAGGTACAGAACCTCAAAATTTTACCAAATCACGAGTTTCAACCCAAATTCAGAAGCAATTGACAGGCTACGCATGCCCAACATCGTGAATCAACCAAGTTCTAACCATAAAACCCAAGAAAAACTCCAAAATTCGCAACATTCATCATTAATTTTCAAAAATTCGAAAATTTCAAATTGTGCAATTTAGAGGGTGAAAAACGGTTGGGTAATGATTCTAATCATGATATACAGCCTAAATGAGCATCATTCAAACAAGAAATCAAGCCAAATAGGGCGGATTCGAAAATTTTCACCTTGGGGTCGAAATCAAAATTGGGAGATTTGAAGAACATACCTTGGCAGATCGAATGAATGGATAATGGAATGTGAAAGAGGGGTAAAATCCGCACGGATTGGAGCAAAGAAACGCTCAATTTGGTTAAGAAACGAAGAAGTTGCGATTTTGGGAAAAAGCCTCTCAAACTCACGGTTTTGAAAATATGAGAGAATGAAGAAGAAGTGTCGGGTTTTGAAGACTTACCCGTAACCGTGCTTGGTGTCGATCGACTCAGTGGGTGTCGATCGACACTGAGCGTGGTGATGCCCTCTATTTTTTTTTTTTTTTTTTTTTTTTGTTAAAGGCAAAATAAGATAATTAGTAAAACCAAATTCAAAATATAAAGAAAAACTTACCTAACAGTGGGTTGCCTCCCACTCAGCGCTCGTTTAACGTCAATAGCTTGACTGTGCTTGCGTGATTTAGGCGTTGGGTGCATCATCCAAAGACACAATGTGTCCGTCTGGAATCTCGGCTTGAGCCCAATAGTGTTTCACCCTTTGCCCATTCACAGTGAACTCCTCTCCTTTGGCGTTCGTCAGGACAATTGCTCCATATGGTCTAACTTCTTTGATTGTGAAGGGACCTGACCAACGTGAACGCAATTTACCAGGAAACAATTGCAAACGAGAGTTGAATAGAAGTACCTAGTCATTTGGCTCGAATTGTCTGGAGATGATCTTCTTATCATGATATGCTTTAGTTCTCTCTTTGTAGAGCTTTGAGTTCTCATAAGCATGATAACGAAGTTCATCCAATTCGTGGAGCTGAAGTAGGCGCCTTTCTGCAGCAGGCTTCAAGTCGAAGTTCATCTTCTTGATAGCCCAATGTGCCTTGTGTTCCAACTCAACTGGAAGGTGGCAAGCTTTGCCATAGAGCAGCTGGAAGGGTGTAGTTCCCAAAGGCGTTTTGTATGCAGTCCTGTAGGCCCAAAGTGCATCATCTAACTTTGTTGCCCAATCCTTCCTTGTCTTGCCTACTGTCTTCTCCAGAATTTGCTTGATTTGCCTGTTGGAGACTTCCACTTGTCCACTCGTTTGGGGATGATAAGGGGTCGCGACGCGATGCTGAACACCATGTTTCTTTAGCAGCTTGTCGAACACCTTGTTGATAAAGTGAGATCCACCATCACTAATGACAATCCGAGGCACTCCGAATCTTGGAAAAATGATGGTCTGGAACATCTTGAGAACTACTGCAGCATCATTGGTCTTAGAAGCGATTGCTTCCACCCACTTAGAGACATAATCCACAGCCACCAAGATGTATTGCATTCCGAATGATGGAGGAAAGGGACCCATGAAGTCAATACCCCAACAATCAAAGACCTCAACTTCAAGGATGAAGTTCTGTGGCATCTCATTCCGCTTACTGATCTTTCCTCTTCTTTGACAAACATCACACTGCATGATGAAGAGCTGCGCATCCTTGAACATAGTAGGCCACCAAAAGCCTGCTTGAAGAACCTTGGACACCGTCTTGAATGTAGCAAAGTGTCCAGCATACTCTGAACCATGACAATGGAACAGGACATCACGAACCTCATTCTCTGCAATGCATCTTCTGTAAACATTGTCTGAACAATGCTTATATAAGTGTGGCTCATCCCAATAGTACCTTCTAAGTTCCCTCATGAACTTCTTCTTCTCATATCCTTTGAGATGGTTAGGCTCAATGTCTGCAGCAAGGTAGTTCACAATATCAGCATACCATGGTCGAGTTGTATCTTGAACAGCAAAGATTGGTTGCAGAAACACATCATCTAAGAGCTTGCGAACTGAAGCACGCGTAGGGTGTCGATCGACACAGGTGGTGTCGATCGACACTCGGGCACAGGAGTTGTCGTTCTTCGATTCGGACGGGGTGTCGATCGACACTCCCCTAGTGTCGATCGACACTAAGCGTATCTGGTCCGAGATCATGCCTTTCAAGCGACTCTCAATAAGATATATGTTCTCCTCAGGTAGAAAGTCATCAATGGGCACATCATCTTCAATTCTGATCCTTGAAAGATGATCAGCTACTCCGTTTTCAACTCCTTTCTTGTCTTTGACCTCTATGTCGAACTCTTGAAGAAGTAGAATCCATCTTAGCAACCTTGGCTTTGCATCCTTCTTCTGCATCAAGTACTTCAATGCAGAATGGTCAGTGTGAACAATCACCTTCGAGCCAACAAGGTACTGCCGAAATTTCTCAAAGGCAAATACCACAGCTAACAATTCCTTCTCTGTAGTTGCATAGTTCTTCTGAGCATCATCCAAAGTCCTGCTGGCATAATAGATGGCATGAAGTTTCTTGTCCTTCTTCTGTCCTAATACCGCGCCCACTGCGAAATCACTGGCGTCACACATCACCTCGAAAGGTAAATCCCAGTCCGGAGGTTGCACAATTGGAGCACTCACTAATGCTTGCTTTATCTGTTCAAAGGCTGAAAGACATTCTGCAGTGAACTCGAATTTCACATCTTTGCACAGAAGAGCAGTGAGTGGCCTTGCAATCTTGCTGAAATCTTTGATGAATCTTCTGTAGAATCCAGCATGTCCTAGAAAACTCCTTACTGACTTCACAGAATCTGGTGCCTGTAGTGTTGTCATGACCTCTATCTTGGCGCGATCCACTGCAATGCCTTCTGCTGAAACCTTGTGTCCAAGTACAATCCCATCTGTGACCATGAAGTGACACTTTTCCCAGTTCAGAACCAAGTGCTTCTCTTCACATCGCTGCAACACTGCGCATAGGTTGTCCAGACAGTCTTTGAAGGATGACCCATAAACAGAAAAGTCATCCATAAAGACCTCCATGAACCTCTCAATCATGTCCGTGAAGATCGCCATCATACACCTCTGAAAAGTCGCAGGAGCATTACAAAGTCCAAATGGCATCCTGCGATATGCAAATGTACCATAAGGACATGTAAAGGTGGTCTTCTCCTGATCATCTGGATGGATCGGAATCTGGAAGAATCCTGAATAGCCATCCAAGAAACAGTAGTATGGATGATTTGCCAATCTCTCAAGCATCTGGTCGATGAATGGTAAGGGAAAGTGGTCTTTTCTGGTCGCGGCATTCAGCTTCCTGTAGTCTATGCACATCCTGTGTCCAGTCACAGTCCTTGTTGGAATCAGCTCGTTCCTCTCATTCTTCACCACTGTAACTCCTCCTTTCTTAGGAACCACGTGAACCGGACTGACCCAAGTGCTATCCGAAATGGGATAGATGATTCCTGCTTCCAAGAGCTTCATGATCTCCTTCTTGACAACTTCTTTCAGGTTCGGATTTAGCCTCCTTTGGTGTTCAATTGACGACTTGGTCTCATCCTCAAGGTGAATCCGATGCATGCATAAGTCTGGTGAGATACCTGAAATGTCATCAAGAGAATAGCCAAGAGCTTTGCGATATTTGCGCAGCTTGCTTAGCAACAACGTGAGCTCTGCATTGTTCAAAGAAGCATTAACAATTACAGGATATGTGGAATTAGGACCAAGAAATGCGTACCTTAGCCCGGCAGGGAGCTGTTTAAGCTCGACTTTAGGTGCCTTAGCCTCACTCCAATCAGCGAGTGTGGCTTTTGTTGATGATCGCGAAGGGTGTCGATCGACACTGCTTGGTGTCGATCGACACAGGTCCTCAGCAGCGACTAGTTGCATCACTTGCTCGCTTGCATCCAACATATGTGCATATCCAGCAGCTGCTTCATCCAAGCACTCATTGTCCTCTGTGGGAGTGGTCAATGCACGTTCCAGAGGGTCTGTAGGGTGGTCCTCTTGGAAAATTTCTTCAGCAAGGTTGGTGAGTGAATCGACAAAGAAGGTTTGTCCATCAATAGTTGGCCTCTTCATCAGCTTCTCCATGTCGAAATTCATCACCAAATCTCCAAGGTTCAGTGCGATCCTGCCCTTTCTCACGTCAATGATCGCTCCAGCTGTAGCCAAGAATGGTCTACCAAGTATGAGAGGGTCTTTGGGTTCCTCATCATATGCCAAAACCACGAAGTCTGTGGGAATCAAGCAATCTCCCACTTTGATAGGCACATCTTCCAAAACACCTTCAGGAATTCTGACGGATCGATCAGCAAGTACTAGGGAGATTCTTGTGGCCTTGAAATCTGTCATGTCCAGCCTTAGAGCAACTGAAAGAGGCATCAAGTTGACACTTGATCCTAAATCACACAAAGATCTCCCGAACTTGTCTGAAAAGATGGAGCAGTCTAGAACAAAGCTTCCCGGATCGGAGAGTTTCTCTGGAAGCCTGTTCTGAATGACAGCACTAACTTGCTCCGATATCATCATTATGCTTTCCTCCATGTCCATGTTGCTTGTCATCATCCACTTCAAGTATCTCTTTATCACTGGAGTAGTTCTAATGGCATCCATCAAAGGGATTTCAACCACTAGTCTATCCATGATAGCCTTGCATCTAGCGTCCAACAGCTCCTTCTTAGACTTCTTTGTCACTAAGGGGAAAGGGATCTTCGGTTTGTAGATCCTTTCTTCAGCAACAGTCTTGGTTTTAGCTCGATCTGGTTCAGTCCGTGGTGGGTGTCGATCGATACCCTCCTGGTGTCGATCGACACTCGTCGTAGAAGGTGTTTCCTTCGCTTCTGGTTCAGGTTCAGGATCGTCCTTGTCGTTCATCTCTTCGGGTGTCGATCGACACACAGTTGTGTCGATCGACGCTGGGTCCGCAGCATCTTCTAAATCTTCAATTTCCTCAATGCTAAGGCCCCTCTTCTGGACAGGCTGAAGGTTCTTCCCACTCCTCAATGTGACAGCATTCACTTGGCGTTTCGGATTGGTATCCGTCTTCCCTGGAAGAAATCCCTCTTGCCTGCTAACAGCTTCTGCAGTCTGAGCTACTTGAACATCCAGCTTCTTCATATGAGAACTCAAGCTCTCAATCCTTCCATTCAGGTCCTGGTACAATGAGTCAATCTTGCCATTGAAATTCACTGTAAGCTTCTGCTGTCCCTCCAAGATCTGCTCTAGCATTGCCTCCATTTTGTTGTCTTGAGGAGGAGGCTTCTGGTATGAAGAATTTCCATAGCTCCTAGTGTAGTTGCTGTTCTGAAATGGGGGTTTCGGCGTGTAACCAGAAGAGTTTTGATTTCCTGTGAAGGAACTCTTCTGATAATTCCCAGTGAAGTTCCTGTTTCCCTGCTGGTTTCCATAACGCTGGCCCTGAAATCCACCTCCGTTGATGTAGTTCACGTCCTCTTCTTCACAGTCTGGCTCTGGTTCGAATGACTCCACTTCATTGGCAAAGTGGACTTGCTTCTTCCCCACCAAAAGATCTAGCTTCCTATTGACCTCAGCAATTTGACCTCCTCCACTCGCTCCAGCATGTTGTCTCCTTTCGAAGTCTGCGTTCTTGGTGCTGTTACAAGAAGCCAAGTTCTCTATCAACACCATTGCGTCCTCTGGGTATCGGGTGTTGAAGTTGCCATTGCTTGCTGCGTCTAAAGCCATCTGGTACCTCCAGTCGATCCCTCGGTAAAAGATACCAAGAAGCTGTGGTTCGCTGAATCCGTGATGAGGGCAGTCCCTCTGGTATGACCTGAAGCGTACCCAAGAAGCCTTGAATGCTTCAGTAGGTCCTTGAGAAAACGCAGTGATCTTGGTTCTCAGCTCCTCAGATCTCGCGTCATCAAAGAAATTGCAAAGGAATGCATTCTTTGTGTCTTCCCATGTAGTCAAGGATCCTGGATCCAGCTGCTTCAGCCAGTACGAAGCATCACCTGCAAGCGAGTATGGGAACAGCTTGCAGAAAAGATAATCATAGGTCACTCCATTAGCCTTGATGCTTGATGCGAGGTCCTCAAATCTCTCGATGTGATCCATCGGATGCTCATTAGGAAGACCATGGAAAGGATGTTGCCCCACCAATGTGTAGTAGGCGGGCTTCAGCTCGAAGTCATTCCTCTGAAAAGCAGGAGGACGGATCGCAGCTCTATTAGCATAGAACTGATCTGGGCGGTTGTGCTCGCCTAGTGTTCTTCCACGTCCAGCTACTGCAGGGGCGATTTGCATCGCCGGTTCGACTATGACGGCGCCAGCCTCATCAAGTCTATGTCCTTGGGCGTTCCTTCTGTTGCCCTGCAGGTCAACAAAGTCGCCAGCCTCGTTGCGTATCATGATTACAGGTTCAGCCATCTCTGTCTGCGCAAGGTGTCGATCGATACCAGTGGTGTCGTTCGACACTATGTGTGTGTGTCGATCGACGCCTGTTGTGTCGTTCGACGCTCGTGCAGACCTGCGGTTCGTACGTTCGAGACGGTTGATTTCCTGGTTCAAAGTGACTAGTTCTTCTTCCTTGTTGCTTCTAGTACTGGGCATGCACCTGAAACAAAAGAGAGAAAACTAAATTAGTAACAAAAACAAAAGTAAAACCTAGACAGAATCCTAATACTAGATCCCGTAGGTAGCTATTACTTCCCCGGCAACGGCGCCAAAAACTTGATAGGGCTCAGGTTTTACCCAAATAATCAACTACTGCAAGTGCACAGCAATGCAGTTGAAGTATAAGGGGTATCGAATCCTCAGGGAAGTTAAAGCTACACTTATGGTTTCTAGGTTTAGATTATGCTAGGCGATTAATTTAAAGTAGTCTAAAGCAATGCAGAAATAAGCAAACGGTTTTATAAAGCGATGTAAGTTCAGAGACAAAGGCGCTAGGCAAGGATAATTATCAGGTTTGAATCCAAGAATGCAGAATCTAAGTTTATTAGGGATTTTATTAAGAACCGTCTAGAACTCGAAACTCTAAGTTAAAACCAATCAACTCTCGTTGCAGAAGTTATCTATGCCTAAATCCCTAAATTCCAAATCTCTTTGCGAATTTAAACAATTAAGGCAAGCAATAAGAACAGGTTCGATTTGTTCACAAATTACCTAAACCAAATCTCTTTGCGAATAGATAATTTGC
The DNA here is from genome assembly GCA_020283515.1 of Alliaria petiolata. Classification (NCBI taxonomy): domain Eukaryota; kingdom Viridiplantae; phylum Streptophyta; class Magnoliopsida; order Brassicales; family Brassicaceae; genus Alliaria; species Alliaria petiolata. Next base: position 31,729,272 of record JAHZTW010000004.1, on the reverse strand, counting down.
TCACCTAAGATTAGTTCAAGTTATTAATAATGCTCTCGCATCTATTAAACAACCTAAGGTTTGATTTCTAAGTGATCAATTCAGAGAATCAAGTTAAGCACAAATCAAGGTGAAGATCCAATTGATTTCCCTAATAATTCTAGTGATTCTACAAACTCTTCATCAAACCCTAAATCACCCTAACCTAACTAACAAACTACTCAGACATAATAATGCAAACACAAAACATGGCTGAATAATATTGCATAAAAGAATAGAGAATGATACAGGGGTTCGAAATCTGGCTCAGATGAGTTAGAATTGTTTCCCCAAAAGCTCAGGATCAATCTCTCTCTAAGTCTCAAAAACAGAAAATAATGATAAAGTATCTGGCTAAACAATGCCTGAAAACTATTTAAAGAAGGGGATTTTTCGTCCAGGGGTAAACTTGTAATTCTTCAAACTTGCTCTTCTTTCCTTTTCCTGATTGGAAACCGTCAAGTTTCGCCGTCCATCCTTGGTGTCGATCGACACTGATGGTGTCGATCGACACGCAGCTCGTAAATCCAGCCTTTTGACTTCATCACTTCGGCTGCTTCTCCAAAATGCTCCAAAACGTCCCAGTTTCTTCCATTTAGCTCCAAATGCTCTCCATCATGTAAAGACTCTAAAAAGACTCCTAAACTAGCAAAAGACTCTATAAAAACACTTATATCATGGCTTAAAATTGGGTAAAAACCATGATATATAAGAAGCCAAAAGAGGATGTTCACCAAAAGGAGTCAACTTTTATTCCCCCACCTTACAAGCCTAAACTTCCCTTCCCCGAGAGGTTCAAGAAACAGTTGGTGGAGAAATACAAGGCCATGTTTGACAAACAAATTAAAGACATTGAGCTCAAGATGCCTTTGGTGGATGCCTTCATGATGATTCCTCAATATGCCAAGTTTTTGAAAGATGCTGTGGCACAAAGAGCTAGGGATGTCCAAGGAGTTATGCTACTTTCTCATGAGTGTAGTGCAATAATTCAAAGCAATGTGATACCAAAGAAGCTTGGAGACCCCGGTTCTTTCACTATACCATGCGCCCTTGGTCCCCTTGGTTTTGAGAATCGTTTGTGTGATCTTGGGGCTATTATCAACCTCATGCCATATTCAATAGCTAAGAAGCTCGGTTTCACCAAGTACAAGGAATGTGGAATCTCTCTAATTCTTGCCGATAGGAGTGTGAGGATGCTTATTGGAGTTCTAGAAGATTTTCCTATAAAGGTTAGCAACTTCATCATCCCAACTGATTTTATGGTGCTTGAGATGGATGAAGAGGCAAGGGATCCTTTGATCTTGGGAAGACCCTTCCTAGCTACAGCTGGTGCCATCATTGATGTGAAGCATGGAAAAATAAGTTTGCATCTAGGAAAAGGGGTTGAGCTGAAGTTTGACATAAAGAAGACCTTGAGGAAGCCAACCATTGATGGCAAAGTGTTCTACATAGAAACTATGGATGAGTTGGCCGATGAGTTGCTTGAAGAGCTAGCCTAAGAAGACCATCTTAGTGTGGCTCTCACCAAACCACATGGAGAAAATGACTACTTGCATGAGGAAACACAAGCATACATGCTCATGCTAGATTCACGCAAGGCACAAGATGGGGAGGAAAGATTTTCGAGCTTGATAGCTTCATGTGAGGGTAAAAAGGAATTTGCTCAAGATAAAGGGTCCTTGAGGGTTGAGGTTTCAAGTCAAGGGCAAGAGGAAGGTCTAGAGGAATTTGAGCAAGGCGAGTTGGCAAGGGATCTTGATGAGGATTGGAGTGAACTTAAGGCTCCAAAGGTGGAACTCAAGCCACTTCCCATTGGACTAAGGTATGCTTTCCTAGACCCTAACTCTACTTACCCCGTAATTGTCAATGAATACTTGAGTGATGACGAGCTCAACTCTCTCCTTAATGAGTTGAGAAAGTATAGGAGAGCTATTGGTTACTCTTTGAGTGATATCAAGGGCATACCTCCTATGCTTTGTACTCATAGGATTCACCTTGAAAATGAAAACACTTCATCAATTGAACACCAAAGAAGATTAAACCCAAACCTTAAGGAAGTAGTGAAGAAGGAAATCTTGAAACTTTTAGAAGCAAATGTGATCTATCCTATTAGTGACAACACTTGGGTTTCTCCAGTGCATGTTATCCCTAAGAAGGGTGGAATCACTGTGATTAAGAATGAAAAAGATGAGCTAATACCAACTAGAACCATCACTGGCCATAGGATGTGTATTGATTACCGAAAACTTAATGCTTATACTAGAAAAGATCATTTCCCTCTTCCTTTTATTGACCAAATGCTTGAGAGATTGGCTAACCATCCTTTCTATTGTTTCCTTGATGGGTATAGTGGGTTCTTTCAAATACCCATTCACCCTAATGATCAAGAGAAGACCACTTTCACATGCCCTTATGGTATCTTTGCATATCGAAGGATGCCATTTGGGTTATGTAATGCTCCAGCTACCTTTCAAAGGTGCATGATGAGTATCTTCTCCGATCTTATTGAGGAAATGGTAGAAGTTTTTATGGATGACTTTTCTGTGTATGGTGCCTCTTTTTCTGCATGTCTTTCTAATCTTTGCAGGGTTTTACAAAGATGTGAAGAGTCTCACTTGGTGCTTAATTGGGAGAAGTGCCACTTCATGGTCAACCAAGGGATTGTGTTGGGTCATAAGATTTCTGAAGATGGTATAGAAGTGGACAAAGCCAAGATAGATGTCATGGTCAAGATGGCGCCACCAACCAATGTGAAAGGCATAAGAAGTTTCCTTGGGCATGCCGGTTTCTATAGGAGATTTATCAAGGATTTCTCTAAGATTGCTAGGCCTTTGACAAGACTCCTTTGTAAGGAGGTGGAATTTCAGTTTGATGAGGAGTGCTTGCAAGCCTTTGAGACAATAAAGAAAGCTCTTGTGAGTGCCCCTATTGTGCAAGCACCGGATTGGAGTCTACCATTTGAGATCATGGCGGATGCTAGTGACTATGCTGTTGGAGCTGTTCTTGGACAAAGGAAAGACAAGAAGCTTCATGTGATCTATTATGCAAGTAGGACACTTGATGAGGCTCAAACCAAGTATGCTACAACATAAAAGGAACTCTTGGCGGTGGTGTTTGCTTTTGAGAAATTCAGATCTTATTTGGTGGGATCAAAGGTGATAGTGTACACGGATCATGCTGCATTGCGCCACATCTATGCTAAGAAGGAGACCAAGCCAAGGCTCCTTAGATGGATCTTGCTTCTTCAAAAGTTTGACATGGAGATAGTTGACAAGAAGTGTAGCATCCGCGACCAGAAATCCTGAGTATGGCCGTGCGGGTCATGGGATGGCCGTTGTATATACGTTCTGGTACGAGTGAGGTTCGTCCGTTTCTATAATAATGTATGAACCGTGACTGTGTCCGTGAGGTTATGGACTGTACCGAGGCTATAGCCGAGTAAAAATATGGAATTGCCGAGAAAACGACTAAGGGTCGAGAGAAAATGAGGCTGGGCCGTGAACCGTGGGTTTAGTCGGCCAAAGTTGGAGTTATCAGAGAGAGAAATGATTTATCCCGTGGTTGGTCGAGCGGTTTGGGTTTTGGCCGAAAGAAAAAGGAAAGTTGGCCGGTTTGGCCGAGATAACTTAATTTGGACCGAGAGAAAAGTAAACCGCGTGGGATAAGTCTTGACCAGACGGTTTATCCTTAGGGTTTCCAGTATATAAGTGAATTTTGGGGTTTTATCACGGGGGCCGCATCTATTCTTGGAGAAAAAGGAGGAGAGTACGATTTCTCCCGGGAGAAAAGAGTTCCACCGAGTGATTTGGCCGAGGAGGCGGATTTCACCGTGAGATAGCTGAGAGATCTCACCGTTTCCTAAGGTTGTTCGAGTAATCCGAGACATTACTCGAGAGAATCTGAGTTTTCCGAGAGTTATCCGAGAGAAAGAAGTTTCGGCCGAGAGGAAGCCGAATTCATCCGAGCGGTTCCGATTGCATCCGAGAGATCGTGTGTTCCGTCGAGTTTCTGCGAATTCTGACCGTGAGAATCGATCTGAAATAGGTGATTTACCGAGGGTAGGCTCGATTGTTGCCGATGAATTCTTTCTGGATCGAGAGTTGCCAAAGGTTTAAGGAGTTAACCGAGAGAGAGGAGTTTATCCGAGGAATCACCGAGAGATTTATGTGTTGCTCGTGAGATCGTATGTTCCATCGAGTTTCTGTGAGTTTTGATCGAGAGATTCGATTAGGAATGGCATTTTCCGGGGAAGGGCCAAGTTTGTCCGAGAGTTTTGGACTGGTTCGTGAGTTATCCGAGGGATAGCCGGGGTGTTTGATCGCGGCTGTGAGATAGCTGAGACGAGTCGACTGTATCCGAGAGACGAGTCGACTGCATCCGAGAGACGCATGACTGTCACTGAGAGATTGCCCGAAGAATCTGATTTCATCGTGAGATAGCCAAGAGATCTCCCGTATCTGAGAGTTGTCCGAGTAATCCGCGAGTATCCAGGGGAATACGACCGTGGCTATGCGATAGCCGAGGATAGCCGAACGTATCTGGAAGATAGTCAAGGAGCACGACTACAGCCGAGAGGGATAGTCGAGTAGTTCGGCTATATCCGAGAGAAAGATGACTGGCGATCAGGTTTGAACGTGACTGGCGATCAGTGTGGATCGTGTCTGACGATCAGTGTGGATCGTGTCTGGCGGTCCGTGTGGATCGTGTTTGGCGATCAGTGTGGATCGTGTCTGGCGGTCCGTGTGGATCGTGTTTGGCGATCAGTGTGGATCGTGTCTGGCGATCAGTGTGGATCGTGTCTGGGCGTGCAAAGGATCGGAGATCCGAGCCGTCTCTCTTCTGTACTTGGTCATGTGGGGATGGTTGGTTGAGTGACTAAGTACGGGGGGGAGATGTGTTCGTGGGTTGGCCAGCACAGTGGCTGGGTCAGCATGAGCGTGTTTGAAGTTGTGGATGAGGTCTGGACGGTATGGGACGTTCATGGATCATGCGATGTGGCCAATGTATGGTTTAGCTGACGCTTGATATTGTTATTCTAATGCGTAGCTAGTTAAGTCGTGATTGAGTGAGACCATGGGATGCTCTTTGCTAAGTTGTTAGATGAAAGGAATGTGTTAGACTTCATCTAGGATATCGGTTAGAAAGGTAAAAATTTACTGTGGTCCGGCCGCGGGTTAGGAAATCCGGGTCGGGGTGTAACAAGAAGGGTGTGGAGAATGGTGTAGCTGATAATTTATCAAGGATGAGGATTGAAGATGCTTTACCACTCAATGATTCTCTCCCGGAAGAGAAAATAATGATGATCAAGAGTGTTGCTAGTGCACATGGAGTTGGGAAGAAGCTTCAAGAAACTCAAGACCTAGAGGACAAAGCTTTGCCTTGGTATGCTGACATTGTTAACTACTTGGTGTGCAAAGAAGAACCAAATCATCTCAACAACTATCACAAGAAAAAGTTCATGAGAGATGTGTCACACTTCTATTGGGATGAGCCTTATCTCTACAAGAGATGTAATGATGGGATTTATAGAAGATGTTTGGCACAAGAGGAGGTTGAGAGTGTGATTTTTCATTGCCATGGGTCCAAGTATGGGGGTCATTTCGCCACGTTCAAGACAGCTACAAAGATGCTTCAAAGTGGATTTTGGTGGCCTACATTGTTCAAAGATACTCATGAGTTCATCAAGAGATGTGAGCCTTGTCAAAGGAAGGGGAACATAAGCAAGAGAGATGAGATGCCCCAAAACCCAATCTTGGAAGTAGAGTTGTTTGATGTATGGGGAATAGATTTCATGGGACTTTTCCCATCTTCTTATGGAAACCAATACATCTTGGTAGCTGTTGATTATGTCTCCAAGTGGGTTGAAGCCATTGCAAGCCCTACCAATGACTCCAAGGTCGTGGTCAAGATGTTCAAGAGTATAATCTTCCCAAGGTTTGGTGTGCCAAAAGTTGTGATTAGTGATGGAGGAAGCCATTTCATCAACAAGGTCTTTGAAAGTTTGTTAAGCAAGCATGGTGTCAAGCACAAGGTAGCCACCCCTTATCATCCTCAAACCGAGAGATCAAGGTCATTCTAGAGAAGACTGTGGGTATAACAAGGAAGGATTGGTCAATCAAGCTTATGATGCTTTATGGGCTTATAGAACAGCTTTCAAAACGCCAATTGGAAGATCTCCTTTCAACCTTGTGTATGGAAAATCTTGCCATCTACCATTAGAGATTGAACACAAGGCTTTGTGGGCTGTCAAGCTTCTCAACTACAATATCAAGACAGCCCAAGAGAAGAGATTGATTCAACTCCAAGAGCTAGAGGAGATTAGGCTTGAATCCTACGAGAGTTCAAGGATCTACAAGGAAAGGACCAAGGCTTTTCATGACAAGAGAATTGTGAGGAAGGAGCTGAGTGTTGGTGACAAGGTTCTTCTCTACAACTCTAGGCTGAAGTTGTTTCCCAGTAAGCTCAAGTCAAGATGGGGAGGCCCTTTTGAGATTCAAAAAATATTGCCTTATGGAGCCATCACTTTGATTGGGAAGAATGGGGAGAGTTTCACAGTCAATGGTCATAGGGTCAAGCCATACTTGGTGAATTTGTCTAAGGAAGAGGCAAGCTCATGTCCTCTTCAAGATCCTCCACATGCATAAAGGGTTTGAAAAGTCAAGCTTAGAGACTTTAAACAAGTGCGCTTGGGAGGCATTCCCATGTTATCCTTGTATATATTCTTATTGTTTTTTAATTTCAATAATCTTTCTTTGAGTGTTTGTGATCATCAGGTTTGGATAAGAGAAGCAAGAGATCAAGAAGGAGGAGTTGCAGAAACTGCCTTGAGCTGCATCGGTTTGTAGTGCATCGGACAACAAACCGATGCAGACACCCCTGCGCTCTGCATCGGGCTGCTCACATCGGAGAAGCAAGCCGATGTAAGACGAAAGGCTGCGCATGAAACACATTGGTTAGACGTCCATCGGACAACAAACCGATGTGAACCTTTCCGAATTTCGCATTGGTTTGTTCACATCGGGTAATAGTCCGATGCCGTCTTACAGGTAAGTCAACCTTTCCTTTTTCTGGCTTTGACCGGTCCATTTCGAGTAAACCAAGCCTTTACTAAACCGATTTTTTACAGAATTTTGTTTGATTTACTCCCTTCTTCTTCCCCAAAACTCGTTTTACCTCCCTAGAACCACACTTTCACGTTTTTTAGCAAATATCTCTCAATTCTCATTCGATTTTGGTGATTCAAGAATCCATTTGCTCAAATTCTTCTTGTCTAACTAGTTCTAATCCAATTTCGAGCAATCCTTCTGGGCACCAACGAGGTATTCTCCTTATTTCTCTCCATATCCATGATTTTCTCTTTTTGTGGAACTTGAGGTAAAAGCTCAATAGTAGTTGAATTTGGTAGCTAAAGGCTTGGTTATACTTGGGGTTGGTTTATATGCTGATTTCGTTGGCTAATTCATATATTACATGGTGGAATTTTGAAATTTTAACACTTAGTGTTCATGAGTCTAAAAGTTGCGAAAATTGCCAATTAGTCTTGTGATTCTTATTAGAATTTGGGGCTTTCACTTGCAATCAATTGCATTCATCATGTATAATGCTTAGAACATGTTAGCTAACAATTTTTGCCAAATTGAAATTTTGAGTTCTTGGCCAATTTTGTTCTAAGTGTTGAAATTGGGTGAATTTGGCCAATGCTTGTTGCAATCATAAGTTTCTCCTCTTGGTAATGGCCATGTTGATACCATGATATGCTAACTCCCTCCCAATCTTGTCTATTTTATAGGTACCAAATGGGGAAGGTTAGAGGTTCAAAAGATGGAGAAGCCAACCAACAAAGAGAAGACAAGAGAAAAGGGAAACGGGAAATGGTGCACGGGAGTGGAAGTGCGAAGGAAACTCCGAGGAAAGAGCCTGATGCTAATGATATCTACAAAGCTCTTATGGCCATGGAGCACCAAGAAACAAGATACCCCCACATGGAGACGCTTAGAGAGCTCAGGATATTTGAGGAAGTGCTAGCTCTCTTCTCCAACATGGGGATGAGACAGTTCTTCCACATGGCTCACCCAACCCACCAAGTCTCACTTTGCCAATTCCTTTCCACTTTGAAGGTGGTGTTCTATCCTCTTTGTGAAGAGCCAACAGAAGAGGAAGAGAGGGATGGAAATGGCTATATAAGATTCAAGGTGAGGCGCAAGAGCTATAGGATGACTTTCAAAGAGCTCAGTGAAGTGTTTGGGTTTGAAGAGGGATGGAAGAGAGGAAAGCTCATGGACTTTCCAAGTGGTGAACTTACAAGTTTGTGGAGGTACATTGGGGTTGGCAAATTCAAGGCTGGAATGAGTAAGAGTGGTTCCATTACCCATCCAGCAGTGAGATATGCACACAAGGTACTCGCCCACACGTTTTTTGCAAGAAAGGAGTGCGGGTATGTACTTGAAGACGAGCTTGAGTTTTTGGATCTTGGGCTCAAGGACATTCTAAGGAGCATAAGGGTCGATGGGGAAGTAACGATCTTGAGAGGTGATTGCTCGGGAATAGGGTTGATTTCTTTGCTCATGAAGAGGCTATTAAGTTACCAAGAGTGGGCAACAACAACCAAAGATTTCGCACCGCAACTCAGCATTGGAGGGATTGTTACACCTATTCTAGCTGCATGTGGAGCAGATCTTGGGGAGGTTACGAGCGAAATGAAATGGATGGATATCCAATACCTTAGCAAGACAAGATTTCTCAATGGGAAGATTGGACAAAGCTATGTCTACAAGTTTGCCTATAGCGAAAAAACGGAAGCAAGAGTAAAACTTCCTTGCCAAAGCTTGACAAGCTTCACCGACAAGAGTCACATCGATTTTCGTCCTCCCCATGAGGAGCTTTATGATCCTTCAAGAGAGCCTCCACTTCAAAGCATAAGAAAGCAAAGAGGCTCCACTAGTGCAGCAAGAGAAGAAGAACCTCAAGAAGAGCAAGAAACAGCACCTCCAAGCCCCACATATGGAAGCCAAAGATACTACTTTGATGCTTATGACTCATCAATCCCTAACCAAGCCTTGAGGGAAGCCCATCACCGCATCAACATCCTCCAAAGGTGGAATAAATGGCAAGACAAAACCATTCGGAAGCTGGTCAAGACAGTCAAGGGAATGAAGAGCCAAATGAAGGAGCTAAAGGCCAAGGTGGGAGGCGCCTCTTCATCACGAGCTCACCAAGCGGCTGAGCATGAGGAAGACATAGAAGAAAATGACATGGAGCTTGATAGAAGACATTCATTCCATGTGCAAGAAAGGAGTGCTTCTCATGAGGATCGACCAAGGTCCTCTTCTCATGAAACTCGCCGAAGGAAGAGGAGAGCAATGCGGTCACCAACACCGGAGTCCAGCAATCTATCATATTCCATGGAGGAATCCTCCTCCTCCTCAGTCCAATTCTAGGTAACACTCCAAACCATTGTATATACCATTTAGTCTTTTTTTTTTTTTTTTTTTTTTTTGCATTTTGCATTTTGAAATCTTCTCCAAGCTTGGATTACACAAGAGACTGTGTAATTTAAGTTTGGGAGAGTATGGTGTATTTGATCTTGTGTTTTGTGATCTTATTTTCCTCTTTCATGCATTTTTTGAGTCTCATGCATTCATCTAAGACATAGAAAAACAAAAAAAAAAAAGAAAAATTTCGAATATTTCAAAAAAAATAGCATGTAGTTGCATTTGCATTTGTCGCATAAGTAGGATTGAGTCTAGCTTTCATATAGGATTGCATTCTTGCATAGGGGACAATGATAGACTTTCCTTGTAAGGTGTTAAGCTCATGAATTGGTTCAAGGCCCTAGTTAGTAGTCCTTTGATGCTTTGTGCAAGCTTTGAATGTAAGTTCTAACCATACTTGGATCATTTGTTTTAATTTTCTTGGCTTAAAGTTGAAAAGAACATGAATTGAATCCTTTCCTATCAAGTGAAACCTTAAAATGGATTTTGAATTATCATACTTGTGCATTTGGAAAAGAATACATGGATTACAAAAAAACATTTAGGCTTTCTTATTCCCTTCACCACTCTCTTGTAAGCCTAAATAGAACACCACACCTTAACCCTTACCCTCCTTTCAAGCCAAAACTCTTGTGTGATTGCAATTTGTGAGGCCTTATTTTTGATTGAAATTGGCATAAAGTGTTAGGTTTTGGGCGACATGTCTAGGCTCTCATATTATTGCTAGCTTTGCATATTGAAGCTAGATTTAGGCTGAATTTGGGTTGGGTTCATGGGTGATGAGGCTGAAAATCGGAATTTTGATTAGGCTTTGAGAAGAAGTTGGTGTAAGAAGTGAATGAAGGGGGTACATAGTTTTAAGTGGTTGATCTTGAATTGTTTTGTGTAAAACTCAAGTTAAAAAGAAAAAAATGATAGCTCTCTTGCAAAATAAAAAGAAAAGAGCCAAATGGCCAAATGCATAAAAGAAAAAAAAATATAAGAAGAGAGCTATCCATTGAAAAGAGAAGAGCTAATATTTGTATGGTCATACCACTAGCTATAAGAAAGGTTGAAGAAGTGTCCCTAAAGTGAATGTGATTGATAAAGTTCTTGTGGGTTTGTACTTAGCGTTTTATTTGCTTGATTATGGGTATCTCTAGAGGGTGAGTGAGCTAAAAAAATGAATGAGAGGGGAATTAGGTTCACTGTTAGTTTATATGGGTAGATGAGAGTCTAGTCATGTATGCATACATTGCCTTTTACCTTTAGCATTATGCATAAGTTCAATTCTTTTTGAGATAAACCATAGCTTGGAGTACCCACATGAATGAGATCATTTTTACCTCATAACCTTGTCCCTAGCCAAATGTATTCCGTTTTAAATGCATAAGTGTGATTCACGGTTTGAGCTTTAATGAATGTTAAAGGTTAGGATTCTTGGATTGTTTGGAATAGACAAGCCTTGATTTGAGATCCAATTTGTGATGAGTATGGCTAAGTTCTTTGGAGTAGAGTTTGTGTACTGCATCCTAGGATTAAGAACAAGGACCATTGAATTGATTCATTTGCTTGACACCTTTGGATTTGAGTCCCCACCTTCAAACCTCTCTCCTTACCTTGTGTTTCATTTGCTTGAGGGCAAGTAAAAGACAAGTTTGGGGGAATTGATAGTTAGCATATTTATACCATTTTAGCATCCATTTAAGATAGCATTTGCATCGTTTCATGCATATAACTTGTTCATTTGGTCTAGTTTGCATTCATTTTAGAGTTAGA
>JAHZTW010000004.1:31599279-31717078 GCA_020283515.1 Alliaria petiolata | reverse complement strand
CTTTTGCTATTTGGATCATAAGCATTTCATACACCCACCAAGTGTTTGATGAAATGCTTGAACCACCTTTCTAAGAGATTTTCATTCCTAGCCTAAGATATTAGTTGCCTAGGGTGTTTATCATGCCATTTAGACTTGTGATTAATGCTTGCCAATTATTTTAATGCTAAAACATCATTAGTTCATTAGGGTGATTAGGAAAGGGATTAGTGCCACATCATGGATTAGTCTTTATTAAGTGTTCTAGGCATAGAGATGACTTGATTAGTTGCTTAAATGATTGCAAGGTTGTCCATTTGATTGCCCAAATCAATGATTCCATCCCTAGCTTTCGTTTTTAGTAATTTGGTAATCTTGCTTAGTAGTTAATCGCTTAATTAGTGCTTGATTAGTGTTAATTAAGGTTTAAGGTCTTATAATTAGTCTTGTAGTATCTTTCTTAGCTAGTAGTTTGCTTTTAATTGACCCTTGTTTCCTAATTTCGAATTTGACTTAGCTTAGACCAAACTTTGTATTCCTTTTGCATCAAACTCCCAAGATGGATTGATATCTCAAGTATTGCAATGATATGATCAATTGAGAAATTGATTCAAGAGATAAAAACTCTTGTTTCAGTGAGAAATAAAAGAGGTTCAAGAACAAAAACGATAAAAAGTTAAAGTAATGAAAATTGCATAAAATGATAAAGAACAAAGTATGAAATGGTTGCACTTGTGGTGGCTTGTTGTGGCTTCTTGTTGCTTCCAAAAATGAGAGGCTAGTGATAAGCAGGTTTATATTCTACTTGGTCAATGACCCACTATTTATAACTGTTGCAGTATAGTGTATGGGTCTTATCAATCCATTTGGGAGTGTTTACTATACAGATCGGCTATTTCGGTATCACAAGTCAAGTTTAAAATGGTAAAAAGTTGGGACTTTACTACTAAGAACAACTAAAGACTGGATCTTGTGTCACTCAAGACCATAAAAATAAGAACTTTAGACTACTTGAGCAAGAAGTAATGATTTAAACGGTAAAAGGATAAACTTTATAAATAAAAGAAGGATCAAGATGGGTTTTATAAACTAGGTGACTCTCGGATTGTTTATCAAGCTAAAGCTTTTGGATCACATCAAGACTTGGTCTTTAGATGGTGATTCTTAGGTAAAGAGATCCACAAGTCATTTAGCCCATGGTGTTTCGGTCGAACCTCTTTGAATCTCTATCACCATAGACTAGCTCCCGCTTAGCGGTACAATAGAAGAAACAAGCATGCTAAAACGTCCCTATTGAACCGTAAGATCTCCTAGACAGATGGTCTGTCTGAGCCTAGGAAAGATCGAACCCTTGTTTATGGGTTTGGCTAAGCAAGCACGTGGCGTTCGTGTCAAGCCGCCTATAGTCTTTAGACTAGATGATCAAACTAGACTAAGCATTGAGAACAATAAACAAGAAAGAATCAAATTTTATGTTCTAGCTAAGCAAGAAATGTAAATCCGAGAGTCCCTTGGCTCTTTTAACCCATCAAAATCCTTGAAAAGACTACTCACTCGCCATTTGAGAAACCTCAAGATCCATAAGGACAAGAAGGTGACTCATGGCTTGCAAGATAGTCAAAAAACAAGAAAAGAAAGAAGATTTAACAAGAAATGCTATAAAACAAGACTTGGTAACTTCAAAATAGCATAAAAGATTCAAGTTTTAAAACAAGCTTTAATGGTGAAAGAACTAAGATTTTTCGGTGCAAGAAAGACAGAAAATAAAAGTGGAACGAGAGAGAGAGATAAGCGTGGGGGACAATGTGTATTTATACACAAAAGAGGAAAAACCTAAAGCGTTGGGACCACTTGCCCGAAATAGGTACTCTTTTGGACTGTAGCGTATCGGCTTCAAGTCGTGGAAACCAACCGAAATGCTAACTCTTTGTGTTCTTCGGGCAACCTCCATATCGGGGATCGATTTCGGGATCTTTCCGTTGTGAAGTCCTTCGCCTGCTTTCAATATTGGGCTAACGCTGATGCCTTGCTCCGATATCCATCTTCGAGGAACGTCTTGTGGGATCTTCATTTCGGGATGCCTGCTTCGGGATCAAGCCGCTGCTACTCGTCGAGGTTCGCCTATGCACTTGCTCGTATCGGCCAAGGAGCTGTGATCCATGCCCGATATCGTCCGTTTTCCCCTTCTTTGATCTCTCTTTGGTTCTTCTTCCTCGGACCATCCTCCATACACCATAATACCTGAAAAACACTCCAAACATGCAAGAATATGCAAAGACCTAACTTAATGCATCTAGACCTATCATGAGTGGAAATGAAACAAAAACTAAGATAAAAGTGCATGAATGGGATCCTAACTAGTATGAAATGCAAGTGAAAGAGGTGTAATTTATAGAGATATCAGCTAGGGGCGAGTATTTATAAGTCTTGGAGGCTCCATAGGCGTCTTTTAGGGTTAGCCCGCATCTTGACGGCTGGGGGAATGAGTTGGGCTTGACGGGATTGAAAATGGGCTCAGGAACTCCGACTTGGTGTGGCCGCGCGAGCGTGGGCTTGTGGCGCGGCCAGACGTGGTTTCGCCGCGGCTTGGACTCCTGATGGCGCAGGGAGAGGTGGCTTGGCCGCGTGGTTGAGGCTCCATGGCGTGGTGAGATCGAGTCTGATCAAACCGTCATTTCTTATTTTGTCCCTTGCCCGAGACTGCTTGACATGCCTACAGTAAAACCTTCATAACTTCAGATCCAACCGTTAATTTTCCTTCATTCCACTTGGCTTTGAAAGCTAACATTCCCCTCTACTTGATGAACAAATATGAGAAGGATCGTATGGTGGAAAGATCTTGATCCAAAGTCGAACTTCTTGTTTATCTTCATTTATTTTTCAATTCCTTTAGATATATTATTTTTCATTAACTATCAAGGCCTTAGATCATTTGTGGCGACAACCGAGGTTGCTCCTCAGAATGATAATGATGTTGATGAAGATCTTGGTGAGGTTTCTCCATCATCTGTGAATTCTGTCGAGATCGATCCTTCTCTTCCAGCTTCCCTTGCTTCTGATTTGACATAAGGTCCTTTGGCCCCTTCTAACTTGGACACAACTTTGATTCTGATTCCTGAAAACCAAAGTGATGTCGAATCGTTCCAAGATTATCAGAGAGTTCGTTCTCCTGTTCGTGAGAGGGATGAGGTGTCTCTGCGAGGTGGATTGCCACGTCGCGTGTAAGCACTGAGATATGAATGAAATTTTGGCTATAAGACGAACGTCCTCATCGTGAAGAACCCAACCACGACAGTGACTTTTCTTAGCCACTATCGCGAGGCAGGAGCAAAGATCCCTCCCTTGAATAGGTTTTCGAAGAATGGCCTCCATAACATTACTAGATTGGCGAATAGTTTGGGATTGGTTGAATATTATTCTCATTTTCTCCCTTTTTGAAAAGGTATTCAATCTTTGCCACCTTACTTTCCCGATTTTTTTTTGAATTTAGTTGATGGCGGCTCATAGTAGTACCGTGATATCCCTACAAATTACACCCTTTTTCCATGCATATCATGCTAGTTAGGATCGCATTCATGCATATTAGTCTTAGTTCTTGTACCAATTCCACTCATGTTAGGTTTAGGAAGCATTAAGTTAGGATTTTGCATGTTTCTGCATGTTTGAAGTGTTTATCAGGTACAAATGGTGACACGGAGGTTGGCCAAGGAACAAGGATCCACTCGGATCCGAATGAGATCAAAGGAGAAGGAGATAAATGTTTTCTCTCGAAGCATCGGACAGCCGCAACGGTTTCCAGCCCAATATAGACGACACAGAGGAAGCACAATGACGAACGCCACGGTCTGACCCCGATGGAGAACAGCCGAAGTCAAGTGCCACAAGCCGTTTTCTCGTGCAACATCGGACATGTACAACGAGATGAACCCGACACAGAGAAGCCTGCAAAGCACTTTACCATGGATCAAGTCCGATATCAGAAGCCGGCATGAGTCATCCGACGATCAAGACCTCAGCGCCGCGGTTTGTCCTAACGGTTTCAGTCTGATACGCTACGTGCCAAGAAACAGCCTATTTCGGGTAAAGTGATCCCGACGTGTAGGGTTTTCTCACTTAACCTTTAAATACGGTTTTCCACTCATCCTTATCTCGCTCTCGTTCACGCTTTTATTTTGTTCTTCTTGTCGAGAAATACTCTTTCTATTTCCCGCCATGGAAGCTTGTTTAAAACTTGAACCTTTATGTTTATTTTTGCTTGATTAAGACTTGTTTTATTACATTTCTTGGTAAAGCTTCTTCCTTTTTTATTTTTAGCCTTTCTATACTACTCATTAGCCATGTTTAGTCTTCTTGTCCCCATGGATTTTGAAACTTTACTTATGGCGCGTGAGTAGTCATCTGAGAGATTTTCGATGGGTTAAGGGAAAAGGGGGCTTTCGGATTTGATTTCTTGCTTAGTTAATGCTTAAATCGTGATTCTTTCTTGCTTATCTGATGTAGCGTAAGCTAAGATAAAACAGCTCAACCAAAGGATTCAAAAGAATCGATTAGGACCTGCCAGCTCAACCAAGGGATTCGACGGAATCCTCGTTTGGGATCTGCTTCTTGAACTCGTTGAGATCTCGATAGATCGGCCGAAAACAAGGAATAGAAAATACTCTTCTCTCAAAAGTCAAAGCTTTTTATTAAAAATCAACAACTGAATACAATATTACGCATAAACGGCTTATTTATAATAAATCCGAAAACCTTAGAAAACCCTAAAATAATAAAAGGAAATTGTCTAAATAATAAAAGGAAATTGTCTAAATAATAAAATAGATAGTAAAGAATATTTAGAATATTTCTAAATATCTAGCTACACCATTCTCTCCGAATCGAAAAAGATTCATCCTCGAATCTTGACCGTGGCTCGCTGCTTCGAGACTTCCAATCTTCACGTAAACCTATGACCATCTTTTTCCGACTTTTTCAAAGATAATATTCTTCAAAAAAAATAATATAAATATTTGTCACTTCGTCCAATCTAATCAACATTATTGGATTCCATAAATCAATGTGAGCCAGCCTATTAGGTTGACAAATTGAAGTTTCTATTGGGTCTTCGCTTCTCAAAGCCCAATTGACAACATGATTCTTCACACTGTACGAGCGTACGTCTTCTTTTTGATGAGAAGGGGCTATCAAGCCTATCATGATGCCGTGTTTGATTAGATTGATATGGTCAAGGGGGATGACACCTTCCACCAACACCAACCCAAAATTACGATTGTCTTCAAGATCTCTCGTGACGGGATTTTTGATTAAGCCCTCGCTGTCTTCATCTTGAATTAAATCTTCTACGTCATCGTAAATATCAAAAATTGGATCACCACTAATTTCTCTGAACTTTTCACACAAATCATCTGAAGAAACAAACGGATTTGCATCCGTAGAATAATAAAAACCTCCGAGTAACATGGTGTATGGAAGCAGAATCGATCTTTGATTAAGAAATCAAAGTGCTGTCTCTGATACCAACTGATGTAGCGTAAGCTACGATAAAACAGCTCAACTAAAGGATTCAAAGGAATCGATTAGGACCTGCCAGCTCGACCAAATGATTCAACGGAATCTTCGCTTGGGACCTGCTTCTTAAACTCGTTGAGATCTCGATAGATCGGCCGAAAACAAGGAATAGAGAATACTCTTCTCTCAAAAGCCAAAACTCTTTCTTAAAAATCAACAACTGAATATAATATTATGCCTAAACGGCTTATTTATAATAAACCCGAAAACCTTAGAAACCCCTAAAATAATAAAAGAAAATTGTCTTAATAATAAAAGGAAATTGTCTAAATAATAAAATAGATAGTAAAGGATATTTAGAATATTTATAAATATCTAGCTACACCATTATCACTTTTAAAGCTTAGTATAGACTGATCTCCTAGTCTAACGTCATTGGACGTCTCGCATGAACATCACATGCGATATTAGCCAAAACCATAAGCAAGAGTAAAACCTTTCTCCCTAGGGGACAAGGCACATGCTTGGTAGAAGACTCTGCCCCAAGGATCTATCACCTCGTGGGCAGATTGCAAGAAGGCTTCCTTGACAAAGTTCTTCTCCACTAACCGAACAGCTCGGTTGAGAAACGAGATAAGCGGTTTCACGCAAAAGACAAATGAATGTTTCGGCGAAGCTTGGGAGAGATTCAAAGGCTACATGATGGAAGCGAGGAAGGCTATCGTTTTTAGATGCTCCTTGGGGTCCAATCTAGGTTAAATTTATAACCCTAAACGTACGTTGAGTACTTAGGGGTCGATCCACGGAGAAGACCTACCGCAAAACAAAAGATGCGTTAGAGCAACCAAAGACGTAAAAGAAAGGGGGTTTGTTTTGTCAGGGTTTTTGGGGTTGTGTTTTATGAAAAGATAGAAGACAATCCTCGTTTATATAGGCTTGACTATCGCCTAAGCCTATAACAAACGGGAGAAAAGGAAAATAAACTTTTAAAACGAAATGAAAGTTCAAAGTAACGACGAAGAGGAAATCAGTAGAACGTACGATAATGAAATTGCGGTATTGAAATTGCGGTAATGAAAGTGCGTAATTAAAAGTGCTTAAACGAAATTGTGGTATTGAAAGTTCGGTATTAAAAGTGCATGAACGAAAGTGCATAAATGAAATTGCGGTATTGAAAGTGCATAAACGAAAATGCGAAATTGAAAGACGGTATTTAAGTGCCTAAATCTATAAAAGACAAACGTTGGGATCATCCGGGAATTTTTAGGGGGTTCTAACAAGAGATTAAACAATCTATCGAAAGCAAACGAGACTAAACGATTTCTCTAAACTTGAATCACTAAATTTCAATACAAATACTTTTGTAAGAGGATCGACTATGCGTTGATTACTCCTTAGGAATGCGAAATTGAAAGACGGTATTGAAGTGCGTAAATCGATAAAAGACAAACTTTGGGATCATTCGGGAATTTTGAGGGGGTTCTAACAAGAGATTAAATAATATATGGAAAGCAAACGAGACTAAACGATTTCTCTAAACTTTAACCACTAAATTTCAATCCAAATACTTTCGTAAGAGGATCGATTATGCGTTGATTACTCCTTAGGAATGCAGTCGCATCCCATGATGCAATCAAGCAAGCATTAACGGATCGAGACTCTTTATAACGCTCACGAACGCTCCGTAGGTGTGCAATTTGCACCCAACGACGCGACGCTCAGCTAAGTTGGTTCCGGTGATTGGATTCAACACGTTAGCGGCTCTAATCAACCTTTGAGTCAGTCTCTAGTTCATGACTCTAGATCCATGCATTAAAAACAAACTTAGGCGAAAGAAATCCTTAGAATACGGCTTAAACGAATAGAAGCATAAAAACGGTTAATGAAATTCCCACTAAAAAACCCTAGGATTCAACCCAACGAAAATAAACTACTCACACATGATGAATCGAAGCATAAACATTATAAATGAATGAATACTTCGATTTAAGGGTGAGAAATAAAAAGGGTTCAAGAACAAAAACGATAAAAAAGCTAAAGTAATGAAAATTGCATAAAATGATAAAGAACAAAGTATGAAATGGTTGCACTTGTAGTGGCTTCTTGTGGCTTCTTGTTGCTTCCGAAAATGAGAGGCTAGGGGCGAGTATTTATAAGTCTTGGAGGCTCCTTAGGTGTCTTTTAGGGTTAGCCCGCGTCTTGACGGCTGCGGGAATGAGTTAGGCTTGACGGGATTAAAAATGGGCTCAGGAACTCCGACTTGGTGTGGCTACGCAAGCGTGGTCTCGTGGCGCGGCCAGACGTGGCTTCGCCGCGGCTTGGACTCCTGATGGCGCGGGGAGAGGTGGCTTGGCCGCGTGGTTGAGGCCCCGTGGCGCGGTGAGATCAAGTATGATCAAACCGCCATTTCTTCTTTTGTCCCTTCCGCGAGACTGCTTGACATGCCTACAGTAAAAGCTTTATAACTTCAGATCCAACCGTTAGTTTTCCTTCATTCCACATGAGTTTGAAAGCTAACATTCTCCTCTACTTGATGACCAAATATGAGAAGGATCGTATGGTGCAAAGATCTTGATATGAAGTCGAACTTCTTGTTTATCTTCATTTATTTTTCAATTCCTTTAGATATAGAATTTTCCATTAACTATCGAGACCTTAGATCATCTGAGGCGCCAACCGAGGTTGCTCCTCAGAACGATAATGTTGTAGTGGTGAGGTTTCTCTGTCCTCTGTGAATTCTATCGAGATCGATCCTTCTCTTCCAGCTTCTCCTGCTTCTGATTTGACATAAGGTCATCTGGCCCCTTCTAACTTGGACACAACTTTGATTCTGATTCCTGAAAACCAAAGTGATGCCGAATCGTTCATGATTATCAGAGAGTTTTTTCTCCTGTTTGTGAGAGGGATGAGGTGTCTCTGCAAGGTGGATTGCCACGTCGCGTGTAAGCTCTGAGATATGAATGGGATTTTGGCTATAAGACGAACGTCCTCATCGTGAAGAACCCAACCGCGACAGTGACTTTGCTTAGCCACTATCGGGAGGCAGGAGCAAAGATCCCTCCCTTGAATAGGTTTTCGAAGAACGGCCTCCATAACATTACTAGATTCGTGAATAGTTTGGGATTGGTTGAATATTATTCTCATTTTCTCCCTTTTTAAAGGGTACTTCGTTCTTTGCCACCTTACTTTCCCGATTTCTTTTTTGAATTCAGTTGATGGCGGCTCATAGTAGTACCGTGATATCCCTGCAAATTACACCTTTTTCCATGCATATCATGCTAGTTAGGATCACATTCATGCATATTAGTCTTAGTTCTTGTACCAATTCCACTCATGTTAGGCCTAGGAAGCATTAGGTTAGGATTTTGCATGTTTCTGCATGTTTGGAGTGTTTATCAGGTACAAATGGTGCCACAGAGGTTGGCCAAGGAAGAAGGATCCACTCGGAGCCGAAGGGGATCAAAGGAGAAGGAGATAGACGTTTTCTCTAGAAGCATCGGACAGACGCAGCGGTTTCCAGCCCTATATAGACGACACACAGGAAGCACAATGACGAACGCCATGGTCTGAGCCCGAGGGAGAACAGCCGAAGTCAAGTGCTACGAGATGTTTTCTCGTGAAACATCGGAAGTTTTCTCGTGAAACATCGGACATGTACAACGAGATGAACCCGATATAGAGCAGCCTGCAAAGCACTTTACCATGGATCAAGTCCGATATCTGAAGCCGGCATGAGTCATCCGACGATCAAGACCTCAGCGCCGCGGTTTGTCCCAACGGTTTCAGTCCGATACGTTACGTGCCAAGAAACAGCCTATTTCGGGTAAAGTGATCCCGACGTGTAGGGTTTTCTCACTTACCTATAAATACGGCTGTCCACTCATCCTTACCTCTCTCTCGTTCACGCTTTTATTTTGTTCTTCTTGTCAAGAAATACTCTCTCTATTTTCCGCCATGGAAGCTTGTTTAAAGCTTGAACCTTTATGTTTATTTTCGCTTGATTAAGACTTGTTTTATTGCATTTCTTGGTAAAGCTTCTTCCTTTTTTATTTTAGCCTTTCTATACTACTCATTAGCCATGTTTAGTCTTCTTGTCCCCATGGATTTTGAAGCTTTACTTATGGTGCGTGAGTAGTAATCTTAGGGATTTTCGATGGGTTAAGGGAAAAGGGGCTTTCAGAATTGATTTCTTGCTTAGTTAAATCGTGATTCTTTCTTTCTTGGTAAATCGTGATTCGTTCTTTCTTATCACTTTTAAAGCTTAGTATAGACTGATCTCCTAGTCTAACGTCATTGGTCGTCTCGCATGAACATCACATGCGAGATTAGCTGGAACCATAAGCAAGAGTAAAACCTTTCCTAGCCTAGGACACTAGTTGTCTAGGGGTTTTACGGTTCTATTGGGACGAATACTCATGCAAGTCTTTTTTGTTGTACCGCTTTGCGAGAGCTAGTCTATGGTGATAGAGATAACAAAGAGGGTAGACTCAAAAACCATGGGCTAACCGTTTTGAAGATCCCTTTACCTAAAAATCATCATCAAGATCAAATCTTGATGTGTTGAATGGCTTCGCTTGGTGAAAGAATCCGAGAGCTCCCTAATCTCATCAAAACACATCTTAAACCCTTCTCTTAGTATAAAGTTTAAACCTTTCATCGTTTAAGTCATTATCTCTTGTCTAAAATTGCTTAAAGTATTGTTTTTTATTTCCATTTATGGTCATGAGTGACACAAGTCCAAATCTTGCTAGGGTGTTAGGCATAAAAATCAAACCTTTATTTGCTTGCTTGACTTAAAACGCTATTAGTAACCGTATTGACATTAAATAACCTCTAAAGGATTGATAAATCCCATCCACTATACTACTTCGGTCTAAGTAGGTCGCTTGGGCATATTGACCAAGTAGGAGTGAAAACCTATTTATCATACCGTTGAATGGTACGAGAGGAAACTCGTTGACTCTCCTTCCGGTGTGGAATCCGAGCATCGCATCTCCAAACTCTCCTTTCAGGTAAATTCTCTTAATCATTTCAAGGAGGATAATGATAGACTGGTGGTCGAGGCCCGGGAGGCCGCTTTTAAGATTGCGGATATCACGCAACATAACTAGGAGCTCGAGGCTAGAGAATCTGAACTCAATGAAACTCGAGATGGAAAACTCACGTGCTGACGAAGCATACACCTCCCTTTCCGAACTAGAGGCAAAATTCCCAGCTCTCACCCTATTTGTTCGGCTTGCGAAGAGGTTGAAGGAGTGATGCAGGTTCGTCTAAATATCCTTCTATGTATAGTTAGGGATCACCCTGCTGTGAGGGATTCACGTAGTCATCTTGAGGGTCTTTACGTTGAGACTATGGGAAATCTGGTTCTGGTTCAGAAGCTGAGAAGTGGAGAGTTCACTGACCTCGCAGATGAAGAGAGTATGCACGCTCTCGGAGGCATTGACAAGTTCTAGAGCGAGCTCCTAGCAACCTCGCTTCATCCCATTGATTTGGATGTATTCATCGATTTAGTGTTTATGTACTCATCTCTTATTAATATTATTTTTTTACTCCGGAACTCCTGCTCAGTGGATCTAAGCCCCCATTTTGTTTTATAATATTTTGTTTATTTAGTCTTTAAAAAAAATTAAAAACCTTTTTGCAAGTTTTTTTCCTGAATTCTTTCTTCCCTTTTGCCTTGGTATGACGGTTACCTCGTTTGGGATGATATTCTCATTCCTCTTACCATAGCATGAGGATTCAATAATTTGCACACATCACTTTTTATTTTGCCGCAGTATAAGGATATGATTGGGTATATGCATCATTTTTTTCTTTTACCATTGTATGAGGATACGATTGAATGTTTTGCATTGTCTTTCCTTTTACCGTAGTATAGATTATATGAGAAGAACTCAACGCCTTTCTTTTACTGTTTAAATCGCCTATCTACGTTTTGCTTAGCTTAGATTCTTTTCCATTGATTACCATTCCACACTTTAATTTCCTTTTTGCGCCTTGATTAGCTTAGATTAGTTAGTTTTCTTTTTCGCGCATTGCTTAGATCTAGTCGCATAGCTCTATTTATTATATTGCATTGCCTTTAAATTCATCCCACAACAACCGTGACACAAAACCAAAACCACTTTTGCGTCTTTCGTCACTCTAACATTCTTTTGTTTTTCAGTGAGATCATCCTCGTGGTTGGACCCCTAAGTACTACAACGCACATATGTGCTCTTGTAGGCTATTAGGGTTATAAATTCAATTCTCGAAACGCAGCTCTAAACCATGTGCATCAGATAAGAGAACAAAAGTTCTCTCTTGTTCTAGGAAAATATACAAGAGACACTACTAGAGTTCTAGTGTTGATATGTGGTTTTTCAAAAATCTTTTATGAACCTTTGGTGTAGTTCAGTATCAGATATCATCTCATAATCCCGGTGGTGCCATCGATCTACCAATGCTTTCATCTTTTGATCCAGTAAGAGAGAGCTATAAATTATGCTTCTTTGATCTCATCTCTATACAATCTAAACCATTTAAGTCTTGAATCTTTTATCAAGCCACCCATTGAACCAGCAAGAGAGAGTGTTAAATTCTCATTAGAAGCTATCCTTTGATATTGAGTCTAGAACTTACCAATGTGTTTCTAGCAACATCGTTGGTCAATTGGTCGAAATGTTTCTAAAAAGGTTAAATTACCAATACATTGTAACCCACAAATTTAAGTTAATTAAGAAAATATAGATAATATAATTAACCACATATTAAAGTTTTTGTTTTGTAATAAAAGATTCACATATAAACAACACATATACCAATGGATAAATAAAAACGTTGTAACAATTGTTCTTGTCAAGAAACTTCTTTTCTCTTGCTCATTGTGTGTAGTTTCCCCTTAGAACATAGCAAATTTTCAGTATCAGATATCATCTCATAATCTCGGTGGTGCCATCGATCTATCAATGCTTTCATCTTTTGATCCAGTAAGAGAGAGCTATAAATTATGCTTCTTTGATCTCATCTCTGTATAATCTAAACCATTTAAGTCTTGGATCTTTTATCAAGCCACCCATTGAACCAGCAAGAGAGAGCGTTAAATTCTCATTAGAAGTTATCCTTTGATATTGAGTCTAGAACTTACCAATGTGTTTCTAGCAACATCGTTGGTCAATTGGTCGAAATATTTCTAAAAAGGTTAAATTACCTATACATTGTAACCCACAAATTTAAGTTAATTAAGAAAATATAGATAATATAATTAACCACATATTAAAGTTTTTGTTTTGTAATAAAAGATTCACATATAAACAACACATATACCAATGGATAAATAAAAACGTTGTAACAATTGTTCTTGTCAAGAAACTTCTTTTCTCTTGCTCATTGTGTGTAGTTTCCCCTTAGAACATAGCAAATTTTCAGTATCAGATATCATCTCATAATCTCGGTGGTGCCATCGATCTATCAATGCTTTCATCTTTTGATCCAGTAAGAGAGAGCTATAAATTATGCTTCTTTGATCTCATCTCTGTATAATCTAAACCATTTAAGTCTTGGATCTTTTATCAAGCCACCCATTGAACCAGCAAGAGAGAGCGTTAAATTCTCATTAGAAGTTATCCTTTGATATTGAGTCTAGAACTTACCAATGTGTTTCTAGCAACATCGTTGGTCAATTGGTCGAAATATTTCTAAAAAGGTTAAATTACCTATACATTGTAACCCACAAATTTAAGTTAATTAAGAAAATATAGATAATATAATTAACCACATATTAAAGTTTTTGTTTTGTAATAAAAGATTCACATATAAACAACACATATACCAATGGATAAATAAAAACGTTGTAACAATTGTTCTTGTCAAGAAACTTCTTTTCTCTTGCTCATTGTGTGTAGTTTCCCCTTAGAACATAGCAAATTTTCAGTATCAGATATCATCTCATAATCTCGGTGGTGCCATCGATCTATCAATGCTTTCATCTTTTGATCCAGTAAGAGAGAGCTATAAATTATGCTTCTTTGATCTCATATCTATACAATCTAAACCATTTAAGTCTTGGATCTTTTATCAAGCCACCCATTGAACCAGCAAGAGAGAGCGTTAAATTCTCATTAGAAGTTATCCTTTGATATTGAGTCTAGAACTTACCAATGTGTTTCTAGCAACATCGTTGGTCAATTGGTCGAAATGTTTCTAAAAAGGTTAAATTACCAATACATTGTAACCCACAAATTTAAGTTAATTAAGAAAATATAGATAATATAATTAACCACATATTAAAGTCTCGACGGATATTGCTGCTGGTAATGATACTTTATATAATGAATAAATCCAAAGGTTTTTTAATAAAAAAGAACCTCTCAGGTAAAGATGAATCAATATAAATCCCATCAACTATAAATGTAATGTATATTTATCTTAAATAATCGTTCTTTAATGAATTTACCCATCTATTTACAATAATATTTAAACCTAAATGGCCAACATTAAGTCAAAACCCATCGTTTTGATTTTGTTAAAAAAAATATTTATGAGCATTGCTAAATTCGGGTTTTCAAAATCAGGCCTATAACATCTTATATCACCACCGTTGTATGAACCATCTGTTGTCTAATAGCATCCCACATGTAACCGGAAAAAATCATTTTGTATACAAAATATGTTAGTCGGTTTTTTACTGTTAAAAAGCGAATACAAAATATCAAAAAAGAAACATATTGAAATCGAAACATGAATAAAACACAATTACGTCATCATCTTGCAAGCTCTAGGCCGAATCCAATCCACACAGTTTCACATTTCAATATCGCTCCAAACAGAAACTGTTTGTTGGCATATATTTCAATTCGCCGGCTTATCTCCCAATTTTATTCTAATCGATACAACAAATCACTACTAATCGACTTTCTAGCCACATAAACATCAAAGAACCTCACTTTCTGAAATTAGGGTTCATTAGTTTGGGGTTCAATCTAAATGAATTTTAGAATTTTAGAGTTTAAGCGATTTTAAGTTAGGTGTTTTCGAGGGTTAAACTATTTTGCTATATTTTTATTTTTAACAAATTTTGACGCTTTAAGTTTATATTTGTTGGTTTGTTTTGAGTTAATTTTTTTTTTTTTTAACGTTATTATTGACGAATGAGTTATTTATTAACAGACGGTTACTTAGAGTTTCTTATATTATATTTATAGTTGAAAAGTTAAAACTTGATCTAATAGTTTTTTCAAAAAAAAAAAATATGATTTTACTACATAAATTTATAAAGAGAGAGACAAATCAAATACATGCCAAAATCTCTGTATGCAACGTTCGATTTTTTTAATATACTACTTGTTTAAAGGTCAACCCCATATGAACACGGCACAATAATCCCATCTTATCGAAATATTGCCAGCCTTTCAAGTCACATTTTATACTTATTGTTCAGAGTTTAATTAACCTTTAAACTATGGAAGTCAACCACGCATGGAGACAACCCAACAACAACAAGAAACACCATCTCGCAAGTTAGTAATCCTTTCGATTTCAAAGCTGTACAATGATTCAAATAGAAGTCATCTTGAAATCGGCTTAAGATTGACGAAGGTAACAAACTTTCCAACTATTTCAGAAGAATTGAATAACTACCATAATAATTAGTTATCAAAGCTATAGTATTTAGAATATAACAGCACCTCCATCGGCGTCTCTTAAGAAGGTATCTCGTTAATAAAAAACTGGAAAAAAAAAAGAGAAACCAGAGACATTTCTGGTTTGAGTGCCTTTAAAAAACGTCTCTTACAAATGTCAATTAATAATTACCTCCTTCCTTTTATAATTTTAATTTTAATTAGATAAATAAATTATATTAACATTTAATAGGAGAGAGCCGGTGAAGCTCCACATATGGAGATGCTCTAAGTATATTACATGTCTAAACTTAAATGTATGATTAATTGTATCAGTGATTTGATTTAGACAGATTATTTACAAGAGATTCGAACTAAATATAGGGTGGTCGTAACATTTTGGGATGGGCAAATTTATAAAATATTATGAATTTTATTTAGATATATATGTTTTTGAAAAAGAATAATATTTAAAGTTTCAATTAATTTTTTATTTAGTTATTTTATTATTTAATAAAGCCAACCAAAACATAACATTTCCAAAAATGATTACACTTTACAATTGGTGGCCAAAATTTGATATTTTAAAATGGGGATCAAGACTTGTCTTGATTTAGTATCAAGGGATTAGCGCTTTAATTTTGCATAGAGGAGATGTAGTTGTGATTCGAAGTTACTTTTGGTGGGGAGGACAAAAAGTAAAATTTTCGAGTGAGGCTTGCCTTGAAGTTTGTAGGCCATACATGTGTATGCCCTAAATGCACATGTCCACTTCTTTAATTCCTCTTTAGTTTTCAGTTTCACAAACCAACCTTCGATCATTTGTCTTTGCCCTTCTATTTGATGTATCAAATATCTATATATACAGCTGGAATTTAATTGCTACAATAATCGATCTCTTGTATAGACCTTGTGTCGTCACTAATATTATGTCTGCATGAGCCCATTTTTTATGAAGACAAATTTCATGGCAATCCAAATCAAATAGCAATAATTTTTTGTTTCATTAATCCGCTGGTAGATTTTTTTTTTTTTTTTTGAACTTACGTTTGGTGTAGTCGATTTGAAGCATGACGTAAATTCGCTTCCCCCAAATTGAAACATAAATCAAGTGCGAGTGAATCAGCTGGAACTGGACTTCAATCCGGGTTAAATATTAGGTGCGCATGTTATTTAAAGTTTAAACTGAGAATAGTTGGACTTTGGCCAGAATTATCTTAGCTAACAAAAAAAAAAAAAAAAAATTTGAAGTCGGACATCGATTTTTTTTTCTCTTCACGAACTTTATACATAATGCGTTTTCTGCTTTGTCCACTATTTTAACAACTATTCTTTTTGAGTGGTTTGTGCATTCATACACTGATCGGCCGGACACCATATTTGCTACACACACCACTATTGCCTATTGGCCACATGCATGCATCATTATCAGCAACCACTAGAGAAAATGAATACTAATCAATAATCATAGTTTTTGATAAAACTTTCACATATCCATTGTTTGCTCTTAAAAAAAAAACAATACGAATTCAATGGGTTTTTGGTTGTAACAAAAAAAATAATGGGTTTTGGGCCCATAAAATTTTCGGGCAATCGCTAAAACATCTATATTAATTGTTTCTCCATAGCTGGTGTTTGAATTTTGAAACGACCGGGTTTTGCAATAATGGGCCAATTTTCATTTTAGGCCTAATAGCCCATTATTTTACCTTGATAATTATGTAAATACACATAAGCGTCTATGCATCTCCCTTCCCCCATAGCCTAGCCGCATCACCTGCAAAAAGAGAGAAAGAAAATTGTGAGTGTGGTGTTCGTGAGAAGAGAGGGAGAAGAGAGAAGAGGAGAAGAGAGAAGAAGGGTTCGTGAGAGGGAGAGGAAAGAGAAGAAGAAGCGGAGGAAAGGGAGGAGAAGAATCACCACCGTGCGTAGTCGCTGTCCTCATCGACCTGAGCCCATTTTGCAGAAGTAGTTTCGGCTTGATCCAGTTTTTCCTCATCGATAGTGGTGATCATTTGGCAATACTCCTTTGGATTCATGACGAACTTTCCAGGAAAGTTGCTTGTTTGGCTTGTAGATACAATGTCTTTGTTGTTTTCTAACTTCTTGACTCGTAGTGTCAATGCATCGATTTTTCCGGATAGCTGGGTATTTAAACCGTCGATCTTGTTATGTGATAACTAGCTTTTTCAGCAGTTTTATCAAACCTAAAGCATAGTTTTGTTGTTGTAATACCTCAGGAATCAATCCAAATCGGGTTGTTGAAAGCTACCAAGAATACAAGAGCTTTGGTAAATCTAAGTGAAATCCGGATAATTTGAGGAGAAATTCTGTAAAAACTATTTGTAGTCACTATATGACCACGAAAACTATTTTAAAATCCCTACTGAAGGGTTAAACAACTACTAGATGACTTCTAAGCGATTAAAAAACCGATCTACTAATTTTAGAAAATCAAAAGCTAAAGACAGACAAAACGGGAAATTGCTAAAAACCTAGAATGAATTTTAAAAACTATTTATAAAATTCTAACATCTTTAAAACGATTACCAGGCTACTATATGAGACTCTAAGCAATTTTTAAAATACTAAGACTAGCAAAAACACAACTTTACGAATTTATGGGATTTAAATGGAACTATTAAGCTAAATAGATGATTTTAGGGAAAAGATTCAAACTTTAAACTAAAGGAAGATGATTTTAAGTTTTCAAAAGCTAAAAGCAGATTCAAGGTTGAGGTTCATGCTTAGGGAGATTAAAGATTCGAAGTTGGAGTTTTAAAAACATAGATCTACACATTTTTGTGCTATGTCTAGGCCTTAAGAAGCTTATAACTAGATTTACCCCTTGTTCGGAAACGCACTAGGCGTTAGTCGGGCGTTCGGTTCGGGCCTAGCGATTTTTTAAAAAATATCGGATATAAATCGGTGAGTATTCGGGGATTAGTTTTTTATACAATTTAATATTTTAGTAAATATTTTAATACATAACACATCAAAATTAAAAAATCATATATATAGATTTTTAAAAAATTCATATAAATACCAAATTAGATCAAAGATCAAACAAAACATTATATTCACCTCTTTAATTCAAAGAGAAATAGAAACAAGAAAAAAGAAATAATGAAAAGAAGAGAAGAGACGCACCTATAAGGGTGTACTCATATCGAAACAATGACCAATTGCTTAAGCTTACCCCGTATCTCAACATGGTCATGTTTAGCGTTAAAGGCTCATGTATTCGAAGTTAAGTTTTCGATTACTGCTGGATCAATTTATGGCTCAAGGGGATAAGTTTCTTTCAATCAAACTAATAAATTTGATAAACATATTCAGGACCATAGACAAGAAAAAAGCTAGACTAAAAGTAAAACAACACAACCACAGTAAAAAAAACTTCACTCATACATTTTGTCGAACACCTCATCTACATTGCATATTTTTTTATTTTCTTAGAAACCAAAAGTCAACATATATTTATCATTTCATAGTGTATTGAAATTCTAGAAGTCACCATATTATCAATTCTAGAAATTCTTGAAATCACCATTTTTAAAAAAAAACTTGCACTCGACACGTTTCCCTTCTCCCATGAAACCAAATGGACACAGAAGTGGAACTCATCGACTCCTTTCTTCTTCATACCAACATCGTAGATCCTGATTTTTGGATCTGGAACACCACGGCAGATTTTGAAGTTAATCGGTTTTGACAATTTCATCGGCGATTTATGTTAAACCACGGTTTCGGCGGACGTTCATCGGACTGCCGCATAAGTTTGCCGCACAGACCAAAATCGCCACGGTAACTCACCGTTGAGCGAGTTTTCGGCCGCCGAATGGACAAATCGTCCGAGTTTTCGAACAAGGGATTTACCCATGGTTTGTGGTGTAAATCCTTTCTTCACCCTTTCCTCCTAACCCATGATGTGTGGTGGAAAGATAGGGTGAGAAACATGAGGCTTAGATCTTAAAAGTGGCATAACTAGCTCCCTAAGCATCCATGGCGTTTGGGAAAGGATGAGCTAGTCTCTTGGAGTTGGGTTTAGGGGATTTCTTAAGTCTTTTTGAGATAAGGAAATCCCTTGAATCAAAGAGATCTTTCTCAAGAGTTTCTATACTTTAAAACCCCCAAATCCAAGAAGAGATTAGATGAAGAACAAGAAAAGACCCAAGTTTTAACCTTTAAAACTCCCTAATCGCCCCAACCTTAAACCTTGGTGGTTAACTCACTCAACATGCTCGAACCTCTCTTAAACATGGGTTTAGAGATGCTCAGCATGTTGGGCTTAAGGAAATAAGAAAGATTTAAGCAAGAAAAGTGCAAGTACTTCAAATAAAAATCAAAAGATTCAAATTACAAACCTAGAAACCTTAAAGTTCAACAATGGAGAGAAAATAGAACTTAGAGCTAAAAATGGAAAAGTGACCATGAGAATGATGGTCTCGGATCCGCCAAATCAAGGTAGGTAAGGTGTCTTTTTCACCTTATCCTCAAATGGTCCCCCCCCACTACTAAAAGACAAAAGTAGCAAAGAGATAAGGTTGGCGCGTACGAAAGTTCGAGTTGGGACGTCGATCTTCCACTCGATCTGTTCTCTGAATCGGCCATCGTTACTCGATCTTCAACTTGATCGGACCTCCAGATCGAGGCGCCTAGTCGATCTTGTGCTCGTTCTCCTTTGGATCGACAGACGACCTCGATCTCTTGCTCGATCCTTCCTTTCGTCCATACAAACGTCTTGACTTGGTCGATTCCCCACCCGATCGGATACTTGGTTCGGGTTGGCCTCTCGATCGTCTGGTCGATCTCTCCAAGATCGACTCATTTTGCTCGATCTTCTACTCGATCTCAGTTCCTTTGCTCTTGTCCGAGTTCTTCTAAGTGCTTCCATAAATCTCCAAGCTGTCCTTTGAACCTCATCAAGCTCCAGCAGTTCTCCACAGCTCCAAGTACTCTAAACAACCTGAAAAAGATGCAAATGTGCAAGGAACCATGCAAATGCTAATGCAAAGTGTTCTAGGACCTAAGATGAGATAAATGATGCAAACTAGCCTATTATGTATGATGTATGCATGAAAACCTATTCTAAATGTATGCTATATATGCGAAATATATGAGTATATAAACTCCCCCAAACTTGCATTTTGCTTGCCCTCAACAAACAAAATTCAAGCTAGAAAGAGAGGTTTAAAAATGGGGGCTCAAATCCAAAAGTGTTTTATCAAATGTATCAATTCAATGGTCCTTGTTCTTAATCCTAGGATGCAGTATACAAACTATACATCAAAGAACTTAGCCATATTCATCACATATTGAATTTCAAATCATGACTTGTCTATTCCAAACAATCCAAGAATCCTAACCTTTAACATTCATTAAGCATTTCAAACCGTGAATCACACTTGTGCTTTTAAAACCGAATACATTTGGCTAAGGGACAAGGTTATGAGATAAAAAAATGATCTCATTCAAGTGGGTACTCCAAGCTTTGGTTTATCTCAAAAAGAATTGAACTTATGCATAATGCTAAAGGTAAAAGGAAATGTATGCATACATGACTAGACTCTCATCTACCCAAATACACTAACAATGAACCTAATTCCCCTCTCATTTATTTTCTTTTTCAGCTCACTCACCCTCTAGAGACTACCCAAATAAAACAAGGCAAAACGCCAAGCAATAAATCCACACAAGAAAACATCAACCAAATTTACAAAGGGATCCTTCTTCATCCTTTAAACATGCGAGTGGTGTAGTCTACATCCTAGATCTTTTTCAAATTTTTGAGGGTTAGCTCTCTCTCTTTTTCACATATATTTTTTTTATTTGGCCTTTTGGCTCTTTTCTTTTCTTTTTTATAAGAGAGTTAACCCTTTCTCCTTTTAAACACTTGAGCTTATATTCAATGCAATCAAGACTCACCACTTCAAACTATGTTTTCCCTTTTAATTCAAATTCCAAATCACCATTCTTTTCTCAAACCCGAAACAAGGTAAGCATCTTTATTAATACCCGTGAACTCCCACCCCGAATCAAGCCTAAAACTAGCTTCAATATGCAAAGCTAGCATCATTATGAGAGCCTTAACATGTCACCCTAAACCTAACACTTTATGCCAAGTTCAATAAAAAATAAGGCCTCACAATTTGCAATCACACAAGAATTTTGGCATGAAATAAGGCAAGGGTTAGGGTATGGTGTTATATTTAGGCTTACAAGAGAGTAGTGAAGAGAATAAGAAAGCCTAAATATGTATATGTGATCCATGTATTCTTTTTCAAATGCACAAGTATGATAATTCAAAATTCAAGTTAAGGTTTCTCTTGATAGGAAAGGATTCAATTCATGTTTGTTTCAACTTTAAGCCAAAAAGATAAAGACAAATGGTCCAAAGATGGTTAGAACTTAATTTTCAAATTTGCACAAAGCATCAAAGGACTACTAACTAGGGCCTTGAACCAATACATGAGCTTAAAAACACTTTACAAGGAATTTTTTTTTTGTATCATTGCCCCCTTATGCATATGAATGATGCAACCTATATGATAAAAATCTAGACTCAATCCTACAATATTTTACAATGCAAATGCAATCTATATGAATTTTTTTGAAATTTTTTAAAATTGTTCTGAATTTTTTGTATTTTTCTATGCAATTTTTGTATGCATGAAGACTCAAATATGCTAACACAAAATAAGATCCAAATAAAAATATGTCAAAGCACACATTAAACACAAAAATAAAAAAAAACAAAAAAGAAAAAAAAAAAAACAAAAAGAAAACAAAAAAAAAAAGCAAAAATTAAAAATGCATGATATGTACAAAGGTTGGTGTTTTGGTACATCGGAGCTAGGCATGGCCGGAGCTTGAGGTTGCTCAGGTCCTCCTGCTATTTCTTGGAGTATCTTGAAGTATGCCTTTGTCTTTGCTCCTTGTCGTGCCTTGGTGTAGAGAAAGGCGTCCAGCTTGATCACCATCTTGAGGCTCACGGATCGCCACACCTCCGGTTGAGTGTCTCCTCATCGTTTCGCCCACTTGCTCAACTTCATCACTCAAATCCATCTCCGATGAGCTATCACCTTGTAAGACCTTGATCTTCTTCACAAGTTTCTTGATCATCTTGCCTTGCCACTTGTTCACCTTGCGTTGAATTTCAACAATCGACGCAAGGAACTTCTCGGCCTTGGTGAGCGGCTCATAGTCGAGCTTAGGGAGCTCAAACCTTGAGGGCATTTCATCATCTGTGGCAGGAGACTCCGAGGATGAATGGGTGAGCTGAGGTGGTGCTGATGTGCTTCCAAGAGGAGCAAAGCATTCTTCATCACTCGGCAAAAACTCTATTTGACCGATGCTATCAAGTAGAGTCTCTCTCGGGTTAGGCAAGATGCAAGTTTTCTTCGCATTGTTCTCACCATAGAACAAATAGGCATAGAAGCCTGGTGCTGGAGTAGATCCCAAGGAGACGGTGTTGCTCATGTAGACTTGATCCATGTATGCACGCTCCACACAAGGCTCAAAATCCGAGAGAGGCACTCCGGCTTGAATGAACAATGGCATGAGAAAACCACCAATGAGCGCTGAAGTAGCCTTACACCTTATTGTCCAAGCCTTGTATTTGACCAAGGAAGAAGCCAAAATGCAGCCATAATTCACGTCTTCTCCAAGATCATCCTCCATTGGCTCTTCATTCTCCTCACTATCGCACAAAATCTTCTTAACCCCTTGGAAGAGGAAACATAGCTCATTCCTTGTCACTGTTGCGGTCGTGGATCTCCCACTGAATGTGTTGGCCAACAGCTTGAGGGTGTACCTTAACAAAGGGTTTCACACCTTCTTGATCTTAGCGGTGTTGGACTTGTAGTCTCCATCGCTAATCAAGTCCCATAGAACACTCGCCGATTTGAACCATGGGAATTCCACAAGTGTGGCAGTAGCATTGAGACCGTAGGCTTGGCAAAGCTCAGGGATAGAGAGGTGGTAGGCTTGCTTCCTTATCTTGAACGTGACATGCCCCTCGGATGGAGTTTGGATGCTTGGATCTTCATATGTGAAGTCCAAGGTGGAGAGGAAGTCAAGCGTGGCTTCGGGGTAAGTTGGGCAGTCCATCCTTGATAGGCAAGAAAGACCCATGTCTCTGAGCAACTCATCAAACGTGCCCAACAACCCTAGCCTTTGCAAGAGATCCCTACTTGCAAACTTTGTAAGCTCAAACCGCAACCTCTCTAGCCTCCTCTTTGTTTTCCTCTCTTCCTTACTCCACTTGACCGATTCTTCCACCACTTGTTGTGTTTCCTCTTGTGTTTCCAATCCTCTGCTTCTCGTCTTTGGTGCCATGGTACATTAGATTCAAATTCTCAAGGAGAAAGTGAGTATAGGCGACGGTAAAGAGAGAAAGACACAGCAAAGTGAGAAAATCTTTAAACCCTAATGCATATAAGCCTTAGATTTTTGGGGAAAGTTTTAAATATATCAATAAATAGAAGAGGAAAATCTCTTGAGATAAGACTAAATCAAGAAAAATTCCCTAATATTTAGATATTTCTAAAAAATTAATCTTAATCCCTAACAAATAACATCCAAACATTCAAAGAAAAAAGAAATTCTTGAAAATCCGATTATGTAATTCAAAAATTTCTAAATACCTTTGAAATTGGTTGGTTACTAGATATATCCTTGAAGAGTGTAGGCCACCAAAAACCAGCTTGTAGAACCTTAGTAGCCGTCTTGAATGAAGCAAAATGACCACCATAAGTCATACCATGGCAATGGAGAAGGATGTCTCTTGCTTCATCTTTTGTGACACATCTTCGGTATAGGCTGTCCACGCACCTCTTGTATAGATAAGGGTCGTCCCAAAAGTAGCGAGAGATATCCCTCATGAACTTCTTCTTGTGGTAGTGGTCCAAGTGAGTAGGTTCTACTCCACAAGCTAAGAAATTCACAATATTCGCATACCATGGTAGATCTTCTTCCTTGAGACTCAAAACTTCTTCAAGCTTCTCCTCTAGCTTTGCACAAACCTTGGTGTTAACCAACAAAAGCTGCTCCTCAGGGAGTGAGTCATCTAAAGGTAAGACATCATCCACTCTCATTCTCAAAAGATGATCCGCTACACCATTCTCTATACCCTTCTTATCTTTGATCTCCATGTCAAACTCTTGCAAGAGAAGGATCCATCTTAAGAGTCTCGGTTTGGTGTCCTTCTTGGAGTATATGTACCTCAAGGCAGCATGATCAGTGTACACAATGACTCTAGATCCCACCAAGTAAGACCTAAACTTCTCAAAAGCAAAGACCACGACTAGAAGCTCTTTCTCGGTGGTTGCATACTTCACTTGTGTATCATCCAAGGTACGACTTGCATAGTAGATGACATGCAACTTCTTGTCCTTCCTCTGACCCAAGACAGCCCCTACAACATAGTCACTTGCATCACACATAATCTCAAAGGGGAAATCCCAATCCGGAGCTTGAACTATAGGAGCTGTGACTAGTGCTTTCTTGATGGTTTTAAATGCTTGAAGACATTCTCCATCAAAGTTGAAATCAGTTTCCTTGCACAATAGTCTTGTAAGTGGATGTGCTATCTTGGAGAAGTCCTTGATAAATCTCCTATAGAAGCTGGAGCATTACAAAGACCAAAAGGCATTCTCCTATATGCAAAAGTTCCATATGGACAAGTGAAAGTGAGTCTAACTCATCATCACTTAGATCTTCATTTACTATGACCGGGTATGTATCATTTGGTCCTAAGAAAGCGTACCTTAGCCCATTTGGAAGCTGCTTTAGGTCCACCTTTGGGGCAAGCAGCTCGCTCCAGTCCTCCTCTTGACTTGTGTTGAGGTTGCTGTCCTCATTAGCCCTTCTTGAATCCGAGTCATGAGCCTTTAAGCTAGTGCCTTGAACCGCCTTTACCGCAGAGATCGAGTCGGATGGTCGATCGTTCCCTCGATCTAGTCTGGATCGAGTATACTCCCTCGATTCACTCGGTCGTTCCAATATGGATTGTGCAGGAGATTGAGTAAACTGGTCGATCTCTGAACGAATCGAGTTCTCCTGATCGATCGTCTGGTCGATCGCTTCCTTGAATCGAGTAAAATGGTCGATCTCACAGTCGATCTCTAGGTACTAGACTTCATCTTCTTTCACAACCTTGCGAGAATCAAGGATACAAATATACTCTTGAGTTTGTTCACTCAGGTAACCACACTCCCCACACCCCTTTGTCAATGCCTGCTGTAGATGATCCTCTTGTCCCAATTCCTCTAGCAATTCATCGGCCAAAGCATCCATAGCTTCTATGTAGAAAACTTGTCCACCAATCGTTGGTTTCTTTAACACTTCATTGATATCAAAGTTTGGCTTGATGTCTTTGCCCAAGTGCATAGAAATCTTGCCATTCTTCACGTCTATGATGGCTCCAGCAGTTGCCAAAAATGGTCTACCAAGGATTAGAGGATCCTTAGGCTCTTCATCCATTTCCAAAACCTCAAAATCGGTTGGCACATTCACATTGCTAATCCTCACGGGTAAGTCTTNCCATAATTCACGTCTTCTCCAAGATCATCCTCCATTGGCTCTTCATTCTCCTCACTATCGCACAAAATCTTCTTAACCCCTTGGAAGAGGAAACATAGCTCATTCCTTGTCACTGTTGCGGTCGTGGATCTCCCACTGAATGTGTTGGCCAACAGCTTGAGGGTGTACCTTAACAAAGGGTTTCGCACCTTCTTGATCTTAGCGGTGTTGGACTTGTAGTCTCCATCGCTAATCAAGTCCCATAGAACACTCGCCGATTTGAACCGTGGGAATTCCACAAGTGTGGCAGTAGCATTGAGACCGTAGGCTTGGCAAAGCTCAGGGATAGAGAGGTGGTAGGCTTGCTTCCTTATCTTGAACGTGACATGCCCCTCGGATGGAGTTTGGATGCTTGGATCTTCATATGTGAAGTCCAAGGTGGAGAGGAAGTCAAGTGTGGCTTCGGGGTAAGTTGGGCAGTCCATCCTTGATAGGCAAGCGAGACCCATGTCTCTGAGAAACTCATCAAACGCTCCCAACAACCCTAGCCTTTGCAAGAGATCCCTACTTGCAAACTTTGTAAGCTCAAACCGCAACCTCTCTAGCCTCCTCTTTGTTTTTCTCTCTTCCTTACTCCACTTGACCGATTCTTCCACCACTTGTTGTGTTTCCTCTTGTGTTTTCAATCCTCTGCTTCTCTTCTTTGGTGCCATGGTACATTAGATTCAAATCCTCAAGGAGAAAGTGAGTATAGGCGACGGTAAAGAGAGAAAGACACAGCAAAGTGTGAAAATCTTTAAACCCTAATGCATATAAGCCTTATATTTTTGGGGATAGTTTTAAATATATCAATAAATAAAAGAGGAAAATCTCTTGAGCTAAGACTAAATCAAGAAAAATTCCCTAATATTTAGATATTTCTAAAAAATTAATCTTAATCCCTAGCAAATAACATCCAAACATTCAAAGAAAAAAGAAATTCTTGAAAATCCGATTATGTAATTCAAAAATTTCTAAATACCTTTGAAATTGATTGGTTACTAGATGCATCCTTGAAGAGTGTAGGCCACCAAAAACCAGCTTGTAGAACCTTAGTAGCCGTCTTGAATGAAGCAAAATGACCACCATAAATCATAACATGGCAATGGAGAAGGATGTCTCTTGCTTCATCTTTTGTGACACATCTTCGGTATAGGCTGTCCACGCACCTCTTGTATAGATAAGGGTCGTCCCAAAAGTAGCGAGAGACATCCCTCATGAACTTCTTCTTGTGGTAGTGGTCCAAGTGAGTAGGTTCTACTCCACAAGCTAAGAAATTCACAATATCCGCATACCATGGTAGATCTTCTTCCTTGAGACTCAAAACTTCTTCAAGCTTCTCCTCTAGCTTTGCACAAACCTTGGTGTTAACCAACATAAGCTGCTCCTCAGGGAGTGAATCATCTAAAGGTAAGACATCATCCACTCTCATCCTCGAAAGATGATCCGCTATACCATTCTCTATACCCTTCTTATCTTTGATCTCCATGTCAAACTCTTGCAAGTGAAGGATCCATCTTAAGAGTCTCGGTTTGGTGTCCTTCTTGGAGTATATGTACCTCAAGGCAGCGTGGTCAGTGTACACAATGACTCTAGATCCCACCAAGTAAGACCTAAACTTCTCAAAAGCAAAGACCACGGCTAGAAGCTCTTTCTCGGTGGTTGCATACTTCACTTGTGTATCATCCAATGTACGACTTGCATAGTAGATGACATGCAACTTCTTGTCCTTCCTCTGACCCAAGACAGCCCCTACAGCATAGTCACTTGCATCACACATAATCTCAAAGGGGAAATCCCAATCCGGAGCTTGAACTATAGGAGCCGTGACTAGTGCATTCTTGATGGTTTTAAATGCTTGAAGACATTCTCCATCAAAGTTGAAATCAGTTTCCTTGCACAATAGCCTTGTAAGTGGATGTGCTATCTTGGAGAAGTCCTTGATAAATCTCCTATAGAAGCCAGCATGCCCCAAGAAACTCCTAATCCCTTTCACGTTCATCGGAGGCTCCAAGGTAACCATCACCTCAATCTTTGCTCTATCCACTTCAATACCCTTTTCTAAAATCTTGTGACCAAGGACTATCCCTTCTCTGACCATGATGTGGCATTTCTCCCAATTGAGCACGAGATTGGTCTCCTCACATCTCTTCAATACCCTACACAAGTTAGACAAGCAAACACCAAAGGAAGAGCCATACACGGAGAAATCATCCATGAAGACCTCCACCATCTACTCAATCAAATCAGAAAATATAGACATCATGCATCTTTGAAAAGTGGCTGGAGCATTACAAAGACCAAAAGGCATTCTCCTATATGCAAAAGTTCCATATGGACAAGTGAAAGTTGTCTTTTCTTGATCATTAGGGTGAATTCGGATTTGAAAGAAACCACTATAGCCATCTAGAAAACAGTAGTATGGGTGATTGGCTAATCTTTCTAGCATTTGGTCAATGAAAGGGAGAGGGAAGTGATCTTTTCTTGTGGCTTTGTTGAGTTTTCTATAGTCAATACACATCCTATGACCGGTTATGGTCCTAGAAGGTATTAACTCATCTTTTTCATTTCTTATGACCGTGATACCCCCTTTTTTGGCACCACATGGACTGGAGAGACCCATGTGCTATCACTGATAGGGTATATCACGCCAGCCTCTAAGAGTTTTAAGATCTCTTTCTTGACCACTTCTTTCAAATTCGGGTTCAAGCGTCTTTGGTGTTCAATGGATGATGTGTTTTCATCATCTAAGTGAATCCTATGAGTACAAAGTAGTGGTGAAAGTCCCTTGATGTCACTTAGAGAGTACCCAATGGACTTTCTATACTTCCTCAACTCCTTAAGGAGTGAGTCTAACTGATCATCACTTAGATCTTCATTTACTATGACCGGGTATGTATCATTTGGTCCTAAGAAAGCGTACCTTAGCCCATTTGGAAGCTGCTTTAGGTCCACCTTTGGGGCAAGCAGCTCGCTCCAGTCCTCCTCTTGACTTGTGTTGAGGTTGCTGTCCTCATTAGCCCTTCTTGAATCCGAGTCATGAGCCTTTAAGCTAGTGCCTTGAACCGCCTTTACCGCAGAGATCGAGTCGGATGGTCGATCGTTCCCTCGATCTAGTCTGGATCGAGTATACTCCCTCGATTCACTCGGTCGTTCCAATATGGATTGTGCAGGAGATTGAGTAAACTGGTCGATCTCTGAACGAATCGAGTTCTCCTGATCGATCGTCTGGTCGATCGCTTCCTTGAATCGAGTAAAATGGTCGATCTCACAGTCGATCTCTAGGTACTAGACTTCATCTTCTTTCACAACCTTGCGAGAATCAAGGATACAAATATACTCTTGAGTTTGTTCACTCAGGTAACCACACTCCCCACACCCCTTTGTCAATGCCTGCTGTAGATGATCCTCTTGTCCCAATTCCTCTAGCAATTCATCGGCCAAAGCATCCATAGCTTCTATGTAGAAAACTTGTCCACCAATCGTTGGTTTCTTTAACACTTCATTGATATCAAAGTTTGGCTTGATGTCTTTGCCCAAGTGCATAGAAATCTTGCCATTCTTCACGTCTATGATGGCTCCAGCAGTTGCCAAAAATGGTCTACCAAGGATTAGAGGATCCTTAGGCTCTTCATCCATTTCCAAAACCTCAAAATCGGTTGGCACATTCACATTGCTAATCCTCACGGGTAAGTCTTCAAGCATGCCTACCGGGAGTCTTATACTTCGATCAGCTAGGATGAGAGATATCCTACACTCCTTAAACTTGGTAAAGCCTAGCTTCTTGGCATTAGAGTGAGGCATGAGATTTATACTCGCTCCAAGATCACATAAGAAATTATCAAACTTCAATGGACCTAGAGCACAAGCTATGGTGAATGAGCCCGGATCTCCTAGCTTCTTTGGTGCTATCTCTTTGTGAATAATGGCACTGCACTCTTGACTCAATACCATGACCTCTTCACCCTCTTTGACTCTCTTGGCAAGTATATCCTTCAAAAACTTTGCATACTTAGGCACCATAGCCAAACAATCAAGCAATGGCAACTTCAGCTCAACGTTCCTCAAGTGCTTCTCAAACAAATCTCTATGCTTCTCAACCAGCTGCTTCTTGAAACGTCCAGGGAAAGGAAGCTTTGGTTTGTAGGGTGGAGGAATCAAAGCTTCCTTTTCTTTGCTAGCTTCCACCTCTTGTTTCTTCAAAACCGTTTCTTTCCCCTTTCTTGGCCTCTCTATGTAAACATTGTCAAATGTGATCTTTTGATCATTTGAAAGATCACTCTCCCCCTTTTGAATCACAATGTCCTCATTGACCTTAGTTGTAGACCGTGATGCTACTTCTTTGCCACTCCTAAGTGTGATCACATTCGCATACTCTTTCAGATTTGTCACACACTTTCCGGATAGACTAGCTTGGCCTCTTGAACTTGCTTTGCCTTTCTCTAACTGTCGAATCTTGTTATTCATGTTGGTGATATGTGTAGAGACCTCAGTGAGAGAAGAGTCCAGCCTATTGTTCATCTCAACAAATTTCTGGTTGTTAGATGCTTGGCCTTGAAGAAGTTGTTGTAACACTTGTACCGAATCTTGAGGTGGAGCTTGTTCTTGTTGTTACTGTGGCCCGAAACCAGGAGGGTAAGTCTTGTTCCCTTGCTGTTGTTGGCCTTGATAATTGCCTTATCTTTACCCTTGGTAGCCACTGTTTTGTAAAAAAGGACACTTGTTGTAAGGAACAAAAGGTTTTCCTTGATTGCCTTGTTGTGGAGGGTAGACTTGGTCCTTTGGATTCACCACATTTGTGCTTCTATAAGACAAATTATTGTTGCCTTGACCTTGGTACCTTGGAACATAGCCTTGTGGCTTAGGATAGTCTTGGCCACCAACCCAATTTGCTTCCTTAAACTCCTCTTCATTTCCCTCTTGAAATAAATCAGAAGCTTCACCAAAAAAGTGGACTTTTTTTTGGCTAGCAAGCATCATCTTGTCTATTTTCTCATGGAGTGACTTCAGCTCTTTTTTGTGTGCTTCAAGCTCTTGACCCCTCGGTGCTCTATCATAGTCCTCAGAATAATTGCCATCACTCAAAGCCAAGTTCTCAATCAACTCCATACCCTCGTGCACATCTTATCCAAGAAAATTCCCTTTGCTTGCCGTGTCAAGTAGCATGCGGATTTTTAGCAAGGCTCCACAGTATATTGTGCTCAAGAGTGTCTCCTCAGTGAAGTCATGGTGAGGACACTGGATGGTTTAGTCCTTGAACCGCTCCATTGCTTCACTAAAGGTCTCATTTTGCCTTTGTGTAAAACCGCTAATTTCACTCTTTAGGCGAGCTGTCCTTGTACTTGAGAAGAACTTGTAGAGAAATGCCTTCTTCCAATCAGCCCATGTGGTGATGGTGCCCTGAGGTAGAGTCTTCTCCCAATGCCGAGCCTTGTCCCCAAGAGAGAAAGGGAAAAGTCTTAGCTTGAAGCTATCCTCCGATATACCGTTGATCTTGATCATACCACACACTTGCTCGAAGTTGTCAAGATGCTCTAATGGGTCCTCCATTGCTAGCCCATGGAACTTGCTGTTTTGCACCATTGAGACAAAGCCTGGCTTGATCTCAAAGTTGTTGTTTTGGACCGGTGGAGGAGTGATGCCAAAACGATTTTGATGAGTGTTTGGTGCATCACCCGCTCCAATGATCTGTGGTGCCCTTGGAGCGTGGTTGGGGTTTCCACTACCCCTACCACCAGCAGCATGGTGAGGTGGTACCTCAGTTTGGTTGTGGTCAGCCATGACTTCTTGCTCAGCCTCTTGAACAAACTCTTGCACAAACGCTTGCGCTTGTTCTCTTTCTCTTCTATGTCTTGCACCTCCAAGTCGATGAATGTTGTCTAGAGGTTGAAGTAAGTTGGTGTCACCTCTAGACCTCAAGTTCATCTACCTAAAAACACATGAAACAAAGTGGAAAAATCAGTAACCAAATTCAAAACAAAAAATTAGTTTCTACTAAGCTCCAAATCTTAATACTTTAATTCAAAACCCAAGTTTGGCAACGGCGCCATTTGATAACTAGCTTTTTCAGAAGTTTTATCAAACCTTAAGCATATTTTTGTTGTTGTAATACTTCATGAATCAATCCAAATCGGGTTGTTGAAAGCTACCAAGAATACAAGAGCTTTGGTAAATCTAAGTGAAATCCGGATAATTTAGGAACAAATTCTGTAAAAACTATTTGTAGTCACTATATGACCACGAAAACTATTTTAAAATCCCTACTGAAGGGTTAAACAACTACTAGATGACTTCTAACCGATTAAACAACCGATCTACTAATTTTAGAAAATCAAAAACTAAAGACAGACAAAACAGGAAATTGCTAAAAATCTAGGATGAATTTTAAAAACTATTTATAAAATTGCAACGACGTTAAAACGATTACCAGACTACTATATGAGACTCTAAGCAATTTGTAAAATACTAAGACTAGCAAAAACACAACTTTACGAATTTATGGGATTTAAATGCAACTATTAAGCTAACTAGATGATTTTAGGGAAAAAATTCAAACTTTAAACTAAAGGAAGATGATTTTAGTTTTTAAAAGCTAAAAGCAGATTCAAGGTTGAGGTTCATGCTTAGAGAGATTAAAGATTCGAACTTGGGGTTTTAAAAACATAGATCTACACATTTTTGTGCTATCTCTAGGCCTTAAGAAGCTTATAACTAGATTTACCCATGGTTTGTGGTGTAAATCCTTTCTTCACTCTTTCTTCCTTACCCATGATGTGTGGTGGAAAGATAGGGTGAGGAACGTGTAGCTTAGATCTTAAAAGTGGCCTAACTAGCTCCCTAAGCATCCATTGCGTTTGGAAAAGGATGAGCTAGTCTCTTGGAGTTGGGTTTAGGGGATTTTCTAAGTCTTTTTAAGATAAAGAAATTCCTAAGATAAAAGAGATCTTTCTCAAGAGTCTCTAGACTTTAGAACCCCCAAATCCAAGAAGAGATTAGATGAAGAACAATAAAGACCCAAGTTTTAACCTTTAAAACTCCCTAATCGCCCCAACCTTAAACCTTGGTGCACTACAACAAAAATGGGCATTCTTAGCTCACGATAAACGCTATTATATGTATTTAATAGCGTTTCTATAAACGCTATGACATCGACAGCTATGATAGGGTACCCCATATTATAGCGCTTATTTGTACTTGCTATCATAGGTTACCCCCATATTATAGCGTTTATTTTGACTTGCTATTGTAGGTTACCACCATATTATAACGCTTATTATGACTTGCTATGGTATGTTCCACACATAGGATAGCGTATTGTTTGATTGCTATAATATATTATTCTTTCACAGCGTTTCTTTTATGCTATAATTTAGTTTGTTATAGCGTATATATATGTTGTAGTACATTGTTTTGTAGCAGTTTCATATATGCGATAATAAGTCTTCTAATAACAGTTTTTGTTTGTTATGTTTGTAGTTACGGTTTCAATCTGAACCTGTTTTTCAGAAACCTGATTTATATAAAAGACATAAGTCTAAAACCAAAATACATCCATCATTCATGTCTGAAATCTGAATCCAACAATACATAACTTAAGTCTAGAACATATAGGTAGTAGGTCGAACCTCAGAAGTTTAACACATTATCACTTTTTCCTCTGGCCATGCAATGGATGTACCAATTGCATCTTCCATGCACTCGATTTCAGAATTTGGTCTCCAAACTGCTGCATTATTTATCTTCACTATGTCGACCCAAACTCTAACAGCATTAGCACCCAAGGGAACAAAATGTACAGTTTGGTCTGGGTTGTTCGAAGCCCAACGGCCTTCAGCAACAACACGTTTATTTCCTGTAATGTCCATCAACTTGCACTTCTGATTTTCCTTGGGTACTTCATCTGGATTGTTACGCTGCAAACAGAAACCATTTATTACAATGTACGGATAACCATCAGCCATTTATACCATATCAAAACAAATTACCTGAGATCTTCGAAGAGGAGATTCTGAAGGAGGTTGAGTTTTCTTTACAGGAGCTTTTGGTGTTGCTGCAG
Organism: Alliaria petiolata; assembly: GCA_020283515.1. Taxonomy (NCBI): domain Eukaryota; kingdom Viridiplantae; phylum Streptophyta; class Magnoliopsida; order Brassicales; family Brassicaceae; genus Alliaria; species Alliaria petiolata. The sequence continues at coordinate 31,683,370 of JAHZTW010000004.1, read as the reverse complement.
TTTTTGTACTTGTTGATGCAGATTTTGTACTTGCTGCCTTATCAGATGCTGCAGAATTCAAAAGAGGAGATCTTTGACATGTTGCATCTGTGGTATTTTCAAAGACAACTCTATTTGCAGGCCATGCTACAAAAGATGTCAAAGAGTCTTGAAGGTATGTCATTTCTGATGTAGGCCTCCAAAGAAATGTGTCATGTACATGTACGACATCCACAAATACTTTAACTGCATTTGGTCCAAGAGGAAGACCATTAACCAATGCTTTTGGNGACTGCATACAAAACGCCTTTGGGAACTACACCCTTCCAGCTGCTCTATGGCAAAGCTTGCCACCTTCCAGTTGAGTTGGAACACAAGGCACATTGGGCTATCAAGAAGATGAACTTCGACTTGAAGCCTGCTGCAGAAAGGCGCCTACTTCAGCTCCACGAATTGGATGAACTTCGTTATCATGCTTATGAGAACTCAAAACTTTACAAAGAGAGAACTAAAGCATATCATGATAAGAAGATCATCTCCAGACAATTCGAGCCAAATGACCAGGTACTTCTATACAACTCTCGTTTGCAATTGTTTCCTGGTAAATTGCGTTCACGTTGGTCAGGTCCTTTCACAATCAAAGAAGTTCGACCATATGGAGCAATTGTCCTGACGAACGCCAAAGGAGAGGAGTTCACTGTGAATGGGCAAAGGGTGAAGCACTATTGGGCTCAAGCCAAGATTCCAGACGGACACATTGTGTCTCTGGATGATGCACCCAACGCCTAAATCACTCAAGCACAGTCAAGCTATTGACGTTAAACGAGCGCTGAGTGGAAGGCAACCCACTGTTAGGTAAGTTTTTCTTTACATTTTTGAATTTGGTTTTACTAATTATTTTTTTAAAAAAAATATATATATAAAAAAAAATAAAGAGGGCATCACCACGATCAGTGTCGATCGACACCCAATGCGTCGATCGACACCAAGCACGATTACGGGTAAGTCTTCAAAACCCGACACTTTTTCTTCATTCTCTCATATTTTCAAAACCGTGAGTTTAAGAGGATTTTACCCAATTCACAACTTCATCAATTCTTAACCAAATTGAGTGATTCTTTGCTCTAATCCGTGCGGATTCTTGTCCTCTTTCATAATGCATAGTCGATTCATTCGATCTACCAAGGTATGTTCTTCAAATCTCCCAATTTCGTTTTTCGCCCTAAGGTGAAAATTTCCGGTTTCAACCTATTTAGCTTGATTTCTTTGTTGGATGATACTTGTTTAGGTTGTATAACTTGATTTAGATCATTTTCCAAACGGTTTTCATCCTCTAAATTGCATAAATTGAAATTTTCGAAACTTTTGGAAATTGATGATGCATTTTGCGATTTTGGAGTTTTCTTTGGGTTTAATGGTTTCTATTTGGTCCATTCATGATAATAGAACTGTTAGGAATGATAATTATCGTTGATTGAAGATACAACTCGTCGATTTTGGTTCGGATTCAAAATCCGCCTGTGGTGTCGATCGACACCATTGTGTCGATCGACACCCGCGACCATTACAGCATCATTGCGTTTCGTTTGTTGGACTTTGGATGTTGATTTTGGTTTTCTTTTCATTGCAGATGCCTCCTGTGAGTAAGAGACCACGCCACACTGAAGCATCCGCCTCTGGGACTGCTAATGATGAGGCGATTCCCTCTCTTCCTCCATGGCCAAAGCGTGAAAACGCAAAGATCCGGATTACGCGAAGTTGGGACGAGTCACCAGCTGCAGAGGTGGCAAAGGACGCATGCACTTACAGAGACATCAGCGAGTCATGGGATGATTACGACACGCTGTTCTACAATGCGTGGCAGCGAGTAGAGATCGCTCCAACTCGCTTCGCTTGTGAGAAGACGATGAGCGCGCTAGGAATCAAGGATGACATCCTTTCCTTGATAAGCAGAATTGGGATGGGCACCATAGCGACGAAACAGTTCGATCTCTATCCAGACCTAGTCCGCCAGTTCATTGCCACAGCCAGGGTCTACTATTGGAACGAGATCAACAGGAATGCTCTGGAAGGCACATTGACCTTCCTAATCCGCGGAATCAGATACCGCATTTCCCTTCCAGACCTCTGTGGGATCTATGGATTCGCCGACGAGCATGCCACTGGGGTCTCTCTTCAGACTCAGCTTCCAGATAACCAGGACTTCTGGTCGCACTTCGGGAATGGGAGGTATGATTCTAAGACCTCCACTCACACCGACATTCGTCATCCTACTCTGCGCTATTTGGTTCGATTGTTCTCCACTACACTTCTGTGTAAGCACGAGCCAGGGAAGATGCGAGTGTCTGAGTTGGTGCTGCTCTATCGAGGTCTCTGGTCTGAGATCTATGAGGATGATGACGCGCCAGTTAGCGCGAACCTTGGCGCGGTATTTGCTCATCATTTGGCTTCCTTGAAGACGAAGCCTTTCAGCGGGACGAAGCTGAAGCCAGAGACCATAGGGAGTCTTCTTACACCCATCTTCCAGCACTGCGGGATAGACACTTCTACATGTTCCATTGTTACATCGCGTGCCTTGGTGGATATGGAGTACCTGAAGAGGACTCACTGGGTGACCGGAGAGAGATTGTGGGCATTTAGCGACGAGCAGAGAGTGCAGCGTTTGATTCAGCTACCTGACAGAGACCTCACTCACATTACCAGCGATCCGGGGCGCCTCGCATTTCAGCCTAGTCCGACCAAGCTCAGGGATGCTCCCGTTGCCAGACGCAGAGGTACTTCGTCACGCACAGCTGCGGATCCTCCACGACCATCCTCTTCTAGACGCAGAGCACCGGCTACTTTAGAGCCTATTGGACCGCATCACCTTCCAGACGCTCCTGAGATTCCTATGGAGCAGGCTGCTTTCCAGCGATACGTGGTTCAGAGCTTCCAGGCCATCTGGAACGCCATTGCCTCTGTGTCTACCTGCGTTCGACCACCTACGCCACCACGTTCCTCTCCACCACATGCTGATGACGACGAGTGACTTTCTCATCCTTTTTCTTTTTAGTATTTTGAGTCAGTTTTTCTTTTCACTTGAGTATGCATTTTGTTTCATTTGATTCAGTACCTTGTTTCAAACTTGTTACAGTTATTGAGCTCATTGGATTATCTTGTACTTTTAACCTTTTGTTGAGTTTTCTAACAGCTTGGAAGACTTATAACAACAATCTGACTTAACAACTTCAATGTTCGAGTGACAGAACTATGTCTACGGACAGAGTGTCGATCGACACCATCTGTGTCAATCGACACCACCTTCAGACCCAGCAACGATCGACACCACCTGTGTCGATCGACGCTACGCGCAGAGGTCAGGTAATCTGATTCTTCTCTTTGTTTGTAACAGTTTGGCACATTTTTTTCTTTTTTCTATCCAAACTCATTCTTAGTAACACTGGGGACAGTGTTATTCAAGTCTGGGGGAGGTAGTTGCTAATTTAGTGTTTTGTTTTGAGAGTCAGTTAAGTCTTGAGTCAAAAGTTTTCAAAATCTGTTTTATTGAGTCAAAATTAGTTGGAACTTTCAGTTTTTCTAGGGACTAACCACAGAAAATTAGCACTTGAAGAACCATTGCTATAAGAGTTGATTGCAGGACTTACTAAGTAGAAAGCTACAAGTGGAATCAGTCTAACAGGGCGAGTTCAGATCCCCTTATAAGAACTAGGTATGTGCAGAACTTGATTCCTCTTTCAGTCCGAACAGATAGGCAATTGCAGTTTCTCCTTGATCTTCCCTTAAGAGAAAAGAAAATAAAGAAAAATAGTCTAAGTCTGGAATAGTGCCTTTGTCATGAGCCTGTCTCCTCACAAGGAACAATATTAGTGATGCTCTTGAACACGTCTCCTAACAAGGAACACAAGTAGAGAGTAGCATTATTCCAGAGATCCCATAAAAAAAAAGAATAAGAAAAGTCAATGAAAAGATCTTAGAACACCCTGAAAATGGGCAGAAGTTGACTAAGGGAAGAGAAAATAGGGGAGCTGTATGAGAATGTCTTGTTCAGGTACTAAGGAAGGGAAAGAATCAGAAAAGTTCTATGGCATTACCAATGTTAGAGTTCGAAATTTATATCAAGGAAAGGATCTGGATTCGAACTGGGAGATTGCTAAGCTTGTGGTAAGTACATTGAACATTTCCTAAGGTTGGCTCTAATATCATGTGGATTCAAGAAGTGTTAATCAATGTGGCGTTTTGAAGAAGTGATTGGAAGTTCCTGTTTTCAAACTTCTACTTCAGTCTAAGTTTCTGTTTTGCTTGAGGGCAAGCAAAGGCTAAGTCTGGGGGAGTTGATATATCATGGTTTTTACCCGTTTTTAAGCCATGATATAAGTGTTTTTATAGAGTCTTTTGCTAGTTTTGGAGTCTTTTTAGAGTCTTTACAGGATGGAGAGCATTTGGAGCTAAATGGGAGATTATGGAACATTTTGGAGCATTTTGGAGAAGCAGCCGAAGTGATGAAGTCAAGAGGCTGGATTTACGAGCTGAGTGTCGATCGACACCATCAGTGTCGATCGACACCAAAGAAGGTCGGCCAAGTTTCCCCAATTCCATCAGAAAAAGGAAATCACTCAAGTTCTGAAGAATTACAAGTCTACCCCTGGACGAAAAATCCCCTTCTATAAATAGTTTTCAGGCATTGTTTAGCCAAATACCTTATCATTATTTTCTGTTTTTGAGACTTAGAGAGAGATTGATCCTGAGCTTTTGGGGAGACAATTCTAACTCATCTGAGCCAGATTTCGAACCCCTGTATCATTCTCTATTCTTTTATGCAATTTATTTCAGCCATGATTTGTGTTTGCATAATTATGTCTGAGTAGTTTGCTAGTTAGGTTAGGGTGATTTAGGGTTTGATGAAGAGTTTGTAGAATCACTAGAATTATTAGGGAAATCAATTGGATCTTCACCTTGATTTGTGCTTAACTTGATTCTCTGAATTGATCACTTAGAAATCAAACCTTAGGTTGTTTAATAGATGCGAGAGCATTATTAATAACTTGAACTAATCTTAGGTGAGCAAATTATCTATTCGCAAAGAGATTTGGTTTAGGTAATTTGTGAACAAATCGAACCTGTTCTTATCGCTTGCCTTAATTGTTTAAATTCGCAAAGAGATTTGGAATTTAGGGATTTAGGCATAGATAACTTCTGCAACGAGAGTTGATTGGTTTTAACTTAGAGTTTCGAGTTCTAAACGGTTCTTAATAAAATCCCTAATAAACTTAGATTCTGCATTCTTGGATTCAAACCTGATAATTATCCTTGCCTAGCGCCTATGTCTCTGAACTTACATCGCTTTATAAAACCGTTTGCTTATTTCTGCATTGCTTTAGACTACTTTAAATTAATCGCCTAGCATAATCTAAACCTAGAAACCATAAGTGTAGCTTTAACTTCCCTGAGGACTCGATACCCCTTATACTTCAACTGCATTACTGTGCACTTGCAGTAGTTGTTTATTTGGGTAAAACCTGAGCCCTATCACCAAGTTCTCAATCAACTCCATACCCTCGTGCACATTTTGTCCAAGAAAATTCCCTTTGCTTGCCGCGTCAAGTAGCATGCGAATTTTTAGCAAGGCTCCACGGTATATTGTGCTCAAGAGTGTCTTTTCAGTGAAGTCATGGTGAGGACACTGGATGGTTTAGTCCTTGAACCGTTCCATTGCTTCACTAAAGGTCTCATTTTGCCTTTGTGTAAAACCGTTAATTTCACTCTTTAGGCGAGCTGTCCTTGTACTTGAGAAGAACTTGTAGAGAAATGCATTCTTCCAATCAGCCCATGTGGTGATGGTGCCCTTAGGTAGAGTCTTCTCCCAGTGCCGAGCCCTGTCCCCAAGAGAGAAAGGGAAAAGTCTTAGCTTGAAGCTATCCTCCGATATACCGTTGATCTTGATCATACCACACACTTGCTCAAAGTTGTCAAGATGCTCTAATGGGTCCTCCATTGCTAGCCCATGGAACTTGTTGTTTTGCACCATTGAGACAAAGCCTGGCTTGATCTCAAAGTTGTTGTTTTGGACCGGTGGAGGAGTGATGCCAAAACGATTTTGATGAGTGTTTGGTGCATCACCCGCTCCAATGATCCGTGGTGCCCTTGGAGCGTGGTTGGGGTTTCCACTACCCCTACCACCAGCAGCATGGTAAGGTGGTATCTCAGTTTGGTTGTGGACCTACCTTAGTCAAGGAGGTGGCAGTTGCCACCACTCAAAAAAAAAAAATTATTAATGATTTTTTAAAGAAATTAATTTCTGCCACCACTAAAAAACAAAAAACTGCCTCCACAGCCCATTTTTTTAATATGTGTAAGCCCAAAAGACAAAATCAATAATTTTCTTAAACCCAAATGCTTTTAATTGGAGAAGCCCATTTTTTAAGTAACAAAAGATTTAAACTAAAACTAATTAATTAAACAAATTAAAATCCCTAACTTTTGTTCTCTCTTTCTCCTTCCTCGAGCAACCTTGTTTTTTGCCGACAAAGTCACAAAAATTGGTAACTTTTTTACTTTTGATATATTATTTTAAGAGTTATGTTCATTGTTATTAAACCTTTACAACTTGTATATTCTAACTGTAGAAGTTTAAGAGCATATTAATTTATATTCCAATTGTATAAATTCAATTTTCATGGCCGATGGTTTGATATAAAATTGACTATAATTTACGATTTCTGATTTTGTCACTTTGCACAGTTTGATATAATAATTCANGAGGGAGGTCACAAATGGAGATTGAGCCGGTAATATCGAGCATGGATCACGACACGAGGTCGATTTAGATGAGTAGTAGCGGCTTAGTCCCGAAAAGAGAACCTCGGTGTGAAGATCCAGCAAGAGGATGCCCAAAGGACCGATATCGGAGTAAGGCAACGGAAGTGCCCGATTCAAGTACCAAGGAAGGCAAGCCTTCACGACATGACTCCGAAATCCTTGCCCGATATGGAGCCTGCCCGAAGAATCAGAAGAGTTAGCGTTTCGGCTCGTCCATAACGACGTAAGCCCGAAACGCTAAAAGCCAAAAAAGTACCATTTCGGGAAAGTGGTCCCAAAGTTTATGTTTTTCCCTTTTTGTGTATAAATACCTACTCTCTCACTCTTATCTTTTCATCACGCTTTCTACTTTTATTTTCTGTCTTCTCTTTCGAACCGAGACTTTTGTATTTTCGCCATTGAAGCTTGTTTTAAAGCTTTGATTTTTATGCAATCTTGAAGTTTTAAGTCTTATAGCTTAGTCTTATTTTCTTAAAGCTTCTTCTTTTTTCTTGTTTTTGATTATCTCACGGCTTATGAGTTACTCTCTCATCCTTATGGATTTTGAGGTTTCTCAAATGGCTTGTGAGTAGTCTTTTTAGGACCTTGATGGGTTAAAAGGACCAAGGAACTCTCGGATTTATATTTCTTTCTTAGCTAAAACATAAAGTTAGATTCTTTCTTGTTTATCATTCTCAAAGCTTAGTCTAGTTTGGCCATCTAGTATAAATTCCTTAGGCGGCATGACACGAACATCACGTGCTTGCTTAGCCGGATCTATGAAAAAGAGTTTGATCTCTTAGGCTAAGACTAACCATCTGTCTAAGAATCTTACGGTTCAATAGGGACGTTGCAGATGCTTATTTCTTCTATTGTACCACTATGCGAGAGCTAGTCTATGGTGATAGAGATTCATAGAATTTAGACCCAAACATCATGGGCTAAACGATTTGAGGATCCCTTTACCTAAGAATCACCATCAAAAGACCAAGTCTTGATGTGATCCAAAAGCTTTAGCTTGATAAGTCGAACCGAGAGTTGCCTAGTTCATGATACTCATCAAGATCCTTCCTTTATCTTGAAAGTTTATCTTTTTACCGTTTAAATAGCTATTTCTTGCTTAGCGTCTTTAAAGTTCTCTTATTTATGGTCTTAAGTGACACAAGATCAATTATTTAGTCGTTTTTAGTAGTAAAGTCTTAATCTTTACCCGATTTGAACTTGACTTATAACACCGATATGACCGTTATGTTCACTAACGCTCCCAAAATGGTTTGATACCCCATACACTATATTACTTCGGTTGATAGCTGTTGGGACATTGCTAGAAAGGCTAAAAACCTTATTTGTCAATCAACTCCCCCAAACTTGCCTTTTGCTTGCCCTCAAGCAAACAAAATCCGAGCTAGGGAGAGAGGTTTACAAGTGGGAGCTCAATATCCAAGGTTGCTAACAATAATGATCAACTCAACATCCTAGTTACTAATTCTAAGATGCGTGTGAATCTATTCTACTCCAAAAGAGTTAGCCATGCCCATTTCAACATTCAATTGCACTAAGAATTCAATCTAAACAAGTCTCCCTATCAAGCCAACTCTTTAACATTCATTAAGTGTGAAACCGTGAATCATGACATTGCAAGGAAAGTAAATTCATTTGGCTAAGGGACTGGTTTTTTTAGATAAAAATGATCTCAATTCATCCGGTTTTTCTTTTAGGTAAGGGTAACACTCAAAAAGGATTGAATCATATGCATAATGCTAAAGGTAAGAAACAAGTGATGCATACAAGCATAGAATTTCATCTACCCGAAATGCTATCAATGATCCTATACCCCTCTCATTTATTTTCTTTTTGCTCACTGAACCCTCTAGAATCTACCCTTTTCCCAAGGCTCTTTGTACCTTGCTAAACCCTTTTTGAATTTCAAACACACTTTCTCCTTTTCAAAGCTCTAAGAGGAACTTCTTCAACCTATTACTCTCGGCGAATGGAGTAGCCTTATCTTAATAACTTAGCTCTTTTTCTAACTCTAGGTGCCCTTCTTTCCTTTCTAACTTGCCATTTTGGCTCTTTTGATTTTCTTCTCTTTTTCTTAAGACCACCTAGCAATTTTTTCTTTAATTACATAGAGCTATTCTTTTTTTTTTCTTTTTTTTTTTAAAAAGCCCAAGACCCTCCATTTCAAACCAAGTTTTCCCCTTAGTTTCACCATACCCTTATCCAACGCCTCTTTCCTTCCAAATCTTCCACAAAATACCAAGTAGTACCACGGCCAACAAACCCCCAAATCCTAAGCCTAAAGCTAGCCTCAAAATGCAAGGCTAGAAACTACATGAAAACCAATACTTGCCGTCCCAAACCTAACACTTTATGCTAGGTTCAATCAAAATAAGGCCTCACAAGTAATCACACAAGAACGTTTGGCTTCAAAGGAGGTTGGATTAAGGTAGGGGTGCTACTTGAGCTAGCAAGAGGGTGGCAAAGTGGATAAGAAAGCTCAAGTATTTTAAATCCATGAATTACTTTCAATGCAAGCATGATAATTAAATGTCAAAATTCGGTTTAAGTGAGTAGAGTTGGCTTTCAATTTCAAGACCTAATTTCGACTAAAGACTAGTGACAAAATGAGGTGGTCCAAGCATGATTCTTCCTTACTTTCAATTCCATTCACAAGCATCAAACAATTAAGAACTAGGGTGTTGAATTGATCACAAAAGTTAACAACCTACTTGGATTAGCTCATCATTGCTCCCTATGCAAATGAATGCAATCCTAAATGATAAAAAATTCTAGACTCAATCCTAAAATATTCTACAATGTAAATGCAAGCTACATGAATTTTTTTGAAATTTTTGAAAATTTCCTGATTTTCTTTTTTGTATTTTTCTATGCACTTAGATGGATGCATGAAGACTCAAGATGCAAACACAAAATAAGATTCAAATAAATCAAGTTAAAGCACACATTCTCCCCCAAACTTGAATGACAACGTCTCGGTGTCAAACAAGTCCAAGAGGAGACCAAAATCCAAAGCAAAAATAAAAGGATGCATGGTATTTACAATGGTTGGTGTTTTGGTACCTCAATCTTGCGAGGAGGAGGAGGTCGGCGAGGATGAATCGATGGAGATTGGAATCGTAGATGTGCTTCCAAACGCCAAGTAGCATGCCTCATCCGGTGGCAAGAACTCAAGTCCTTCGAGGCAGTCTATTAGTACGCCGTTCGGGCTTGGGAGGATATAGGCCTTCCCTTCACCTTTCTTGTTCTTGAAGTAGTAAGCGAAAGTGTTTGGGGCTGGGGGTGAGCCGAAGAACTCTTTCGCGAGCATGTAAGCGTGATCCATATAGAGTCTTTCCGGGCACGCTTGGAAGAACGTGAGGTCTACTCCCGCTTTCTCAAAGAGGGGAGTTAGGAATCCTCCTATGATGATAGGGCCGGAGCTTGATCTACGGACCATCCTTTTGTAATTGACCAATGAGGCAGCTAGGATGCATCCATAGTTGACATTTTCGCCAAAGTTATCATCCACCGGATCTCCTACATTCCCCGTGAGCCACCCCTCATCCCACAGAATTTCCTTTAAGCCTTCGAAGAGAAAACTCATCTCGTTCCTCCCCACGGTTGAATCCGAAGTCTTTCCCGCAATAGTGTTGGTGAGGAGTTGCAGTGTGTACCGTAGCAAAGGGTTCCTAACCCCTTCAATCTTTGACGCGTTGCTCTCAAAGGGCCCTACACCGATCAAGTTCCATAGTGCTTTTGCCGACTCGAATTGTTGGAACTCGGTTAAGTGAGCCTCGGCATTGAAGTGATATGCCTCGCATATATCGGCCGCTGTTAGGTTAAACACGTTCCCCCGGACCTTGAATGTCATGCGCCCGGTTGATGGTGTTGGCAAGCTTGGATTGTCGTAGGAGAACTCCACTGTTGATAGGAAGTGCAATGTCGCCTCCGGGTAAGTAGGACGATCCAAGGTCGCTAGAATGCCGAGCTCCATGTTGTCGAGCAGCTCGTCGAAGGAGCCAAGCAACCCGATCTCTTGCAGGAAGGGTCGGCTTGCGAACCTTGTAGGCTCAATACTTCTATTCGCGAGTCTCATGCGGGTTCTTCTTTCCTCTTCAGTCCACACTAACAGGTCTTCCTGGGGTGAGTACCCGAACCTTCTTGACGCCATTGTCCCTGAGATGCAGAAACTCGGAGAAAGAGTGAGGAGAGGATCAAGATAAACAAAGCAAAATAAGCTCCTAAATCCTAATTCAAAACCTTTTTGGGGAATAAATTAGAAATAATTTTTAAATTTTGGGGGTGCCTTTATTCAAGATAAGAAAATTTTCTGAAAATTCCTCCAAACTTAAATATTTATATCAAAATTTAAAGCTCAAACCCTAAATTCTTCCTCCACAATCTTATTAACTAGGGATTTCAAAAAGATTTTTAATGTACTATGGAAATACCTTATGAAACCTTGATGCAAGATGGAAGAAAATGAAAGAGATACTTCTGCAGATCACGCTTTCTATCTTTAAATGCGAAAAGGTTTTTAAATCATAGAGGAAGATGGGGTGGAGGAAAGGTTTAATAAAGAGGAAAAAGAATTTAGAGCTAAGCATGCAAGAGATCTCGTGAATCGTGGTCAAAGCTCAATCACCAAGGTCAAAGGTGTCAGCCTTGACCGGAATTCAAATTCAAAATGGGAGGGAAGGAGTAAAAGAGGGAAATTTAAAAACTTACCTTGGCATGAGATCGAGTCAATTTGGTCGATCTTGACCTCGATCTCATGCCTATTTTGTCCCAGATCGCATTATTCGATCGATTGGAGGCTCGATCCTATGCAGATCGAGCTTTGGATCGAATGCTCTCCTCGATTAAGAACTCCTGGTGCTATGGTCATGCTCTATCGGTCGATTGCGGGGTCGTTCGGATCGAGATCGAGTTCCTTGATCGATCGTCAACTCAATCGCTGCATAGGGATCGAGTTCCTTGATCGATCGCTGCATAGGGATTAAGTTTGAAGTATTAGGATTTAGAATTTAGGGATTTCAGCTCGTGACCTATAAAGGAGCTGAAATCCCTAAATTCCAAATCCTAATACTTCAAACTTAATCCCAAATCGGCAACGGCGCCATTTGATAACACGTTTTTGCTGTGTTTGTCAAACCTTAAGCTTGCTCATGTCATTGCAGTACTTAAGGGTCAATCCAATTTGGGAAAGTCGAAGGATACTAAGAATACAAGAACTTTTGGTAAAGCTAAGCAGATTCGGATTAAATGGGTGAAATAGCCAAAATAAAATACTTAGGACGATCTACTGAACTTAGAAGCTATTTTAAAATCCCGACCAAGGGGTTAAACATTTAGAAAGCTACTTTTAAAAGATTAAAAAGCACGACTACTAATTTTAGATAATGCAAAACTAAAGACTGACAAAACAGAAAATTGCCTAAGACTTGGGCGAATTTTAAGAAACAGAAATAAAAATCTACTGACTCTTAAACTCTATCAGGGTGCAAAATATGATATTAGGGAATTTCTAAAATACTAGCAAGAGCAAGAACACAACTTTATGAAATTAAAAAGCTTTGATGCAAGAAATAAACAACTAAATAGTTTTAAGCTAAAAGACTGAAACTTTAAACTAAAGGAGGATGATTTTTATGTTTTCATATGATAAGAAACGGATTCACGGTTTGGGATCAACTTAGAGGGTTCAAGATTCAAGCTTTGGGTCTTAAAAACATAGATCTACACTTTTGTGCTTTCTCTAAGCCTTGAGAAACTTAAGCTAGTTTCATCCATGGCGTGTGGTATGAAACATTCCTCATCCCTTCCTCCTAACCCATTGATCGTGGAGGAAAGAAAGGATGAGAAGCATGATGTATAGATCTCAAAAAGGTGGCTTAACTAATCACCTAAGCAACCATGGCGTTTGGGAAAGGATAGATTAGTCTCTTGGAATTGGATTTAAGGGATCTCCTAAATCTGTCTAGGATAAAGAAATCCCTGGATCAAAGATGTCTCTCTCGAGATCCTCTAGGCCTTAAACGCCCAAATCCAAGAACAGAATGGTCTTAAGAACAAGAAAAGTCCAAAGCTTAAACCTTTAAAACCCTTAATCACCCCAAACCGAAAACCCACAAGACTACTACTCACTAAGCATAATCAAAACGCTTGAAAACGTAAAAGAAGGAAAGCTGAACATGATTTAAAACGATTAAACAAAGTACTTAAGATAAACTTGAAAGATTAAGGTTTTTCTAAAACATAAAAAGCTTAAAAGACTAACAATGGTGTTTTTGCTCAAAGAAGGAGGAGACAAAACGTAAAATCTCGGATCCTTTGCCAAAAATAGGTCAAGGTCCTTTTATACAAAAAGGGTAATGGTCCCCTCACTAAACTCCAAAATGCAAGCTGTCCGGATAAGGTTAGAGATCGACCTTGGTCGTCGATCTCTTACTCGATCTTGGCAGTAGAACACCTTCCTTTGCTCGATCGCTTTGTCGTTCCAATCTTAGAGACAGGGTACCTCTGTCGATCGTCTACTCGATCTTCGGATGATCGAGTCTTGGACTCGATCTGGCTCTCATTCTATATTCGCGTCCGTGCTTGAGCTCGATCATCTTGGTCGATCTTTGACCTCGATCTTCTTCCACCGAATGGCCTCGTGACTCGATCTTGTGGTCGATCTTCTCAAGATCGACTTGCCTGTCTCGATCCTTAGCTTGATCTCGGATCTTCCTCTTGATGCACGAGTTCTCCCAAGTGTTCATGGACTCCATTTTGATTCTCAGGTTGTCCACGCGTTCTTCAAAACTCCAGTGTATCAAAAACAACCTGAATATGATGCAAGAATGCAAGAAACATGCAAATACTAATGCAAAATGCCCTAGGACCTAAAATGGAACAAAAGTTACAAATTCCCTAAGTATGAATGCAATATGTATGCAAATTATGTCCTAAATGCAAGCTAAATGTATGAAATATATGAATACATCAGTGAGCAAAATACCTATTCGCAAAGAGATTTGGTTTAGGGTTTTGTGAACAATTGAACCTATTATTAATGCTTGTCTGAATCGATAGGATTTGCAAAGAGATTTGGAATTCTAGGGTTTAGACATAGATAATCTTCGCAGCGAGAGTTGGTTGATTTTACATTAGTCTTTCAAGTTCAAGAACAGTTCTTCATAATTCCTAACATTCTGTCTAGATCTATAATTAGGATTCACCTGAGAATTTCCCTGAACCTAGCGTTTCGTCTCCTGAATCTAAATCGTTTAATTGCTTTCTGTCTTTTAATTCCATATTATTTCTTAGCTTAATTCGAAATTAGAAAACTGATGTGTGACTATCCCTTCTCTGTGGATTCGATCCCTAAGTACTACAGCTGATCTCTTAATTTGAGAGAGTAGCTCTAGGGTAAATTTGAGAGCATATCAAATTTTGGCGGGTGATTACTGACTTTGTGTTTTGTTTTGAGAGTGTTTTATTGAGTCAAAATCAGTTGGAACTTTCAGTTTTTCTAGGAACTAACCACAGGAAGTTGACACTTGAAAGAACCATTGCTATAATAGTAGAAAGTTGCAAGTGGAATCAGTCTAACAGGGCGAGTTCAGGTCCCCTTATAAGAACTAAGTATGCGCAGAACTTGATTCCTCTTTCAGTCCGAACAGATAGGCAATTGCAGTCTCTCCTTGATCTTCCCTTGAGAAAAGAAAGAAAAAGAGTTTAAGTCTGGGAATAGTGTCTTGTCATGAGCCTGTCTCCTCACAAGGAACAATATTAGTGATGCTCTTGAACACGTCTCCTCACAAGGAACACAAGTAGAGAGTAGCACTATTTCCAGAGATTCCATAAGAAAAAGAAGAGTCAATGAAAAGATCTTAGAACACCCTGAAAATGGGCAGAAGTTGACTAAGGGAAGAGAAAATAGGGGAGCTGTATGAGAATGTCTTGTTCAGGCACTAAGGAAGGGAAAAGAATCTCTAAAGTTATGTGGCAATACCACTGTTAGAGTTCGAAATTTATCTAAGGAAAGGATTTGGATTCAAACTGTGAGATTGTTAAGCTTGTGGTAAGTACACTGAACTTTCCTAAGGTTGGCTCTATAGCATGTGGATTCAAGAAGTGTTAATCAATGTGGCGTTCTGAAGAGGTGCTCGAAAGTTTCTGTCTTCAAACTTCTACTTCATTCTAAGTTTATGTTTTGCTTGAGGGCAAGCAAAAGCTAAGTCATGGTTTTTACCCATTTTTGGACCATGATATAAGTCTTTTTATAGAGTCTTTTGGTATTTTTTGAGTCCTATTAGAGTCTTTGCAGGTTTATCTACGTTTGGAGCATAATTAGAGATTATGGAACTTTTTGGAGCACTTTGGAGAAGCATCCGAAATGATGATGTCATGTGGTGTCGTTCGACACCAGGATTTCCAATTTCCAGAAGCGTGAAGTTTCCAGTTTTTGAAGAAAAGGAAATCTCCAAGACTTTTCCTAATCTATCCGAAAGAAAGGAGCTTCGGCCGAGAAAAAGTCGAGTTCGTCCGAGAGATTTCGAGAGTCGTCGAGAGATCGTGTGTTCTGTTCTGATTCTGCGAATTCTGTCCGAATTAATCGACCAGGAATGGGCGATTTACTGAAGGAAATATCGAGTTATCCGAAGGATTATGACCGGATCGAGAGATAGCCGAGATATTCTGATCGGGCAAGGCGATGTCCGAGCGATAGTCGTGACGCGTCGACGGGATCCGAGAGATGTACTACGTCCGAGAGATTCCTGTTCTGATCGAGTTTTCACCGAGAGATTTTTGTTCTAATCAAGTTTCACCGAGAGAAAGTGGTACACCGAGAGATAGTCAAGAGGAGTCGGCTATATCTGAGAGATAGCCGTGAGGACCACGACCGTTGTCATGAGAAACGTGGATATGATCAAGGAGATCATGACGAGGCTGGCTGGCGATCAGGATTGATCGTGGCTGGGTTCACTGGCGATCATGGTTGATCGTGACTACAGTGTCTGGCGATCATTGTGGATCGTGTCTGGCGATCGTGTGGATCGTGTCTGACGATCGTGTGGATCGTGTCTGGCGATCATTGTGGATCGTGTCTTTCGATCGTGTGGATTAGGTCTGGACGTGCAAGGGATTGGGGATCCCCGGGCGTCTCTCTTATGTACTTTGTCATGTGGGGATGGTTGGTTGAGTGACTAAGTACGGGGGGTAGATGTGTTCGTGGGTTGGCCAGCACAGTGGCTGGGCCAGCAGGAGCGTGTTTGAAGTTGTGGATGAGGTCTAGACGGTATGGGACGTTCATGGATCATGTGATGTGGCCAAGGTATGGTTTAGCTTACGCTTGTTATTGTCATTCTAATGCGTAGCTAGTTAAGCCGTGATTGAGTAAGACCATGGAATGGTCTTTGCTAAGTTGTTAGATGGAAGGAATGTGTTAGACTTCATCCAGGGTATCGGTTAGAAAGGCGAAAAAAATTTATTGTGGTCCGGCTGCGGGTTAGGAAATCCTGTTCGGGTTGTAATGTATCAGAGCGTGGTCGGTTCTAAGACAGAGTCTTGATGTGAATTGGGCTTGTCTAGAATGACTTAGACGCGGAAAATGGTAAAGGGAATAAATGTTTTATCTGCTTAATTGGCTGGTATCTAGGATCGTTGATATGTCTATATTTTGCATGATTTTAGCATCCATTTAGTATAGGTTTCTCATCATTTAGGAGCCTAATATAGCATCATTGTGTTGCATTGTATCACTTAGAGTCCTAGAGTGTCTTTGCATAGTCCTTGCATGTTTTGGTGCATTTGGAGTCTTGATCAGGTAACATGGATGCTGTGGAGGCAACAATGGAGTTGGAGAGGAATGGCACATCACTTGGAAGAGCAAGAAGTTGCCAAAAAGATGGAGAAGAAGAATCCTGAAGAAGTTTCGGTGAGAAGTTTCTACGAGCTACGCAGAAACTTTCCTCCTGAAGAAGTTTCGACGAGAAGTTTCGACGAGTTACGCAGAAACTTTCCTCCAGGAAGAAGTTTCGACGAGAAGTTTCGACGAGCTACGCAGAAACTTTCCTCCAGGAAGAAGTTTCGACGAGAAGTTTCGACGAGCTACGCAGAAACTTTCCCAGACGAATCTTTTTTGTCTACTTTATGGGTCCCTCCTATAAATACTCTTTAGACCTAATTTTTTATCCCTACTTTTATTCTCTTGTTCTTAGCATAAACTTTTAGCCACTTTGGGCAATACCTTGTTTAAGCTTGGATCTTTTGAGTTTAATGCAATATCTCTTTTGAATCTCTTGTTTTATCTTTCCCTAATCATGTTTAGCTTATCTTTCACCTTTGATTTGATGGGCTTAATGATGATTAGTGAGTAGTTCTCTAGAGACTTAGGGATGGGTTAGATTTAGGGCTTTCTAATGATTCAATCTTGCAATCTAGGATAGATTCTTCCATTTCTCTTCTTATTAAGTAGTTCTTAATGCCAAATAGCTAATCTTTGCTATTTTGGATCATAGGCATTTCATACACCCACCAAGTGTTTGATGAAATGCTTGAACCAACTTAATAAGAGATTTACATTCCTAGCCTAAGATATTAGTTGCCTAGGGTGTTTATCATGCCATTTAGACTTATAATTAATGCTTGCTCATCATTTTAATGCTAACACATCATTAGTTCATTAAGGTGATTAGTAAAGGGATTAGTGCCACACACCATGGATTAGTCTTTATTAGTGTTCTAGGCATAGAGATAGCTTGTTTAGTTGCTTAATTGATTGCAAGATTGGTCATTTAGATGCCCAAATCAATGATTCCATCCCTAGGTTTTGTTTTAGTATTTTGTTAATCTTGCTTAGTAGTAATCCTTGCTTAGTAACTTGATTAGTAGTAATTAAGGCTTAGTTTCATAATATTGCTCTAGTAGTATCTATTTTAGTTTGTGCTTTGCTTTCATTACTTGTTTGTGACTTGCTTTTATCTATTTAGCTTAGCTTAGACTCAACTTTGTATTCTTATTGCATCATCTCCCAAGATGGATTGATACCTCAATATATTGCAATGATATGAGAAATTGAGGAATTGCTTGCAAGATAAAAAGTCTTGTATCAATCGTATTGTTGCTAGGTTATCTGATTTTCATTGATTGCTTGTGTAAGTCAGTGAATAAGCATAGCAAGGTCAATGTTCTGTGATTGTGATTCGGTTAAGTGTGAACCGTGAGAATACATGATGTCTAAGTAGCTCGTTTGGATAGCCGGATCGAGTGTCTTGCTTGGGTGATGTGTGATTCATGCCAGAGCAGAACCGAGTCCATAAGTCATGGTCCGCGAGTTAGGGTAGATGATCATCATGTCTCTGTGATTGTGAATGAATGTGAACGGTACAAAGTACCGGGTGGTCAAACGTGGTATCTAACTAACTGTGTGAATGTCCGGATCGAGTTGCTAGTTCAAGGGGATGTGTGATTCTCGCTTGAAGTAGAACTGATGCCTTGTGAGACTTCACAAGTAGTTGAGATGATCATATGACCAAACTGTTTATGTGCGTGTTCGTTAGATGACCATATAGTATGAGTGCGGTTCGAGAATTGAGATCAAAGAGAACAAGAGATTGGAAGTCAAGTGTCCTCGCCAAATACTTGTTTGATGATCAAGAAACTTCTCGGAGGTATTCATGACTATGGTGAATCGGTTTTGGTTATAAGATTAAGTTCGTATGTGTGACTACCGAGGCTGATATGGTATCTAGCTAGCTCGTGATCGAAGCAGGATCGTTTCGTTTGCCTAGGTGATGTGTTATTCACGCTAGTGTGGAATCGAATCCATAAGACTAGATGGTCAGAGTTAGTGTAGATGATAATGCCTATTTATGTGATTATTGTTCGGTTGTGGTAACCATGGGAATACATGGTGTCTAACTAACTCGTGATCGAGGTAGGAATACATGGTGTCTAACTAACTCGTGATCGGGGTCATTGTGTGCTGTGAAAGGCTAGTAAGCCGTAGTAAGAGTATGTGTGACTGGTAAGGGCTTGTAAGCCGTGTACTGTTATGGCTTCCTTGGGAACCTTCGAGTTTGCTAAGGCGTGATTGTTCTGTGTTACGACTTTGGGAACTGGGTATGTTCGCCAAGGTGTGACTGGTTTTGTGTTACGACTTTGGAACCGGATTGGGTTACCAAAGAATGACTCTTCTAGGTTACGACCATGGAAACCAAGTGGTTTGTCCAGGCATGACTGCTTTTGAGATGCGTCCATGGAAACCAAGTGGGCTGTCCAGACGTGGCTGTTTCTGATTGTTGATATTGGAAACCAAGTGGGTTTGCCAATACTTCTGGGATTCCTTCTTGGAACCGAGAGGGTTGGCCAAGACAAATATTTTCTGAGATGCATTTTTGGAAATCGTGGATTTGCCAATGCATGACCGAAGTGAAGGCGACTTTGGAAACCATTAAGTTTGCCAAAGCGCGGTTGTGGTAGCATCCGTGGGAATCAGTGGATTCGCCAATGACTAATGTGATACTGAATTTGCAACGGATATGTTGTGATCACTGTGACGGTGGGGACTAAGAAAGTTTGCCATCGTAGGATTAGTAATGTGGCATAACGGTACTAATGGATTGGCTAGTGTGCCGAGTACTTGCTTGTTAAGCATTGTACGAACTGATTGGCTAGTGTGCCGAGTACTTGCTTGTTAAACATTGTACGAACCGATTGGCTAGTGTGTCGAGTACTTGCTTATTAAGAATTGTACGAACCGATTGGCTGGTGTGCCAGGTATTTGCTGGTTAAGGCATGGTACCAAATCAAGATGCAAGTGAGAACTTGTAATGGCTGTGTGAGTCGAGGCCTTGTGAGCCGACTGATGGCATGGTGTGCCAGGTACTGGCTGAGTCATTGATCCCTTTTGTCGAGAGTATATATGGGACAGGATTGTGGCATGCGGGTTGCAAGATAACGGTTGAGTAACCTGTGCTGGTTGCAAGATAACTGTTGAGTAACCTAGGACTGCGTGGGTGAGAACTGAGGAGTTCATCACCGCATGACTGAAACCGTGAGCTAGGAACCTACGGGTTAGCCAAGGCATGGTCGTGAGATTGTTCTTGGGAACCATAGAAGCTTTCCAAGATAATGATGTCTGTAAGGATCAGTGTGTGATCTGAGGATCGAGAGTGATCCGAGAATCAAAGGGTGATTCGAGAATCTGAGGCAATGTAGATGGAATGTTAAATCTACTAAGGACATTGGGGTTAAATGTCTTTACTGAAGAGTTGGAACTGTTGGTTTTGGGAGCCGCAGACCAAGCTGAATTATTATCAAGGATCCGACTGGCTTAAGAGGAGGATGAGAATCCGATCAAGGTGTCAAAGAATGACAAAAAGAAATGTCAAATTTCAAACAATATGATTGTTGTGAATGGTTGAGTGTGTATTCCTAACTGGAAAGAGTTAAGGAGGAACTAAAGAGAGTTTTGAAAACTCGAGTAAAGGATCAAGAGTGATTCGTTAGTTGTGTTAATAAGGATGTGGGTATCTTGGTTAACACTTATGATGGTGGTAAATGGTAGTTGAGGCAAGATGCGACAAAACGCTTAGGAACTCGAGAGTTCGCTAAGGCAAGTCGATGGGCCAAGATGGACTGACCGTAGGCATGACCTATCACCATGGGTGACTGAGCTTTTGGGAGAAAGTCCACAGCTAACGGTTATGCTAAGCATTCTGATTAAAAAGAAGTTGAGTTGGGGCGAGTGGAAACACTTAGAAACTTGAGAAGTTTTCTAGGATATGTAAGCACACCAAGAGACTGTCCAAAGAATGGAAGGGTTTAGCATGATGGAAAAACAAAAGGGGTAAGCCCTGAGTGGACTAGTGCTGAAAGAGAGGTACGTCTGATTAGAGTTTGTTCGATCTGGAAGTGGTCGGACAAGGGCTCTGTGTTGTAAAGCTGTGTATGCTATTCTGTAGACTAGTGTTCTGCCGGATGTGGCGTACAGGGATTCTGATTGTGGTGGAAATCCGGACCAAGGCCGGGATGGTCTAAGGTCAAGTATTTGGAATAGAGTCTTGAGAAGGTTGCGATTGGGAAAAGATTTTAGTACAGTTAAATTAAGAGTGGTTAGAGTCCGAGGATGGGGACTCGGATATGGTAACGACACTAAGTAGGAAGAGTGTTGTGTTACAATCTGGATAAGGGCATTGGCCGGATCAACGTTGGAAAGGATCGTGAGGTGTCACAAAGTTCTAATGGAGGGCATATAAGAGCGGGAGTGCTCGATTAGGGTGGTAACAGGGAGAGATATCTTCCTTTGGTTGGGCTGCGTAGAGCACCGTTGTGTTGAACCCAAGTGGGGGAGTGTATGGTAACTGGTAGTGGTCGAGATGACTACTGAAAAGATCTGATTTCTGAAAGTTGAGCTTAAAGAGGCTCAAGACCGACAAATGAGTTATGCTGATAAGCGCCGTAGGGACTTAGAGTTCAGGGTGGGCAATCTGGTTTATCTGAAGGCTATGACTTATAAAGGGAAAAGCCGAGCAACGTTTGATGCTAAGTTGAGTCTAAGGTACATGAGACCGTACCAGATTCTGGAAAGGCTTGGAACAGTGGCGTATAAGTTGGACTTACCGCCGGGAATGAGTGCTTACCACGATGTGTTTCATGTGTCACAAGCTGAGAAAGCACCTGACCGAACGTGAGAATGTTATATCTGAACCACCTCCGGAGCTGCAAGAGGATCTAACCGTGGAAGGTAGACCGATCTGTGTGGTTGGCCGGAAGGAAAAGGTTAAGCGTGGTAAAGTGGTCAAGATGATCAAAGTTATGTGGCACTGTAATGGCGACGAGCAAACTACTTGGGAAGTAGAGTCAAGGATGAGTACAAGGTTCCCGAAATGGTTTGAGAAACTTCCGGAGGAAGAACCGGATTCGAGGACGAATCCAAACTGAGTGGGGGAGAATTGTAGCATCCGCGACCAGAAATCCTTATTATGGTCATGCGGGTCATGGGATGGCCGTTGTGTATACGTTCTGATTTATTTTTAGGGCTTCGGATATATAAGTGATTTTTAGGTATTTATCTCGGGGGAGAGAGTTTGGCCGGGAGATTTCTCGAGAGAACATGAGTGTTTCGCGAGTTAGTCAAGCGTGATTGACCGTAGCCGAGAGAAATCCGACTGTGGCCGAGAGAAATTCGAGTTCATCCGAGAGAAGAGAAGTTCCACCGAGAGATTGGCCGAGGAATGGGATTTCACCGTGAGACAGCCGAGAGATCTCACCGTTTCTGAAGGTTGTTCGAGTAATCCGAGATATTACTCGAGAGCTTTTGAGTTTTCTGGGAGTTATCCGAGAGAAAGGAGCTTCGGCCGAGAGAAAGCCGAGTTCGTCCGAGAGATTTCGAGAGCCGTCGAGAGATCGTGTGTTCTGTTCTGATTCTGCAAATTCTGCCCGAGTTAATCGACCAGGAATGGGCGATTTACTGAAGGAAATATCGAGTTATCCGAAGGATTATGACCGGATCGAGAGATAGCCGAGAGATTCTGATCGGGCAAGGCGATGTCCGAGCGATAGTCGTGACGTGTCGACTGGATCCGAGAGATGTGTGGCTACGTCCGAGAGATGCGTGACTATGTCTGAGTTATTCCTGTTCTGATCGAGTTTTCACCGAGAGATTTCTGTTCTGATCGAGTTTCACCGAGAGAAAGTGGTACACCGAGAGATAGTCAAGAGGAGTCGGCTATATCCGAGAGATAGCCGTGAGGACCACGACCGTGGTCATGATAAATGTGGATATGGTCAAGGTGATCATGACGGGGCTGGCTGGCGATCAGGGTTGATCATGGCTGGGTTCACTGGCGATCATGGTTGATCGTGACTAAAGTGTCTGGCGATCATTGTGGATCGTGTCTGGCGATAGTGTGGATCGTGTCTGGCGATCATTGTGGATCGTGTCTGTCGATCGTGTGGATCGTGTCTGGACGTGCAAGGGATCGGGGATCCGGGCCGTCTCTCTTATGTACTTGGTCATGTGGGGATGGTTGGTTGAGTGACTAAGTATGGGGGGGAGATGTGTTCGTGGGTTGGCCAGCACAGTGGCTGGGTCAGCAGGAGCGTGTTTGAAGTTGTGGATGAGGTCTGGACGGTATGGGACGTTCATGGATCATTCGATGTGGCCAAGGTATGGTTTAGCTTACGCTTGTTATTGTCATTCTATTGCATAGCTAGTTAAGCCGTGATTGAGTAAGACCATGGGATGGTCTTTGCTAAGTTGTTAGATGGAAGGAATGTGTTAGACTTCATCTAGGGTATCGGTTATAAAGGCGAAAATTTACTGTGGTCCGGCTGCGGGTTAGGAAATCCATGTCGGGGTGTAACAGATACTTTCTCAAGAAACCCAAGATGGTTTCGTCCCTCCTAGCTCACTCTCAGATTCTGCAATTGACGATCTTCTGCTAAAGGTAATTAGATTTTTATATACTTATGTAAAATTTCATTTTATTAATTAAACTCTCACAGCCGAAGCACAACCATGGAATAATTGAGGCTATATTTATGTTTTCCTATTTTATGCATCTATTGATATTTTAGGAGATTGGAGTTGTTAAGGGTCGCCGCTTCGGATTCGGGTCTTTATTCAACGGTGGTTCTTCAAGCTTTACCATAGATTCCTCTATCCAATGAGTGATTGATGAGTTACAGGCAGTAAAAAATCCGATTGAGGAGCTGAACAAAAGGGATGCAGAGAGAGAAGCAAAGATGGTGATGATGGAGAAGGAGCAAGCAGAACATGCCGTGCACCAGGCTGAACAAGGCTGAACAAGCGTACAAGATGGAATATTATAAAAACATCACGCAGCTGCTCTTGAAACAATTCTCGGACTTAGCTCTTCCACCACGTCCACCATCTGTTGATAACTAGAATGAATTCTTGGTTCTTTTTTTTTGGAAGGGATGAATCCTTGGTTCTTTTTCTGGGTAGGGATGAATCCTTGATTCTTTTTTTTTTTGTAGGACTGAATCCTTGGTTCTTTTAATTGTAATTTTGCTTAGAACTTCTAATCCTCCGTTATTGTAGTACTTCTAAGTTCTAACTTTTGTTTAGAAATTGTAAGATTTTAATATATTAGTTTTAATTGATTATTTTATTAAAGTTTAAATCATTTTATGAATTTTTTAAAATTATATTATTTTTAAATAAAAAGAAAATTTATATATTTAAATTTAATTATTTCTAATATTTAATTATAAATTTGGTCGGAAATTAGTCATAATTTTTGAACGGAAATTAGTCAGAAATCCAAAATAATTTTCGACCATTTTCTAACCGAATTTCGATCAAACCTTTTGACAATTTTTCGGCCATTTTTTACTGACATTTGTGACCTTTTCCAATCAATTTTTCCGACCTCATTTCTCACCACTTTCCGATCAAGATTTCTGACTAAATTTCAACTAAAATTTCTGACCATTTTTCGATCAAATTTTATGTCCATTGTTCGACTATGTTTTATTTCCGACCAGTGATTACCGACCAAATCGTGTTCGTAAGAAATCGGTCAGAAATCGATATTTCTGACCATTTTTGACAAATTTGATGGTCGAAAACAGACCTCTTTTCTTGTAGTGGGCTTATAATGATGAAATGCTGAAAATTTAATCGATTGACTCATTTCTTTACAGATTTCCTAGAAACATACATTTTTTTTATTAAACATAATCGATTAAATCTTCTGCCTATCTTCAAACTTTTTTTTATTTCTTTCAAAAAAAAAAATTTGAATTGTTAAATTATTCAAGCAAAAAAGACTGTTTACAACTATTTACACAAGTTTTTAGAAGAAATCAAACTCGTAAACCAGGAAAACAGAGCTTTTAACCCAAAAGCAGAGCCTAAATCAGAAAAAAATATAGACTAGTCTCTGATTTCTTTCAAATGTTACTTGGCTGATTAACTCAGTGTCTAGATAATCATACATTTGATGTGGTGTTCTAAATCTGATCTTCATAAAGGTAGAAGGAAGCCTAACAATATTCATATTCAATAATTATTCGTATACAAAAAATATGTTATCTCGGTGAACTAAGTTAAGGTATACTTAAAAGTGTTTAGAGTTATTGAGAGTTGTTAATATTTAATTTTTGTACAGTATTAATTTAATTGTTCTATTTGTTGTTTTAAGCAATTTCTTTAGCTCCCGACTTTGGTTAAGGCAAGTATTTGTTTCCAAAATTTCATTCGAAATTCATGGTGCTGTCATCTTAGGATTCCTGAAGTTTTTTTTTATTGACTATGCACTATTCACGTAAAGTTGTACCAAGTAATACATGTTTTATCCGACAAAAATAAAAAACACGTAACATGCAATTAACACATAGTTCATAGTTGTACCAGTTACGCAAACAAAAGTAAACATCCAAAAAATTGCAAAACTACCAGTTTTATACAGACATAAATTAACATCCAACAAATTACATAAACCAGTGAAATCCTAGTTCAAGATGTTAGATTCTATGCACAAAAGATAGACATTGTTCGCAAGTTGAGGTTGACGGCAGATTCACAAGCATACACAAACAACTGCCTCGCATGTCAATGATCCTCTATTTGGTTTACTACACGTGTTCACTCTTTTATTAATGGAGTTGCTTTCCTGCATGACGCCTTGTTATCTCCTGATCCCTAGAAGGGAGTGCACCCATTCACTTCTCCTGCATGGTCCTAAATAAACAACAAATTTGGATTTCAAATAGATATCATACACCTCAAATTAAAACCATTCTTGTCTACGTAGTAATTAATTACTTTTTAGTAACCCGGCTGATTCATCTACACTATGATAAATGAGTTACTTTTAAGAACATATGAAAGTTTGGACTTGGTTGATTCATCTACACTATAATAAAAGAGTCAGAAGAGACATGAGAATCGAACAAAATTACCTCCTTAGTGATTTTGAGGAAAGCCACACAGGTATAAAAATACGACACAAGTGTGCAAAATTCCCAAGACGAAGATGCTCGTCATGTGTAGTTAATTGCTTGTATTCAAGTCAAAGATGTAAATATATGGTTCATGACCTATGTAAACCGCGTCAGATTTCTGATTGGTCAACCTAAGCAGCTGCGTTCGAGAAGTCTGATGTTTGAACTTTCGAACTTGATCTGGATTCTTTAGCCAAATCTCTGCGAATTTCATATAATGCAGACAGTTCCATTGGAGCGTTACTTTCTCAAGGTTCCATACATGCATTCTTGTTTTACAACCACATATGTATTGTAAACACCCATCATCGAATTCGCCTAAAATTTGTACATCAAAGTCGAATGTTTTGGGAAGCTTTATCACTTTGATCTGTTTCTGCTCTTCTTTTGTGTCATATATAGCCACTTTACATCAAGTAGCATGCCAGTAAACAATGCCATCAATTACTCTTACTAGAGTCCTCACGCTCAGAGATATAACCTCGGGACAAGTCATTTCGGAGTAGCTCCATATATTGGTTGTAGAGGAAAAAGTCATTAAATTCACCTTTGTACTTTTATTATGAAATGAACCACAATGCGCGCGGAACACCTTGTAGCTAAACCCATTATCAAGAGAACCATCATAGATCATCTTCGGAAAACCATTCTTAGGAGAACCCTAATTGATCAAAGATATACAAACCTCTTCGTAGCTATCTGGAGGTTGTGGAAGCACATTGGTAATCCGTGGTGTTTTCGGATTCCAAAAGTAGTAAGATCTGGGATGACGGCCAAAGAGAAGACAACCATTTGAGGAATCAATATAATATCATTTGCTCTTTACCAAACCTACAGTGTTAATGAAATCACCAATCTCATTTTTAGCGAGCACTAGCACCGATGTAATAGGATTGCGTGCAATAGGACATTTCATAAATCGACTTGGACTGTAATTGATGTAGTCTTCTGAGTTGCACATGAAGAAACCGATGAGACAAAAGCTTGGTTTCCATTTGGTTGGGTAAGTTTTACGGAAGACAGGATCTAATGTAATCATAGTGATGTCTTTGATACTTGAATGAGATCGAAGATCATTTTAATTGGTAAAAGGAGAAGAATCTCATAATTATATCAGACATCCTCCACACATTTGTTCTTTTCCTGACTGAAGAAGACATTGAAAACACCAAAAGCTACAAAGAAAACTCAAAATCAATTTCAAGAATCAAAAACTGTCAAATCCAGGAGAGAAAGCATGGTCTAAGGAAACAAATCAACTTGTTATGAACAAGTATCTAACAAGCGAGCAAAGGAAAGACCAAGGATTCCTAGTATCTCAGAGAAAATGCAATGATGCCAAACTGAAAAGCAATGAACAAAACAGGGATGAAGCAGGAAGCGAGAAGAACACAATATCATGCAGAAACAAAAATCGCATAGAAAGGACAATATAGAACCTAATACAAAACAGAAACCGATACGACTAAGAGAGATAGAGAGATAGAGAGAGACATAGGGAGATTTGAAACTTACGGAGTGAGAAAGATTGAAAGAGCCATCAAAGCGCATGGAATGATGAACACAAAAGAAAATATGGCAAGTGAGAGGAAGCCGTCGATGTCTGTCATCAATTATTGAAGCTGTTGATGTCCGTCGTCGTTTACGTCTGAGAACTTTGTCTGGTTTCTTCGGGTCGAGAAGACAAAACGTTTGGATACTTCTAGATTAAAGATTAAAATATAGAAAATATCATAAGGAAAAAAAAGATGAGATGTTAACAAATAAATACTACTCCATTAGTATGAACGAAAGTAATACTCAATAAATGTTAGTTTTGACTTTTCTTATTTTTTTACCCAACAAAATTTTATTAATTGTTCTTGTAAACTTGGTTGATCAACTCAGTGTCTAGATAATCATACCTTTGATGTGGTGTTCTAAATCTGTTCTTCATGAAGGTAGAAGGAAACCTAACAATATTCATATTCAATAATTATCCAAAGACAAAAAAATTGTTATCTCGGTGAACTAAGTTAAGGTGTTTAGTTAAGAAATTTTAGAGTTATTGAGAGTTGTTAATATTTAAAGCAAGGTTTCCTTGTAGAATTAAGCTAGTGATCTAGAGGTAAGCGGTAGGGTGAAGTTGTTTAAGCACTGTGGGAGCAGTTAGTAGAAGATCTACTATAACTAAGTGTGTGTGTGGTTGTATTGGGAAAATTTCCTAATTCTAGAATAATATAGTTAATTGGAATTGGAAAGAGTTGAGAAGATAAGAAAATTATGACATAATTTATTTAAAAAACAAATTTTAACTTAATATTAGATTAAGAAAGTTTTTTTAATTCTAAGATAGTGATCTCATTCCCAACTATGTATACATAATCATCAATAACTAAAATATTTGTGAGAGATGATACGTTTTTTTATATTAATCATTCCACATTAGCAAAACTATAAAAAGTTAGTTTTCAGGCATATTAGAAATTTTTTGTCTGGTATTATTATTAGTAGGAAAGTGTTAAGGAGATGAAACAATTATGTCAAGTTTTTTACGTATAAATTTTTTTTTTTTTATTAGACCACACTCATATACAACGTACGCATATTGGAACGTATTCAATGTGACATAGAGAATGGACAAACAGTCTTATGGTGATGAAATGCTAAAAATTTAATCGATTGACTCATTTATTTAGAGATTTCCTAGAAATATACATTTTTTTATTAAACATAATTTATTAAATCTTCTTCCTATCTTCAAACTTTTTTTTATTTCTTTCAAACTTTTTTTTAATTGAATTGTTAAATTATTCAAACAAAAAAAAAAGACTGTTTTACAACTATGTACACAAGTTTTTTGAAGAAATCTAACTGGTAAACCAGGAAAACAGAGCTTTTAACCCAAAAACAAAGCCTGAATCAGAAAAAAAACATAGACTATTAGTCATTGATTTTTTTCAAACTTATAGTCGTTACATTGATATATGTTGTCAGCTACTCCCTCTGTTTTTAATTAAGTGTCATTTTAGGATATTTCACACAGATTAAGAAAACATTAAATTTTTCTGTTTTGCCCTTTATTAAAACATTATTTTGTTTGATAGGAATAATTAATAAGCTGAAAAAGTAGGGATAAAACAAGAAAATTTATCATAAATATGCATTGAAATCCGAGAACGACAATTATTTGTAAACAAAAAAATAAGTCTAAAACGACATTTAAATCAAAACGGAGGGAGTATTAAATAATTAATAACTTCTACTCTTGCTATTATTTTGATTCTCGTCTCGTTTAACTAAAGAGAGTATTAGTTACCTAGAAACTAAAAACAGTCACTTCAAGATATTAGAAATTTAACTAAAGAGAGTATTAGTTACCTAGAGACTCAAAAACCATCACTTCAAGTTTTCTTACATTCCAACTTTAAGACAGTTTTGTTTTTTTTATTTCTTTTTTTTAATTTTATCTTATTAGTGTAATAATGTGGAGATGCTCATTAATTTGAGTATTTTAATTTTTTTTCTCTCTGGATGTGTTTATTTTTTTGCCATCTCCGATTCTTTTCTCTCTCGCTGTGTTTATTTTTTTTCATCTCTGATTCTCCAATTGAGAAGATGAACCTAATCGTTTTACTTATTATCTTGGATGTTGTTGGTATGATATACTTTGCATTTTATCACTTCTTAAACCCTAGAAATCATCGGAATTAGGAGTCGGAACTGCCTCGGTGGACCCATAAAAGCACGAGCTGCCAGACTTCCTCTCTGACGACCGACTCCTCTTTTCCGGTGACCGGCAACTCTTCTCCGACAACCGGCTCTTTTCAAAAAAAAATTTAACAAAACCAAATCCACTTAATAGTTTAAATCATTTAAACCCACTACTTAATATTGTTTATTTAGATAGACGATATTCAAGTTCAACAAATTGAAAAGATGTGACCACAAATGACATTTAGGATAAAGGGCTCGACTACCCTCCACAAAAAAAAAGAGATCCATCTACCCTACCTCTAATCTTCATACCCTTCTCTTATTTAATGAAAGATGAAAATCCTATTCTATCCCTACTAAACCAAAAGGATATTGAAACCAAAATCGGAAAACCAACCAACCGAACCAACATTTCCCTTCCCATTAACTCATTTAAATAATTAAAAACAAAATTCTTATCAACCAATGAGAAATAAGCAATCTAGACCAATTAGAGCGCTCGGATCGCGACATTCTCTCTCCTCTCCTCCCAGACGCGATACGGATACGCCATTGAAGACATCTCGAGCTTCGGACGGATTCCGCCTCCATTGAAGCTAGCTGGGTATTTTCGGATGAATAGAGGTGCGTTGCTGGTATCGAAATCGTGTATAGAAGTCTTATATCAATGTGTTTGCAAATTGAATTGAATTGAGATTGAGATGAGATTGAATTGGATTTGAAATTCAAGCCATTTGGTATGCACATTTTGATTTCTAATCTTGCTGTATGCGTCGAAAAGCAAAAGAATGGATTGTACCTGTTCAATCGTAGCCAAATCGTAAGTAGATTAAAAACTCAGACCAGGAAGAAATAATCTAATCTGAATGGAATGTGGTGGCGATAGAACAAATGGTAATATTGAGTAAGAACGTATAACTGGGTGGAACTGGTAATACTGAGTGTGAAGGTATAACTGGGTGGAACTGGTAATACTGAGTGCGAAGGTATAACTGGGTGGAATAAGTAATACTGGCTGAATTAGGAATTTGAAAATTAGAAATGGTTTAGAACAATTATTCATTTGGCATGCACAATGGGTTATAAAACATGTTTTATGTTGTAGTTAGTGACTCATAGGTAGAATAGACGCGTTTCATGATCCAATTTGATTTTAGAAAAAGCACAACTTGGTAACATTTGGTATTACTTATTGATGTTGACAATTGATTTTGTTTATTCTTTTTGCAGGCGACAATGAGCAAGACCATAAACTTATATTTTGATTACTGAGGAAGTTATTCAAAGAGTGGAGTAGATGAAATATGGAATTCTGTAGGTCACATCTACGGTTTACCATTTAAGACATGCATTGAGGAGATAAGTTACTCGGCGTTAAAGAGTAGGATATGCAGGAAGATTGGGTTAGATGAAGCTACGGTGAAACTGCAAATGAGCTTCATTCCATTGGTATGCAAACCACATAGATCATTATTGATTTTCGATGATGATGATGTGTATAATTATCTTACGTCCATGGATGAGGAGCATTGTAGACGTGTTTTGCATGTAGAGGTCATCGAAGATATGGTAATAGATAAAGGGGGCGAGAACCTTTCTAGAGTGGGTCGAGGAAGCTCTTTTGGGGTCAATTATGAAGAGGAGTTGCATTCAACTGATGATGTAGTGAATACGGGTGCCATAACTGTTTACGTAGGCAATGGAGAACCAGTAGAACAGAAAGATCCGTTGGAGCAAGATCCGTTGGAGCAAGATCTGTTGGACGTTGAAGATAACTCTGTTGAAAACGATTTCGGGAATGATGAATATGTTGAGCCTACAGGTGTTACACATGATAGTCAGTTTATAGAGGCTTGGGAAGACGGTTTGGATATAGAAGTAGGTCAAGAATTTGGAAGTAAGCAAGTAGTGCAAGAGTTGGTTGATAAAGCTGCATTTCAGAATTGTTTTGTGTTTGGAGTAGCCAAGTCTGATAGGAAGTTATTAGTGCTCAAATGTCGCCACGAAGGTTGTAAATGGCATTTACGAGTTGCAAAGGTAAACAATTCAGATTGTTTCTCTGTTAGAGTATACAGAAAAATGCATACATGCTCCAGAGCTACTGCGAGTACAAGCATCAATAAAAGGAAAGGCACACGAGGACTAGTTGCTTCTGTTTTACACGATGATTATCCAGGACAATTTGCCACCCCAACCCCTAAAAGTCTCATCACTCTGGTTCAGGGAAGACTTGGTGTGACTGTTTCATATTCGACCGCATTGAGAGGAAAAAAGCAAGCTATTAGAGATGTGCGTGGTAATTGCGAAGAAAGTTATGAGGAGCTGTACAGTTATATGTACATGTTAGAGAAGGTTAATCCTGGTACAAAAACCAGCGTAGTGGTGGATGAAGAGAAAAAATTCAAGTACCTATTTGTCGCTTTGGGAGCTAGCATCGAAGGGTTTCAAGCGACGAGGAAAGTGATAGTTGTGGATGCAACTTTCCTGAAGACTGTATATAAGGGTGTCCTAATTTTTGCCACGGCTCAGGATCCTAATCACCACCATTATCCTATAGCGTTTGGTGTACTAGACGGTGAGAAAGATGCAAGTTGGAATTGGTTTTTCAGTATGCTGAAAACGGTCATACCGGACTCTCCTGAATTGGTATTTGTTTCTGATAGAAATTCAAGCCTCATCAAGGCAATACGTGAGGTGTATCCAATCGCTCAACATGGGTATTGTTTAATGCATTTGTCCAAAAATGTGAGAACTAAAGTCTCCAACGTGAACAAAGACATAGTTTCAGCTAGATTCAAAGCTTGCGGTCAGATTTACACAGTGGCTGAGTTTCACCGGGTTTATGTTGATTATTGTAGGAGATATCCTTATGTGACTCAGTATCTGTACGAAAGTTGTGAGGTGGAGAAATGGGCGAGGTGTTATTTTCCAGGAGAAATGTACAACATAGACACTAGCAATATAGGGGAATCCATGAACAACGTTTTTAGGAATGCAAGAAAGTACCCCTTATTACCCTTGATAGATACGATAATTGAGAAAATTGGTGAATGGTTTAACAAACATAGGATTGACTCTCAGAGTGGATCGAGTGTACACAAACTGGTGCCTATTGTGGATAACTTAATACACAGTAGATGCGAGATTGCAGCGAAATTAACTGTGATTGAGCTAAACACATATGAGCTTGAATATCGTGTCAATGGAGCTGATGGGAAGTCTTATGTGGTGAACTTGTTATGGAAAAGTTGCACTTGCAGGTGTTTCGATATTGATAAGTATCCTTGTGAGCATGCAATAGCTGCTGTTACGAAGTTCATGAAGCATAAAGATAGAGACCGTGATATACAATTTCATGATTTGTGCTCACCTTATTATTTGATGGAGCAGTGGGCAATGGCATATTGCAGGACCATTTATCCAGTGCCGGCTAAGTCTGATTGGACTATTCCGGATGAAATTAAAAATTTTCAGATCTTACCTCCAAGCTACACCAAAAAAAAGGGAAGAAATAAAGAAAAGAGGTATCCATCGGTTGGAGAAAGGCGTCCAAAACCAAGCAATAAAAGGGTGTCAGGAGTAAACATGGCTAGCTGGTTCGATCCGGTTCAAAGTACTGAACCATGAATGTTTAAGTAGATTTGTGTTCTTCTTTCGCATGATTTGTCTTTGAATTTGTATTTCTTGGATACTATGTTTTTGTAATACTCGGTATAACTACAGCCATGAATGTTTAAGTAGATTTGTGTTCTTCTTTCGCATGATTTGTCTTTGAATTTGTATTTCTTANGAGAAAAGAAAAAACTCCATTTATCATATTTTTGGTTTTGTTTTTGTTTTGGTGTTCTTCATGGGTTTATAATTCTTTGCATGTCATATTAAAAAAATTTCCCAAGGGAGTTTGTGGTGGAAACAACAAATATCTCATTATAGTTCTCTTGAGGACCCTAAAAGGGGAGAAAGTGAAATTATTGTTAATTAGCCTAAAGAAAGGAAGGTTACTTGAATTATTCATATGGCTAATTAGATAAACAGATGGAGTAATGTTAGAATATGGAGAAGGAGCACTTGTTCAAATCCATGTTTGGTCACGCACTGTGTCACTTTAACCCTACCTCAAATTCCATTCCAAACAAACACCATTTTAGAGGAAAATATTTTCACCATTGATAACCCATTTCCAACGCTAAATTAGAGTTATGAATATTAGCATTATTGATCACTCCATTTTGTTTAACTTTTTTTTATATAACTTAAGGATTGCATTAGATTGAAATACATAACAAAATTCATCTTGAATTACATGTACGATTAACGTTTTTATTCATAAAATTTTCTTTTAAATTTTCTATGTTTTTATTCTATACACTTCAACAAAACCATATGTTTTATTTCGTACTAAAACAAAACTACAAATAAAACAACTAGTTACATAATTGTTGTAGCAGAAACTACATCGGTCAAAATTTGTAAATATGAATAACTTAAAGGATCTGGGTCGTATTCAATTAACGATGTAGAGTGTTTACAAGAGAAAAAACAGAGAAATAGGTTTAAATAACAAGTAGAAAGAAATGTGTAATGTAGATTGTGTGAATCGGATCCCCGTGATCTTTCCTCCTTCTCTTGTTTTATAGTTCTGAAACAGTGTTTATCGTCTCCATTTACTCCGCTTGATTCTGTAATAATTGCATTTACTTCAGTGGATTCTGCCGCTTCTAGTCAAAGCATTGGATTATTCTTGTATGAATAATTCCTCAGTTCGTCATCGAAGTTGACTCGTTGTTTGGGTTTTAACTTTACATCGCTTCTTTTCTGACTGAACGAGTTTTAATGCATGATTTTGATTCGAGCCCTTCCACTTCGGTAAGAAAGATGACCTCTTTGATGAGCCTTTGGATTTTATTGCTTAGTAGGCCCAAAATTCTGAACTGAGATTTGTATGCTAACAATAAGCCCCCCAGTTCCTTAAATCGGATTTCACTCCATTTAATGAATTTACTTGACTTTCACTGTTTCAAATGGTTTATCTTCCATCTTCTTCTTCGAATACTTGGATCGGGCTGTCGAAGTTATCTGGTTGTCGGTTGTTCCGCTATCCGTGTCCTGTGTGGACTACTCTTCCCCAGTCTTGCCTACTCCAGATGACTGTGTTGAGTACGAGACTAGGAAAGGTAGCCTCGCAATCCCTCCTAACCACTCCGTCTCCGAGTCTCCCTTTACCCAATAGTGCGGCCACACTCTCACAAAAATTTCTCAAATAATATTAAAAAATAAATAATAATATTATATTGTTTGGATCTCTCATAATGTGAAAGACCCACTTAAAAGTTTCTCATTTGATCTGTATGATCCAATGCCCGCTGCTAAACCTGGTTTGTACAGCCCAATGTCAAGTTTAACCAAGGGGGTCGTACCTACAACAAAACCATAAGAAACATGTGGTGGCACGCTATTCGCTCACGTAGGAAAATCAATATTTATCCAAAACAACTAATATAAGATGTAATTTGGAAAATAAGTTAAAAACGACAAAGGAAACAAAGATTTGTATGTACAACCTCATGTAATTTGTAGCCTTTAGAGAGTTTGAAACACTTTCATCACATCAATTTGATATAAACTAGATTTTTATATGCCAAGATTCGATGTCAACCTGATCTCGGTATATCTAAACATTTGTGTGTTTTTGTATTGAAATATTGATCGACTTCATTTGTGAATTTTGTCTCATGATAAACAGGAGATAGTTGAATTGTCTAATAATACATTACTAAGATACTTCACAATGTTTTCTGAAGCATTTTTATATGAAGATTTGTTTTTGAATTTCTAAATTTTGATTTTGTTAGAGCAATCATATAATGTTACAAATCTAAAAAGATGACCACCAACAAAATTTTAAAACCAAACATGTTTTTGTGATTTCTCTATCATCAAGGCAACTTACCGTTAATAAAATTTTAAGCAAATATTAAAAACAATCCAAACATCTTATGAAAACAATAGAGTACAATATTCTATTTATATTGGTTTATTCTTTCCAAGACATTTTTGAAAAAATAGTTAAAATAAATCAAATGAATACATGACATAGATTAATTTTTCATAATTCATTCAGAATATAAAACAATAGACAAAATGATGTATTCAAAATTCATATATAACTATAAAGTCTTACACAGGAAATAAAAGCACGAAAATACAAGGCTCAAAAATATTTTAAGATCTGAAAATAGAAAAATAAACACAGTAATTATCAAGTAACACATATAATGTCAAATACAAATACTTTTTCATATCCAATTATATGACTACAAGTATTAGAGAGAAGTTGCAATAAAAATTATTAAACTTTCACATTTAAAAATAGCCAAAATATTAATAAAACATGCTAAAAACAAATGTATCATATAAAAGTTATTGACCATTGATAATCAATTCAGTTTTCCAAATTACTAGATTCTAACCCACCTATGAAGGCGAATTTTTTTTTTTTGAATTACTTTATAAAAATATATAAAAATATTGAGATACAAGATATATTTTAATATAACAGATTATGTTTGAAAAGGAGTTTTTTTTCTTTTTTTGTTCAATTTGAAAATGAAGAAGAAGTTTATATTGTTTTTTTAGGAAAGTTATATATCCGTTTGGATCATATAAAAGAAATATAATATAGGATAATGAATTTTGTTTTTGTGTAAAATATAAAGTTGGTATATTTTGGCAGAGGTTTGTGATGTGTGCAGGTAAAATATTTAATTTGAGTTAAAATATGCAGTGTATATGAAGTTTAAACATCATAATTATATTAACTACATTTCAGAGAAAACAAAATCTGTTATGTTAATTTTAAGAAAGTTTAAACTTCTAGGCTCGGACCCGCCCATAAGGCTCGGACCCGCCCACGTCAAAAAATAATTTGTATATGTTCTTAACCATATATGTAAATTATCTTCAATTTTTCATTTAATTATATATATTTATAGATGAAATATAAAATTAGATACATAAAAGGGCAATACAAAATATTACACACACACAAACTTAGTCTTAATTTTTTTTATTTCTAATATGTAATAATATGTACAAATATTTTTTTATTATATAAAATGATAATTATTTTCATATGAAGATTTAATTATCACTATCATTTTTTTTAATTTCATCTCATTGAGTCTCGTTCCATCTCATTTTCACTTTTAACCGTATATGTAAATGATCTTCAATTATGTGTAATTTTATTTTAATTAGCTGTTTATAAAGTCATATGATGTAATGTTATAGTATGTAACTATGTAAGCAATCGTTTTAGACATTTATGAATATAAATGTGGAACAACCCATCCATTTAATCCTTTTTGCAACTTGAAATGTTATTTTGTATGCAACCTTTTTTAGTCATATTAAAATATAAAAATAGATTCACCCGTTCATTTAATATATTTTGTCACACATTAATATATTTTATATGTTTTATTAGGCCAACTAGTAAAAGACCCGTCTATCATATTTTTATAAATTTTTATATTAAATTTTTATTTATTATTTAGATTTAGTTCCTTTGAGAAAATCGTTATTATTGATTCAAAAATTATCACGAAATTAAAATTAAAAAATAATAATTGATTTGTAAAAATACTAAATCTATAAAATATTAGACAAAAAAATAGTCTTAATTTTCTATTTTCTAAATGTAATAAGATTTACTAATTATTAAGGTAAAATAATTATTAATTTCATATGAAGTTTCTTAGAATTATTGACCTGCCCTTCAGGAAAATTTAAAATACACACCCATGAGGGTATATCTTATTTTTCTCGAATAATTCTCGAATTAATAATAATATTTTCCTCAACTGTAAAAGATCTGTATATCTTATTTTTATAATTATATCCATATATAATTTTGAATTATTGTTAATATTTAGTTGTGAAATCTTTTTATTATTAGTTCGAGAATTATTATCAAATTTTGAATTTCAAAAATATTCGGTAATTATTAGAGCAAATTTCAAATGCATTAGTAAGATTTAAATTTAGAAGTAAACAGATTTTGTTGAACTATTATAAGAAGTCAAAAAAATCTAAACCTATTAAACTTTGTTGATTGTTATGATCTCCATATATTTACAAAATAGAGTCAATTAATATAAAGTAGTAAGATCTGGATGACGGCCTGATACAAACATAGATACCAGCATCGATCCAGCTAGTTCAGTTCCTGTTATTAAACAAGCACCAAGGACAAGGTCAGGAACTAAAGACTTGACTGAGAGCTTCAATCAAGCCGTGGAAGCACTCCTCACCAACAAAGAGCTTCAAGACATCACTTCTCAGCTCGACAAGCTCAGCATATCCAGAGAAGTTGCAATAGCAAACGCAGAGCTAGAGGATCACAGCCTCACTTTCATTGAAGAATCAAACGAGAAGCTTCAAGAGGATGCTATCTACATCAGCAACGGTCCAAGCATTAAAACCATAGAATATATCAAGGAATGACCGGTTATACAAGAGAAGAAAGGAGTTTCCTTATTCAGCATTGAGCTACTCAAATGATCAAAGCAAACGCTGCATTTTATCTAAACCGTATTTGGCCAAGATAAGACATTTAAATACATTTCCATATGATTATTTGGGCTGATAAAACTTTGGTTAATTTCTTTTCTGTCTAAGCTTAGTCTTTTTATTTCATTTAGTAGCTAAGGCATTTGTTAGCCATTTATTTATATTTTTATCTTAGAGTAAGGCATTTGTTGGCCGATTATTTCTTTAGTATAGTTCTATGTAATTTGCTTCAAAGACCCCTAGAAGAGCACAATTGTTTGGACTCTTATAAAGTCCCCTCTCACAGCCTTGTATCATTTACCCTAGATCAATAAAGAACCGAACTTTCTTGCAAAAGAAACCCTAGCCGTCGGCTAAACCCTCTCTTACTCTCTGGTGCGATTCATCAGAGTTTGTGAGTTTGTGTCTTATCAAAGCTTAGATCCATAAAGCTTTGTGGTGGCATCTATTCCCCCTTGTTACTAATCCGCATCCATCCATCATTCAAGCCAGAAAGAGTTGAACAACCATCTGTTTTGAATCCATAATCGATCCACTTCATTCCATAGTCCATCCAACGATTATAGCTGAGAGAGTTGAATAGCCAGCATCATCAATCCCATCCTCCATACGAGATCTCACCCCTGTGATCTTGTGTCACGGCCAAAGAGAAGACAACCATTTGAAGAATCAATATAATATCCTTTGCTCTTTACCAAACCTACAGTGTTAATGAAATCACCACTCATTTTTAGTGAGCACTAGCAGCGATGTAATAGGATTACGCGCAATAGGACATTTCCTAAATCGACTAGAACTGTAATTGATGTAGTCTTCTGAACTGCACATGAAGAAACCAATGAAACAATTATGTCAAGTTTTTTACATATAAAAAAGATATTTTTTTTTTAAGTAGACCACACTCATATAGAACGTACACATATTGAAACGTATTCAGTGTGACATAGAAAATGGACAAAGGGTCTTATGGTGATGAAATGCTGAAAATTTAATCGATTGACTCATTTCTTTAGAGATTTCCTAGAAATATACATTTTTTGATTAAACATAATTTATTAAATCTTCTTCCTATCTTTAAACTTTTTTTTATTTCTTTCAAACTTTTTTTTTAATTGAATTTTTATATTACTCAAACAAAAAAAGACTGTTTTACAACTATGTACACAAGTTTTTTGAAGAAATCTAACTGGTAAACCAGGAAAACAGAGCTTTTAACCCAAAAACAGAGCCTAAATCAGAAAAAAACATAGACTATTAGTCACTGATTTCTTTCAAACTTATAGTCGTTACATTGATATATCTTGTCAGCTATTACGAATTAATAACTACTACTCTTGGTCTTGCTATTTTTTTGATTCTCGTCTCGTTTAACTAAAGAGAGTATTAGTTACCTAGAAACTAAACAATCACTTCAAGATATTAGAAATTTAACTAAAGAGAGTATTAGTTACATAGAGACTCAAAAACCGTCACTTCAAGTTTTATGACATTCCAACATTTAATACAGTTTTTTTTTTCTTTTTTCTTTTTTTAATTTTATCTTATTAGTGT
Source organism: Alliaria petiolata (assembly GCA_020283515.1). Classification (NCBI taxonomy): domain Eukaryota; kingdom Viridiplantae; phylum Streptophyta; class Magnoliopsida; order Brassicales; family Brassicaceae; genus Alliaria; species Alliaria petiolata. The sequence goes on along the minus strand of JAHZTW010000004.1, from coordinate 31,643,809 downwards.
AATAATGTGGAGATGCTCATTAATTTGAGTATTTTAAATTCTTTTTTCTCTGGATGTGTTTATTTTTTTGCCATCTCCGATTCTTTTCTCTCTTGCTGTATTTTTTTTTTTTCATCTCTGATTCTCCAATTGAGAAGATGAACCTAATCGTTTTACTTATTATCTTGGATGTTGTTGGTATGATATACTTTGCATTTTATCACTTCTTAAACCCTAGAAATCGTCGGAATCAGGAATCAGGAGTCGGTGGACCCATAAAAGCACAAGCTGCCAGACTTCCTCACTGACGGCCGACTCCTCTTTTCCGGTGACCGGCAACTCTTCTCCGACGACCGGCTCTTTTCAAAAAAATATTTAACAAAACCAAATCCACTTAATAGTTTAAATCATTTAAATATATTTATAATTCTTTTTCCCCCGCATAGGGTGCGGGCTCCGGGTAATCACCTAGTTATTTATAAATATTACCTTTATAAATTTTTAATTTTTGCTTCCGTTTCTTTAGAACTTTGGAGAGTATAGTTAATTGAATCTTATTGGGAATATGTTTATCAAATTGAACATGGGTTTAACACTCTCTCTTAAAGCCTTTCATATATTGAGGTCAGCCCATCTAGAAAAGCCCGCTAGCTCGCCTGCTGACTAGCTCGGCGCCGCAAAAAAGAAACTTTAGAAGATATGTTAAAGATCTAAAAAAAATGAGAAATATAAGAGGAGATCTCCGAGATAAAAGGAAAAAAATCATTTTCTAAAAAAGAAAAGGAGGTCGAAATAACCGACCCTCTTTGGAGTATAAATAGAGGACCTTCTCATCATTCAAACGATCTGCAATTTCATTCTCTGTTTTTAGCTTTCGATTCCTTTTTTTATAAAATTAGACCAGTGTTCTTATTCCAACGACCTAGTTTTCTTTGTACCTTTCGAGCTCCGACTAAAATCAATAAAAAAACTTCTCTTAAACCCACTACTTAATATTGTTTATTTAGATAGACAATATTCAAGTTCAACAAAATGAAAAAGATGTTACCACAGATGACATTCATTAGTTTGCTATCATTAATAGATTAGACTCTAATAAAATTTTGTTAATGCATTGGTTAACTTGGAAATTAACAAGTGGGAAAGTTTAAAGCATAACATGTTATAAGTCGGGACGGCAAAGGCGGTTGATTTTTTTTTTCATCTGAACTTTCATTAAAACCATAACGAAAACATTACAAAGCCATGAACGAAACACAGCCGGCAAAAAGAATTGAAATCCCAAAGGCAATGCTGGCGCAAAGCTGAAAATGCCCGGAGACAAAGCCCTAAGACAAGGAGAGAACCGAAACTAAAATACAAAAAGCGCACTATGCCTAAAAACAGACAGCTAAGACTTTAAACTCATCCAAATAAACTAGAACCGGAAAGCTCAAACTAACAAAGATCTAGAAGCAAGAGGCAACAGACACAAATCTCAACAGCAAAAGCGATTGATTTAATAATGATCTCTTTCTCCCATTTGGGAAAAAAAAAAAAACTTTGTCGAGCCACCATTTACCAAGTCGTTAAGTATTGTTAAATATTTTACTCTCCGAGATTCCATGATAAAATCCCATTCCTCTTTCCTTACTAATGCCGAGAATACGTTTGAGTTGACCTTTGGGAGATATTCAAATTTCAAGGAGCAAGAAATTTCATAAGTGACTTAACTGGTGAAGAGCACGTCTCTAAACCTAAGCTCTTGGAAACCTCTCACACGTTTTTTTCGAAAGATAGCCTCTTATAACAGCATTATCTAAAATCTCAAAAGTTTAAATCTAAACTTGAATGTTTAGCCAATACATTAAGTACTCTTTTTTTTGTTTGGTGAATACATCAAGTACTCTTTTGTAAATATAAACTTGAAGAACCTAAATCTTATTTGCCTAAAACTCATCTCGTGTCTAATTTCAACAAATTCAAAACCTGACCATTAATTGAATATTTCCTGAAGAAATTGGTCCGACCAAACTTTTGGAGAAAATTACTTGGTCCAATATTTATTTCATGTTTGTGATACAGTAAAAACAAAATGCTGCAACATGTTCTCTATAGAACAAAGAACAACATCCACAGTAATATAAAAGAAACAGGTTGCTCATTGACGAAATCGAAACTAGTATTAGTTGTGTGTACTTGGTGCTAAAACAACATCTGCTGCCAAAAAACCTTCTTTGGATCATATTTTTCTTCGGACTAGACCTTTGAAAAAGTCTAAACTGTAGTTCAACAATATACACTCCATATTAGCTTTAACATGTGATATAACAATGTTATCATCCATTTAATTGATTCAACTTTCAAAAAATTACCTATTGCCATCAGGGTGAAGCTCACACATTTGATTATCATCTCCAATAGCCAGCAAATATCCCGAAGATGTCAAACCCTAGAGATGCAAAGAGGATTTAAACACCATATACAATGACTCTAATTGTATATATATATTACCAATTCATCAGACTCATACCTGGATAGTCACAACATTCTGAACAACTTGGTCATCGATTTTTTCTTCAACGATCACTCTTTGCTCGCTGCACATTAACTATTGGTAGGTAACAATGTCTTGTTCTTATCTTTAAGAGATCTTAGTTTCTTGTAGGCAAATACCACATTGCGTAAGAAAAAAATCAGTTCAAATTCAAATAACAGAAACCCTTCAATGAAAAGCACACATACAATGCAATCGAAGACATAAACGATACCTGTGAAGCCATGTCCTGTAGTAAAGCTCCTCGAGAGATTTAAAACCTGGTAAGTGCAGTGCAATGACATAGAATGATTAAATGGGCTCAAAAACTTGATAATAAGATTACCATTTCTCTTACTCTCATCTAATTTAAATAATTAATTAACAAATATTCTTTGAAGGATACTTTAAACGTGACAAAGTTGCTCAGAAAGAAGCAGCTGACTGAAACTGAATCTTTAGGCAGTCTCCGAGATCAGAGGATTAAAATTACCTTGGTCCATGAATAGATCAAAGAACTTTTCGAATTTATGAAAGAAGGCACCAAGAATTTCTTCTCTTTTGAGTAGGTTTGATCCAGTAGCCATGTCTTTTAGTACTGCATTTAAGCATGTGGTCGGTTGCTCGTTGTCCACATTCAATCCCACACCTCCAAGAAGGATTAAGAATTAGAACAAGTCAAGCCAACAAGACTAGGAGTTCGACTTTCTTATAAAGTCATAAACTTGTAAAGCGTAATGTCTAATGTCTATTACCAACACTGACATGGAACTTCTTCGATCGGTATGTAGAGGTACACAAAATGCCTCCGACCTTAAGGCCATTTAAGTAGAGATCATTCGGCCACTTTATTTTAACGTCAATTTACGGCAATCCCTAAAATTTGATGAAACTTCAAAATGAGTAAAACTCATAGCTAATTTCTGATGCAAGGGATCAAAGAAACACAATCAAAGAGATACCTTCTTGTCACAAACATCTTTCACTGCCTCAGTTACAGCAAGAGATACCACATACTGTATCAAAGGCACGACTCGACCATCTTCCATTTCTACCGTAAAAGAATACATAAGACAACCCTTTGGAGATTCCCAGACATTCTTTGTTCTGCCTGCATATTCGTCGATTACACACACGTTTTCAGGTTTCAGTTTCCGATTCTACTAGCTTAATATACAATCTAATCCAAACATTGTTCAAAAACGCTTACCTCGACCCTTAAACTGAGTATCTGTGACACAAACTGAACCAACCGGAAGCTCAGAGAAGTTACTGAAAGAAACTAAAAAACAGATTTCATAAGTAAATCTTGAAAGAGAAAACCAAACGGACGGCTGTTAAAACGCTTACTGAGAAACAACATCGTGAGTGGAAGACAACCGCGGAGACCAAATGAGGAAACGACCAAACCGATCAGTCGAAATCGAGTTCATGAACAGTGAGATATTGAATGAATCATTATCATCCCTAACCAAATTCTTCATCTCAGAGTCTAAAAATTGTGAAACTTGAGTATTATCTGGGAGTTTAAGTACGTCATTGTTCTTCAAACGCTTTGCTGTATCGGTTTCAACAGAGGACTTCCCACATAAAACCAAGCTACATGAAGCATCACGATCCATAGCTAAATCAAACAAAACAAAAAAAAGTTTAAAATTTGTATTGGTTACACTTTTTGCATAAAATGTATCAACCGATTTTGTTTTGTAGATTGACCAAATCATAGCAAGAAAGCCACCAGCATCCAATTTCAAACCAAAGGAGCAATAATCCAAAAGGATAAAATGATTCGAACCTGTGGCAGCGACGGAGAAAGATAGACGCGGAGGCCTTAAAGAGATGAAACGCAAGAAGTTCGACACTTGCATATACGTAACAAATAAGGTCGCTTTCGGACGGAGAAAAAAACAACAAAGCCACTTAAACCGGTTTAATACGATCCGGTTAGAGTTTACTCAAATCGGGTTCTGCAAAAAAAAAAACCCAGAATATAAGAACACACAGAAGAAAAGCAAAACACTTTCCACAACAAAAATGAAAATGTATTATGTACATCGAAGAAACCACATTGAAGCCACAAAATTGCAGACAGATTGATGAGGAAAAGTTCATCAATAACCTCGTTCAGGCAGAACAAACTCTGAATACATCTGGCCCAGATGATCATGAGCTTGTTGTGTTCATAATGATTACAAAATCAAAGCGAAAACCGATGATTAAAAAAAAAGAGTATTGTTTTTCATTGTTCTGTTTTCCGTTTTTCATTTCAAGAACTGCAAACTTCTTTACGAAACATAACAACAAAGCAATGATATCCCCTTAAGTAAAGTAATAAATTTGTTCTTGATTCATAGAGAAAACCCAAATCAGGAGAATGTAACTAAAACGACACAGTCAACATCTAATCGTTCCATTCCCAATTCCAATTACGAATAATGAAAAACCAAAATTCCCAATCCTGCAAACACACCAGCACTCCACTAACTGAAGTTACACTATTCCTAGAGCCAAAATGTATCGGTATCCATATCATCGACATTCAACTGTTCACCCAGAATATATCATGCCGATTACAAACCAGCTAAAAAGCTTGTAAACTATGAAAAAATTAACGAATTCCGAACTCAAACAATCATGGCCTAAAAAATCATTTGAGGATCAAACCCCAGACATGATCATAACAATTTTTCAGGAGATATATTTAAAATTTGACTCGTCTGCAACGCGAATGCAATGCACTCAATTTGGAGAAGAAATATAGAGGGATGGGTAAAACCTGAGAAACGACTAGGGCCCAGAGAAAAGAGAGAAGAAGTCGACTGTTGGAAAAAGTAACCGGCGACCTGAAACTCGATGGCCAGAGCCAGACAGGTTTTGATTTTGCAGGTCAAAAAATGAAGAAGTGCGAGAATCTTAAAGAGAGACCTAAAAATGTGGTTTCAGATGTAAAGTGGATTTACTTAAAAGTGGTTTGACCAAAAAAAAAAAAAAATTAAAGTGGATTTTCTGGTTTACACCTGGTTAAGTATTATAATTGGGACCCGGACCGAATCAGCTGCTTGAACCGGTTAGTCTTCGGTTTAAGCTGAATTAAGGCCACGGGTTTGATTTTCAGAGGCTCTGAACCGTCGCCGTCGGCTGTCACCAACAGAAAACGGCATGGTGTCTAATGTAAGACAGAATCGCCAATAGAATTTATTAGCGCTGCAACTTTTACCAGACAAGAAATGACCGAACCGAAGCGAACCGAGATTTCGATTTTTGATTCTGGTTCGGTTCGTTACGTAGAACCGATCAAGAGATTTGAAAATTGGTTCGGTTATCAGTTTGGTTCGGTTCGGTTCTGAAAAACCAAATGGTTACTTTTTTTTAACCAAAATTATACCGAACTATACCGAATTATACTAAACCGAACTATCCGAAACTATCCGAATTTATCCGATTTTATCCAAATTTTACCAATTTTAACAAAATTTAAACAAAAGTCTAAAAATTCGGTTAGTTTTGGGAAAAAAAATTAATACTCGAACTACCCTATATCCGAACCGAACATAACATAATTATATTTCGGTTATTTTCCGTAAAATTTCATCTATCTATTCGAACTATCTGACTATTCGAACTACCGGAAGTCGCAAACCTAAAATTTATCATTCAAATTTCTTGAAATAGAACCATCATTATATAGAATTATAGGACCATATTATATGACAGGTAATGTTTTTTTTTTTAATGAAAATGAGAGGTAATGTTACAAAGAATTAAGAAGAAAAATCCCACCAGACCGATGTAAATTTCTATACACTTGAACAAAGGACACACAACGTAAGTAACAAAAAGATACAACATTAAGTACAGAAAATCACACCCTTGTTTATGTGATTGTCCTAACTTCTACAGGACCAGAAACATCAACACAGCTTCAATCCAAAAGAGTTCCTACACTTTGTGTGTATACATGTGAACTCAGTTTCCTCGTAAAAATCTCCTCCATATCTGATTTGCTAGCTTTCGTCAAGAGCAAAAAAATCGTTCAGGACATGGCTCAAAGCTTCAGTGTAAGTTTCAACAAGACTTGGTACTATAGTCTTGCAGAATTCATGAGGTTGGAAATTGGATGAAGAGCTCCAAGATTCTGAATGTTTCCGGTAGTTGAAAAATTGGAAGACAAATGAAAGATGCATTCGCATTCGGGCAAAGGGTATGTGTAAATGGAAGTTTTCCGGTTGATCTTCCTCACTCTTGGTACCATCACTCCCTTTCTATCGCTTTCTCCTAGCATCAGTTTCATCTCTTTTTTGAAAACTTCCCACCTGTTCAAGATTCAGAGAAAGGATTGTACAAACTCTCATTCAAGTAATGTGTGAAACGGCTCAATATTAAGTCTACTTTGTGTGCATTGGAGCTTTGAAAGATGCTAAGCTCTGTTTCTTGATTCTTTCTTTATCAAAGCTAAACAACAGAGAAAGAAAAATTATTTTGGCATCTCTGCCTAGAGATATACTTTACTCTAGGAAGAGGTTGAGATGAGGAAAGGAAGAGTTGTAGTACCTCATTTCCATGTCCTGAAGAAGAAGAACAAGTTTGGGTTTGTCGGGAATGACAGTTTTTGCATGTCCACCGAAGAGGAATCTTCTATGCCCCATCAAAAAATGAGGAAAGTTTCCACCTTGAGTTGTCATTAACACTTCACTTAACAAGCTCACCGTGTAGTCCAAAGCAGCCATTCTAGAAGAATATCCCTAAATAATCAGAGTAACAAGAAAAGATCAGGCTTTAAATGAATGCTGTTCAATAGATTTGCTTAGATTAATGAAAGCGAAATCAAACCTCAAATTGGGCAAGCTCCTCCGGAGTTGCAAGAGACTCTTTTGTGTAGAGACGAGGAAACATTTCCCGGAGAGGAGTCAAATGTTTCTCAGGTTGGTAGATTTTTCCCGAGGCCAAATATATCGAAGTGTTGTTATCAAATCCCATACCACGGAGCATCATACCGACCTATGCTCACGTTAGAATTGAATAACAAAGCTCAATAATACAGTAATACATGAAAATGCCTCTAAACTTGAAATTGAAATCTGAATATAGGTCAATGAATTACCTCTAACGGGGTAAGAGGGCATTTTCCATTAACTCGGTTAAGGTCGGGCCTAATGACACGATCTCTTCGTTTGAACTTTCCTTTCCAACTTTTCTGTCTAATCACATCCATTTCAGATTTCTCAGCTCTTCCTCCTTCGTATAGACAACATGAGAAGGCCACCATGTCCTAAAATTAAAGGCTTTTTAATCTTGTCTCTCTTAACCAAACTATTACTATAATACTGAGACAAACAAAGAGAAAACTACCTCCTCGAATCGAAGGTGGACTGAGACATACTTTCCTCCGGTCTCCGAGCTTTTCTCAACCATCCGATCAACTAACTTTTCAGCTAGTGTTGATATAGGTGAAGAAAACTTCAATGCTTTGTAATTAGCAATGCACCTCAAAAGTTGGATATATGGTGGAACACTCATCGCCAGTCTATTTGCGAAAGGAGAAATTCGTATAACCCTGAATGGAATAATCAATGATATCTCCTTAAGATACAAAAAGAGTTAAGTCATGTAACAGCTTCAAGATTAAACTCAACCTACCCATGTTCCTTTAACACCGGATACACTTCCCCATTATAGTAGTTTACAGTAGCCCAAGCTTGAACTCGAATAGTAGGTATACTTGTAAGGTTGTAACTAAAACGGGCCATTATCTCATCCGGAACACGTCTCACAACTTTCACAAAACCTTCAAGGCTCGATATGAAATGATCTTCGTCATAGATATCCCCAAAGGTACTGCCACAAATACGCATTTCTTAGTCCAATATTTTAACCAAGACTTGAGAAAAGTAATGAATTTTTGTCTGGCTTTCTTACCTTGAATCCTTCCAAATCGTGTGAAATTCGAACTCTGGAATGACTAAGACCGCGTTTAAGAGTCCAGCGACAGCCACGGCATTGCAAATCTGAAGCAATCGAAAGCAAGACATGTTGGACTTATAAAGGATCAATGGATTTAGTCAATAAGAGAACAAGTAGGTGATACCGCAGAACGCTGCTGATTAAGACCGCCATTTGCCTCCACGATCAGGTAACCACTAGGAGTAAGAGCAGATGTTTCTGGAAATTTTCATCAAACACATTGTGCTCAAAGCTTTAAAATCTGTTTTTATGGAATCAAATTTGTTTAATGAACAAGAAATTTCTAAAATCGTCTTTTTGTTTAGTGATCCCAGAAACTAGGAAGCCACACAACTAAATAGTTCAGACCAAAACAAATTCTAGAGATATCTAGGAGTAAGAGTGGATGATTCTGGAAAATTTCATCAAACACATTGTGCTCAAAGCTTTAAAAACTGTTTTTATGGAATCAAATTTGTTTAATGAACAAGAAATCCCTAAAATTGTCTTTTAGTTTAGTGATCCCAGAAACTGGGAAGCCACGCAGTTCAGAGTCTTCAGCACAAAACAGATTCTAGAGATAATTAAGGAAATTGGTTGGCTCATTAGCATTACCTCTGTTAAGACCAAGATGTGATGAAACTGTCGAATTCGGACAAGGTTTCGGCATTTTTGGTCTCCTTTTGTATTTCCACACAGAAGAAAACTGCTACCAAAAAAGACAAAAAGCTACAACAAATTGATATACAAAAATCAGAAACAAAAACGGGATTTTTTTAATTTAACTGTAAATACCTCAAGGGAGGTTGAATTGTCAGAGAGAATGTCGTCTCTGAGTTTCTGGTAAATCTCGGGGCTCCGATAAACTGACCCGGGAACATAGACCCACCCGACAAGGCCCGAGAAAGGACCGACACACATGAGAAGCCCAGAAGCGTAAATCATAGGAAGGAGAAGAAAGTAACGGAGATTTCTCCGGAGAGAGAAAGAAGAAGCTCTGAACAGAGTTTGCCGCCGTTGACGACGGAGGACACGGCGGCTCGGAGATAAAGGTGGACTTGGAGACTCACTTCTGCAGCCATTATCGCTACCAACAACAACATTATTGCTGCTATTCGACTGGTGGTGGATTTTGCTTTTCATCGGAGACAAAAAAAAAAAAAAAAAAAAAATCGATTTTTATTGTTTTTGAAATCGGTGAGCTGGAGAAAAAAGGGTAATGTATCAGAGAGATCTCATGGAGAAGGTACAGAGATATGTTGGGGAAGATGGATCTGCGAAAACTTCAATACATTGAAGAAGTTCTTTTGCTGGTCTGACGCACAAAGACAGTGAGATTCTTAAAGAGACGAAACATGATTACACTAAGAATAAATTAGTCATTTTTAGATTTTTTTTTTTCTGTTGTTGCCTTTTTTTTTGTTTCTTTGTCAAGGACGTTTTAACTTTTAAAATTCAGTCCAACGAAATGCAATTTGATTAAACTGTTTTTTTTATATATATATATATATATATCGATTAAAAACTCAATAAAAAAGATTGAGAGTGGATGGTATTTAAATTCATTATTTTCTAAAAATACATTTTTTATTATTATTCAAATAGTTAGATTTTATCGTTTTAAATTGTGTAGATAATATATATATATTAGACCTATAATTTTGTGGCAAAATTTAAGATTTATAATAAAAGAATATAAAAGTGTAATTTTTTTTTTAAATGAGTATTTCAAATATATTCCAAAAATAAGGAAAGAAAATTATGTTTCTGAAAGAGGGATTTTTAGAATTCATTAAAGTATTAATTTCAGAGGGGATGGGGAGGGAGTTGTTCGTCGGAGAATGAAAATTTTTGTAAATTTTTGCTGAGAACACGTAGATGATTCGATCGATAGAGAATGAATTTAAGAGATTTTAATCATATCTAGACTTGCTTATTTTGGTCTATCGGCGTTTTTGAGATAATAACATTGTTAGGAGAGTTTTTGGAAAGATAAAACAAGAATTTTTGTTCTAAATATTTCCTACTACTCAAGCACTACAAGAAGAAGTTAACATAGCTACATATTTTGTTACAAAAAAAATTGTAACTAAATTTTGTTACATTTAGCCAGGACTTGTTACAAAAAAAAATAATTGATAAGTTGTAGCAAAGTTGTAATTTTTTGTAGATAATTTGCGACAGTTTGCGATGAAGTTTTATTTGTCGCAAATCTGTTTCAAAAAACCACAAATAATACGTAACAAAATTAGTTAGAAAATAGTTTGTAACAAATGATGGAAGAGTCACAAATAGTTATATAAGTTACAATCTATTATATAAAAGTTGGCTAGCTCTCTCCATATGAGTGTCACATCATCATTTTTGGTCAATGTAGAAATGACACGTGTTATTCTCTATAATTTAAAGTTACATTTTTTAAACAAATCAATTAATGTTCAAATTATTATCTTTCAAACCATTTAAAGAAAGTGAAGAGTTTTTATATTCTGATTAATGAAAAATACTTTTGGATATTTTACTTTATTTTTATATAACTCTTGATTTTTCAATTTTATTCAGAATTTTTATTTTTATTGGTTTCTAATATTGGTAATCTATACTATAAAAGATGAAGGGGACTCTCCAGGTTGTAACACATCAGCCCCATTTATATTGGTTCATCTAAAAAAAATATTTCGACATGTATAAAGTATATAAACATTTGATTTTATAAATATATTAACTATAAATAAATATTAACATATGTCCAACTATTTACTATACCTAAATATTAATAAATTTGACTTTAACTATTTAAAAATTATTATAAATGAATGAAATTCAAATTTAATTTAAAAACATAATAAACATTTAAATCTTATCTAATACAAGATTTTAAATATTTTTTGTAGGGATTTAATTCTTATTTTCAAACAAATAAAGATAATTAAACTTTAATGAAAGTGAAAAAACATAAATGATAAGATTGAATAAGTTAAGAAGTTAACTCTAACCTATAAAATCGTAAGACACAAAAAAAATTCTATAAACAATTGAAAATATAACAAATTATATAAAAGAAAAGAGAAGAAAAATAAAATAAAAATAAAAGAATAGAGATAAAAAAAATATTCAAAATTATAAAACATGGAAAATGAGATGGATTCATTGAAAGATAAAAAAAACTTCAAAATGATAAATTGAAAAAAGTTAAAAATTGTTATAATATTAGGATTTAGACAAATAAAAAAAAGTATGAAGAGTGATAAAGAAATAAATATTCGTATATAATAATATAGAAAACACAAATTCATTATAAAAAAAACCGATAGTTAAAATAAAAAATCTAAAACATATTCTTTAAAACTCAAATTAAAAATATGCGCCTAGCGTGGGTTCTCCTAGTAGAACAATAAAACTTACCCAAAAGTCAAAAAATCCGAACAAAAATATAAAGTTAAGTTTTGGGTCTCGCCATTAAGTTATGGGAGAGTTACTCAGATAGCATACAAATTAGGTGATATGACCAGTTACATACAAAACTTTTTTTTATTACTATCATATTTCGCCTATATTTTACATACCCAGCGTGCCCTTGTTACATGTTATAGGAAAAAACGTAATTACAAGGAATGCCATTATTTTTTAATTCCACATCAGAAAAAATGTGCCGCCACGTCAGAGATCGTTGATGTGTATTAATGAACTCAGCCGTAAAGCGCTACAGCGGCAATGACGGCTGAGTTACGGTATGTTGCGGCTGATTTAAGAAAAATGGCTGAGTTATGAGCTAACGACTGACTTACGTGTATAACCCAGCCTGGTGTTTCGGCTGACTTAATGAAATATGTCTGAATTATGAGAAAACGGCTGACTTACGAGATAACTCAGACATAAGTTACGGCTGAGTTAACGAAATATGTCTGAGTTATGAGAAAACGGCTGACTTACGAGATAACCCAGCCATAAGTTACGGCTGAGTTATAACCCGATGGTTGATTTGTCAAAATTTGGCTGAGTTATTGTCTCGACACGGCTGAATTAACTTTCTCCGGCTGGCTGAGTTATTGCTTCGTTACGGCTGATTTTCGTGTAAGTGTCATAACTCAGCCGTAATGAGCTGGGTTAACGAAAAACTCGGCCTAATTACGGCTGATTTAGTAGCGAAAGATTAATTACTACAATAGCATGTTTTGACGGCTGACTTATCAAACGATACGGCTGAGCTAAAGATTTTCAGTTGAGTTACGGCTGAATTTGGCAGCCGTTTTTTTCGTTTTTTAATTACTGTAATAGTATTCATGTTACGACTGACTTAAAGTTTTGTTTGATGGCTGGTTTAAGACAGTTGATTTACGTGATCGCTTGGTGGCTTACTTGCCACTTCATCAATTAAAAAATGACGTCGGATGCATATTTCCATGTCATCATCAACAGAGAAATACGAAACGTCATCTTCCTCTTCCTCGTCGTCGTCATCGTATTTCTCGCCGTCGTTGTTCTTCACATAACCATAGAAATATGAAACGTCGTCTTCATCTTCCTCGTCGTCGTCATCGTGTTTCTCGTCGTCATTGTTCTTCACCTTGTTCTTCACATCAACAGAGATATCCATAACTTAAATTTTGAACATCCAATTCGTCATCGTCTTCCTCGTTCTTCTTCATTTTCGTTCATCCTTCTCCGATATATGATGGATCCGGTTTCGGTTATTGTAGTTTCTTGTAATTGGGTAAAGAAACACAAATATGTATTTAACACCGACGATAGAGAGACTGTTGGTTTATGTGTTTTATGTTTATGTGAAGCATTATAACTCAGCTGCGAAACCCTAATTTGTTAATCTACGCAACCTTTCGTCTTCCGTGAAGTATTATAACTCAGCCGTGAAATGTAAATTTGCCGCGAAACCATAAGTTAACCTACGCAACCTTTCGTCTTCCGTGAAGTATTATAACTCAGCCGTGAAATGTAAATTTGCCGCGAAACCATAAGTTAACCTACGCAACTTTTTGTCTTCCATAAAGTATTATAACTCAGCCGTGAAGTATAATAACTCAACCGTGAAGTATTATAACTCAGCCGTGAAGTATTATAGCTCAGCCGTGAAATGTAAATTGCCGCGAAACCATAAGTTAACCTACGCAACCTTTCGTCTTCCAAAGTTTTATAACTCAGCCGTGAAATGTAAATTTGCCGCGAAACCATAAGTTAATCTACGCAACCTTTCGTCTTCCATAAAATATTATAATTCAGCCGTGAAGTATAATAACTCAGCTGTGAAGTGTTATAACTCAGCCGTGAAGAGATTTTTAACAATGGAAACGAAGAGTGCACTCGAGAAAACGAAGAGTCCCCACTCGAGTTCGTGAAAAAGGTGACGAAATGCGACAAAGATAAGAGAAGCGGCCGGAAGAGACCATACGATGGTGAAATTAGGGTTCGACTTCGGAATCGCCGAGAGAGAGAGAGGTTTCGCCGAGAGAGAGAGAGAGAGAGGTTTCGCCGAGAAAGATATTTTTTTTTCGTAATTGTTGTTAATGACGTAAATTTAATTTTTTTTTATCTTAATGAGATGGATTAAACTAATTTTTGATTAATAATTTTTTAATTAAAAAATCTCAAATTAATCAAGGGTGTTAATTGTAATTACACAAAGACACAAAATATCTGAGTAATTTTAGAAAATGTATAATATGCTAGTAATATTCTAACTTTTCTGTAATATCTAAGTAATTTTTTCTTAAATATAAATTATCAGAATAGAGTGGGATATCTGACGTAAAATCAAAATGCTTTTTAAACATGTAAAATGTGGATTAAAAGTTCCCAAAAAAATATATAAAATATGAGTGCCTATACATGTTGTGCAACTGGTTTTGCATCACTTTTTTTTTTAACTCTCAATTTTCTCATAACTCAAATCTAATATCAATTAATTATTTAGTGAGCTGTATATAATTTTTTTTATTAATATATGATCCTAGATAAATATAATTTGTATACTAATAAAAAAGCCCATATATATAAAGAAAAGACTCATGAACAATAAATACATAAAATGCTTGTCCATTGAATAAAGTAATGTACAATTATGCTATTTCTTTATATATATATATATATATATATAACAGTTATGCTATTTTAATTTTTTGGGACAATTTGTGCTATTTCAACTAATTAGTTCTTTCTGAGTATTACTTCAAAAAATGGTATAGTTTCCCTTTATTCTAAAAATACCCAATATAGATAATATGAAAAAATAACAGTTATGCTATTTTAATCTTTTGGGACAACTTGTGCTATTTCAACTAATTAGTTCTTTCAAGTATTATTTCATAGGAAGGTTGTGGGTTTTCTTCGATTTCAGAGGCTCGGTTTTAGTTTTATGGTTTCAGTTGCTTTTATCCTTTCCATGCCGTTTAGCCAAAAAAAAATTATTTTGTGTAGATGGTTTGTTTTTTGTGGTTTAGTTGTCCGTTTAAGTTTTTTCGTCTCCGAGGACTTTTCTATGGTCCGCTGGCTGTTGGTTCAAAGAAATCATTTCTTCTGTTGGCTCTTTTTCTCCAAGAGTTTTATGAACTCGTTGGCTTTGTATCCGTACCTGTGTAATCTTTTGCTTTTATGATCAATATAATCTTTCAGATGATACAAAAAAAGAGAAAATACTATAAAGTAGAAAAGTAAGAAGAAATGTGATTTAGACCGTGAAGAAAAAGTGGGCACATGTATAATGCATAGATCGGTAGAGACTAGAGAGAAAAGGTACTCTATATTATTTTGTAATATATTTTTCGAGTTTTAAAACATTTTTGTCCTTCTTAGCTATTAATAGACATATTTTATTCAGACATACCTACTTCATTTTAAGAAAAACAAAGATACCTACTTGATTTTAATAGATGTCAATATGAATATCGTCGATAGGATACATGACTATATGGAGCAACACACATCACGGTAAACAAGCAAATAATTTACTATTTATAATCCATGTGGGTGTTTTTTTTTGCTAAGAGATTATCCATGTGGGTTAATTTGGTCAAAGTGATTACTATAGATATATAATTGATTGTTATAGTTTTGAATGGTAAAATGTTAGACGGAATCCAAGTAGTGGTAGCCTATTGTAATATAAGTTGTTGGTTTTTTTTCCCAAATTCAAATCATTTTTGGGACAAAATGTTATTTTTTAAATCGAAATATATAAATGTTGATTTCCGTTATTATGAAAGATTATGGGCTAAAGATCCGAAACTTTTACGGTTTTAAAAAAAAAATGGTTAGAACGGAGACAATAAGTGCAGTATATATATATATATATATAATTTGGAAAGTTTATTCAGATATCATAAAAATTAGGTGATATGACCAGAAACATACAATTTTTTTTTTATTACTATCATATTTTGCTTTTATTTTCCATATCCAGCGTGATTTTGTTACATGTTATAGGAAAAACGTAATTACAAAGAATGACATTACTTTTTAATTACACATCAGAAAAAACGCGCCGCCACGTCAGAAATCGCTGACGTGTATTAATGAACTCAGCCGTAAAGCGCTACAGCGGCAATGACGGCTGAGTTACGGTATGTTGCGGCTGATTTAAGAATTATGTCTGAGTTATGAGAAAATGGCTGACTTACGCGATAACTCAGACATAAGTTACGGCTGAGTTAACGAAATATGTCTGAGTTATGAGAAAACGGCTGACTTACGAGATAACTCATACATAAGTTACGGCTGAGTTATAACCCTATGGTTGAGTTGTCAAAATTTGGCTGAGTTATTGTCTCGACACGGCTGGATTAACTCTCTCCGGCTGGCTGAGTTATTGCTTCGTTACGGCTGATATTCGTCTAAGTGTCATAACTCAGCCGTAACGAGCTGGGTTAACGAAAACTCGGCCTAATTACGGCTGATTTGGTAGAGAAAGATTAATTACTACAATAGCATGTTTTGGCGGCTGACTTATGAAACGATACGGCTGAGCTAAATATTTTCATTTGAGTTACGGCTGAATTTGGCAGCCGTTTTTTTCGTTTTTTAATTACTGTAATAGTATTCATGTTACGACTGACTTAAAGTTTTGTTTGATGGCTGGTTTAAGACAATTAATTTAAGTGATCGCTTGGTGGCTTACTTGCCACTTCATCAATTAAAAAATCACGTCGGATGCATATTTCCATGTCATCATCAACAGAGAAATACGAAACGTCGTCTTCCTCTTCGTCTTCCTCGCCGTGTTCATCGTTTTTATCGCCGTCGATGTCTGTTCTTCACATGAACAGATCTGTTCGTCATCGTCTTCCTCGTTCTTCTTCATTTTCTTTCATCTTTCTCCGATATATGATGGATCCGGTTTCGGTAATTGTAGTTTCTGGTAATTGGGTAAAGAAACACAAATATGTATTTAACACCGACGATAGAGGGTGTAGAGTTGTGCAGATAGATGCGGAAACAACGCACGGCAAGCTTGTGAAGTTGGTTCTCGATGACTACGTATTGAAGGAGTTGAGCCATCAGGTAAAGCTGAGCTACATGTTCTCGAACAAGGCTATGAAAAATATGTCGCATGATACTCCACCAGTTTATGTCTCCAATGATCGACAGTTGCAATGTTTTCTAAGCCTATGGAAAATCGAACGGCCACGTCTCAGTGTGGAGTTTACGGAGAAAGAGTCTACCGAAATTAGTCGGAATGATGGATCGAGACGAAGGATGAAACGGCCTTCTGACTCAAAACTTGAATCTAGATACGAAGATTACGGTGGGGGATTTGATGGTTTCTGTTATGATTATAGTAAAAACAGAGACGAAGAAGACGTTGAAGATGTCGAAGAAGAAGATGATGAATTTTCAAGCCGATTTGATGTTTTCGACGACTCCGATGGTCCGTCATCTGATGATGACAACTTCACTGTATACGGCGAGCCTCAGAAAGACGAAGATTCACCGACTCTGCCTCCTAAGAAGAGACCTCAGAACATTGAAACGACCGGATCGATTGGGAAGACCAGATCGATTGGGAACTCGGAGGCTTTAAGGTTGGAGATGTCTTCGCTAAACCTCGCTGTAGGACAACGATACGGGAGCAAAGACGAGTTGGAGAAACGACTGAAACTTCTTTCGGCAAGGGATGGATTTGATTTTGATGTACCAGTATCAAATCCGAGTACAGTGATTATGACTTGCTGGGTGGATGGATGTCGTTGGAGAGTTCCTGCATCTAAACAAGGGGATGAGCCGCATTTCTATGTTCGTATATACGATTCGGAACACACATGTTCTGTGACGGAACGTTCTAATCGATCACGACAAGCAACACCTGATATTTTGGGAGCTCTTTACAGGGACTTTCTTGGTGACGTTGGTCCGACCGTTAAACCTCGCAGTGTCGGAATAATTATCAATAAGCATTTTAGCATAAAGGTAATAGATTGTTTATGGCTGACTTATTCATATATTATGTGTGAAATGTCATTACGTTACGGCTGGGTTATTCTCATTTCGGCTGAGTTATTAAAACACTCCGGCTGAGTTATAGGTTATTGACGGCTGATTTATCATGACGTTATGGCTGGGTTATTCTCATTTCGGCTGATTTATTAATACATTCTGGCTGACTTATGGATTATTTACAGCTGACTTATAGGTTGTTTACAGCTGAGTTATAGATATATTATGGTTGAGTTATTCTCATTTCGGCTGATTTATTAATATGTTGGTGTCGACAGATGGATTATTGGAAGTCACATATGACGCTAAAGTTTGCAAGGCAGATCGATCTGGGGACTCTTGAGACTAGTTTTAAAGAATTGTCTTCTTACCTATACATGATAAGACAGGCAAATCCGGGTACAGTCACGCGTCTTCAAATTGATGAGTGTGGAAGATTCAACTATGTGTTCATTGATTTTGGTGCGACTGTTGCTGGGTTTCCTTTTATGCGCAAAGTTGTTGTTGTCGACGGTACTTTTCTCCATGGTAGTTACAAAGGGACGCTTCTAACAGCCCTAGCTCAGGATGGTAATTTTCAGATTTTCCCAATAACGTTCGGTGTTGTTGACACTGAAAATGATGATTCTTGGCGTTGGTTTTTTACGCAACTGAAAGTTGTTATTCCTGACGATAAGGATCTTGCGATAATCTCGGACATACATAAGTCAATAGGGAAAGCAATTGGTAGTGTGTATCCGTTGGCTTCTCATGGAATTTGCACTTACCATTTGTATAAGAACATTTTGGTGAAATTCAAAGGAAAACATTTGTTCCCCTTGGTGTAAAAAGCGGCAAGGTGTTTTAGGCTGGCTGATTTTAGTGAGGCGTTCAATGAGATTGAAGCGCTTCATCCTGAACTACATGGATACCTCGAAAGAGCTGGTGAAAGGTACAATTTAATGACTACCAATATTGCGGAATCAATGAACAAAGTACTGTCAAATGCTAGAAGTCTTCCCATAGTTCGACTGTTAGAATCGATACGGACTATGATGACCAGATGGTTTGCCGAACGGAGAGAGGATGCGAAGTCGCAGCTAACAACGCTCTCACGAGGTGTTGAAAAACTATTACAGGTAACTCAGCTGTAATCGTTTACATAAGTCAGTCGTCAAATGCTCATAAACCAGACATTATTTTGATAAATCAGCCTTAACATTTTTTTTTTTTTTGTAAATAGGCCCGTGTCACCGCAGCAAGACTTATGGATGTACAAACGATTGATGCTTTACGTGTAGAGGTAACATATGGAACATATTTGCATGTTGTAAATGTGGATGCAAAAAGATGCACATGCCGTCGTTTCGACCACGAAAAAATACCATGCGTCCATTCAATCGCAGCTGCAGAGCATATGGGTGTGTCTCGTATATCCATGTGCAGTCCTTACTATAAGAGCGGCTATTTGGTTAACGCATATGCCGATTCAATCATGCCTTCAGATACAGCGCTATCTATTCCTGAAATTGTAACTATCCAACCGTGCTTGCCTCCGATTGTTGTAAACCAGCCAGGAAGGCCCAAGAAAATTAGAATTAAATCATCTTTGGAAGTTGCCTTTGGAAATAAATGCCCTAGGAAGCAACATGCATCTTCTCGATGTAAACAATTTGGGCATAATGCGAAAACTTGTCCGACGTAGTATTGTTGGCATGTATTTTCTTTTCCCTATATGGTAATATTGAACATGACTGTTGGTTTATGTGTTTTATGTTTATATGAAGTATCATAACTCAGCCGTAAGGTATCATAACTCAGCTGTAACATATCATAACTCAGCCGTAAGGTATCATAACTCAGTCGTAAGGTATCATAACTCAGCCGTAAAGTATCATAACTCAGCCGTAAAGTATCATAACTCAGCTGTAACATATCATAACTCAGCCGTAAAGTATCATAACTCAGCCGTAACATATCATAACTCAGCCGTAAAGTATCATAACTCAGCCGTAAGGTATCATAACTCAGCCGTAAAGTATCATAACTCAGCCATAAAGTATCATAACTCAGCCTTGAAGTATCATAACTCAGCAGTAAAGTTGAACGTGTACGGTTTCCACCCCATCGAAACAACGGTATCTCATCATTATTGACTATGTTCCCAAATCGGTCTGCAAAGCATTTGACTGAATCATACGCCCAAGCCTGTAACACGTAAACCATACCACTAATGGTGTACGACTTTCCTATAGGACTCAACCTCTTTATAGAATCAACAAGAGCTTCAAATGCTGACCGACCCCATGGATAAGTCTTCATGGCTTCATCATCAAAAACTCTTTTTGCACTTTCGAATGGTATTCTAGAATTATGATGCAATCCTTAAATACCAATGGCTTGAAGAAACAACAGCCCCAACCATTTACGCTTTTGAGGAGGCCATGTCCGACACACTGCTAATCCTGCCCTAAGTTCATCTAACTTTGGTCCTTCCCCACCAGGCACATTCAATTCTCCGAAGAACGTTCTGTAGTCAGCTTGAGGTTCAAACATCTATGTAGGCATTGGTTCTGTGTTTAAACCCGTGATACGACCAAATTCATTCAAGCCAAACCTGATAGGTTGACCACCGACGAGACACCAAATCTCCTTCTTATGTATTCTCAACTGTCTACATAGAAGATAGTGTACAGTCTTACCAGACTACGTGAAATGGCTGTCAGATAGCTTAGCAACTATTCCATTAGGTAACTCCTTCATTTGCACCCACGCATCTCCACCTATTGATTCTTTAATCCCAGGGAGATATGCCATCTTAAAATTGTGGTTAATGGATCTATTCTCCAGATTAGACTCCCCTTCTGCGTAAAGTCTTGGAGGGTAATCCCTTGCTTGTTCTTCAGAAATAACGTTGGCCATCTGATAACAGAGTATAAATCATAACTCAGCCACACCATAAACAAACAAACTCAGCCACAAATGCATTGATAAACAATACATCAGCCGTAATGTAAATCATAACTTAGCCATACATAAAACAAACTCAGCCACCAATGAATTGATAAACCATAAATCAGCCGTAAAGCAAACCGTAACTCAGTCGCAACATAAACAAACAAACTCAGCCACAAATGCATTGATAAACCATAAATCACCCGTAAAGCAATCAGTAACTCAGTCGGAACATAAATCAAACTCAGACACCAATTCGAATAGATCTAACAAATCAACCAACCACAACGACGGCGAAAATCAGCCGTAATAAGCATCGATAAAAAACCCTTAATATCACCGCGATAGTTTTCGGAAAACGGTTTAAATCACGGAAATCACTTGCTGAGTTAGCGGTTAAACTAAAAAAAAAGATTCGAACTTACCGGAGCAAGTTTGTTGAAAAAATGAGAGATTTTTAGCAATGAAAATACGAAGACTCCCCGCTCGAGTTCGTGAAAAGAAGACGAAATGCGACGGAGAAAAGAGAAGCCGACGGAAGAGACGCAACGACGGCGAAATTAGGGTTCGACTTCGGAATCGCCGAGAGAGAGAGAGAGAGAGAGAGAGCGAGAGAGAGAGCGAGAGAGAGAGAGAGAGCATTTTTTTCCGTTCCAGCAAAAAGAGAACGATTCTGTTTCCCTCGCTTTTGATCATTAATGACATAACTGTTGTGCATTAATGACGTGAATTAAACTTATTTTTCATTAATCATTTTTTAATTAAAAGAATAACTCAGCCAAACCGCGAATGAATCTGCGTTAAGTCAGCCATGTCGTTAAAATAACTCAGCCACCACGAATATGGCATAACTCGGCTAAACCACGAATATGGCAGATGTGAATATTTATTCATGTAATTAAACCACTTTAATAAGTTGTAATTAACATTTTTACTCACTTTACCGAATGATTATGTAATTAGCTCGTGTTTGTACCATTTAAAACTTATCAAAAATTTGAAATCCCAAACCCTATACCCATACATAGTGAAGCTATAATTAGATTCCATTCCTAAACAAAATTACATTAAGGATTGCAAATTATATAATGATTTGCATTTAAGTTTTGTTTTGGATCTAATCAACACAACATCTTAATCAAACACAAATAGTCATGAATCATACAAGGGATGTCCTTACAAACCAAACACAAAGAGCGAACAGAACATCTACTTTTGCATCTACTTATGCATTGCCGATACAGAACAACTTCAAGATCTTTGCTTTCCATCCAAATTCAAATCGTTGTTTCTTCACCTCATGCTTCTCCAATTCTCTACGAAGCTCCACAATTGTTGTACTTAGTTGATCGATCACAATTTTCTTCTCCCGGATTTCATCTCGAGCTTGGATCAATGCTCTTTTTGGCCATCCTTTCACCTCTTCTTCATCAAACCACCTAAAGTATTTGCAGTGAGCTGTCCCACCCTCCTAAAGACACACAAATAAGATTTTTAAACAATCAAATATGATCCACAAAATCACTCGTTATTCTCCATACCTTGTACAATTCACAGCCCAAGAACCTTCGACCCGGGTTTTTATCTGTCCATGATGTGAAAATTTTTGCAGGCAATCGACAATCACACAATTTAAGACCGCCGAAAGTTCTGCTCCTATTGTTACTAGAGGAGCCCGAATTTAAATCCATCTAGTCGAAAAACAAAATAAAACCATTAATCAGCAGAAGAAACTTGGGAAACCGTAACTCAGCCGCAACATAAAACAAACTCAACCACATATGCATTGATAAACCATAAATCAGCCGTGAAGTAAATCATAACTCAGCCGAAACATAAAACAAACTCAGCCACATGCATTGTTATACCATAAATCAGCCGTAAAGCAAACCATAACTCAGTCGCAACATAAACAAAACTCAACCACATATGCATTGATAAACCATAAATCAGCCGTGAATTAAATCATAACTCAGCCGCAACATAAAACAAACTCAGCCACATGCATTGTTATACCATAAATCAGCCGTAAAGCAAACCGTAACTCAGACGCAACATAAAGAAAACTCAGTCACATTTGCATTGATAAACCAGACACCAAATCGAATAGATCTAACAAATCAGCCACCATATGTAAATCAACGACGGCGAAAATCAGCCGTAATAAGCATCGATAAAAATCCTTAATATCACCGCGATAGTTTTCGGAAAACGGTGTAAATCACGGGAATCACATGCACTTAAACGGTTAAACTCAAAAAAAAATTCGAACTTACCGGAGCAAGTTTGTTCGTGAAAAAGGAGAGATTTTTAGCCGAGAAAACGAAGAGTCCACTCCCACTCGAGTTCGTGAAAAAGGAGAGGAAATGCGACGGAGATAAGAGAAGCGGCCGGGAAGAGACGAGACGACGGCGGAATTAGGGTTCGACTTCGGAATCGCCGAGAGAGAGAGAGAGAGAGAAGTTTCGTCGGAGAGAGAGAGAGAAGTTTTTTATCAAAACTGACGTGGATTTAGTTTTTTTCAAGTTAATGAGGTGGATTATATATTAATGAGGTGGATTAAACTAATTTTTGATTAATTATTTTTAAATTAAAAAAAAATCATTTTTAATTGCAGATTAATGAAGGGTGTTAATTGTAATTACACAAGGGCACAAAATATTTGAGTATTTTTTTAGAAATGTAAAATCTACTATATAAAAGCACAAAGGCACTCTCCTGGTGATGCCACGTCAGCACGTGAGAGAGTGCCACCTGTCATTTTTTTATTTAATTTTTAAAAATTAATTTTATTTAACTTTTAGAAATTTGTTTTGCATCTACCAAGACTCGAACCCACAATCTTTTCATTAAAAGTCAATCATTTTAACCATTAGACCATGGATACTTCTTGGCTATTCTCTCTAAAAATATGTGATATTCGCTCTTTTTATGCAATTTTCTACACATTAAATTAGAAGCAGATACCATTGATAGTTTTATATTTAGACTTCAAATTTGAATTTCTGAAGTGAGTCAAAATTCTAAATTTCTGATTAGTGAAATAACAAATTTAAATTTATTATATTCATGTTAGTATTAATCCATTCATAATTAGTTAAATGGTAAATATATTTTACACCTTAATTTCTTTAATTTCTCCAAAAAATAACCCTTTCACTTTATCAAACTGTGCACATGCTTGTGAAATGGATAGGCAAAAGTCCGCATAGATGAATAGATACAAGGGATACTATTTGTCATTCATCAATTTTCAATCACAAGAATTCATTCTTAGTGAAAAGTAAAATCAAAATTTTTGCATCATCCTACAAGTTTGATAAATATCGTTTCATATACGCTTCAGAGAGGATGTGCAGATCCCCGTAAAATTTTCTTTAGATGTGTGGTCTAATATTGATTTATAATATTTTTCATAGTGAAATCGAATTGCAATCATGTGTGAAAATCGATCAAAATCTCTATAAGTTGAAATTAACCAAAATTAATATAAGAAATAGAGATAAAACTCATTTATTAAACTTTAAAAATTCCGAACTAAAGAAAGAAATATAAGCAATAAATACGAGTCTTTAACTTTATGGAGTTAGTGGGAATGAAACAAGCTGTGGAAGAAAACGAAAGAACTCTCACCGCTTTAATTCTTTTCACATTTTGCCCATGTGAGTTTTAGTTTATTTAAGAATTTTTTTTAAAATTTTAGTACCTATTAAATTTTGTTTCATTTGGCATTAAATGCGAACCAAACAAGGGGATTCGAACCCAAAATCTTCTCAATAAAAATCAACAGTCTTATCCATTATGCCATAAGTACTCCTTCTCAAATTTTGCGAAAATTACTAAAATAATAGTAAAAGGCGTAAAAAAACTATGGTGATCTAATATACATTATAACTTTGGAAATAACATAACGCATGTGAGTTTGAAAAACTAACACTCATTTATTTATTAATGACGCATGTGAGTTTTAGTTTATTTAAGAAATTTTTTTAAAATTTTAGTACCTATTAAATTTTGTTTCATTTGGCATTAACTGCGAACCAAACAAGGGGATTCGAACCCAAAATCTTCTCAATAAAAATCAACAGTCTTATCCATTATGCCATAAGTACCCCTTCTCAAATTTTGCGAAAATTACTATAATAATAGTAAAAGGCGTAAAAAAACTATGGTAATCTAATATACATTATAACTTTGAAAATAACATAACAAAATAAATCAAAAGGATAAATTATGTACTTAAAAAATAAAAAACACTTCAAACAAACACCACCTATAAGTTATCAAATCACTAAATTATATACAATATCTATGTAATTAATGACAAATAAAATCTTATTCACAGAACCCAAAAAAAAGAGCATCCAAGTTATAATTTTTTAAAGGATTATTGTTTCAGCTTATCTTTTCTTACAATGAAGTTAACTATTTTTTTTTTTTTCATAATCGATAACTTACTAACACTCATTTATTTATTAAAATCTAAATACTCATTAAATTTAATTTTAACTATATAATATATTCAAATTGCAATACATGTCGAAATCTAACCAATTCACTTACCACGTGTCGCGATCATGTTAATTACTAATTTAAACGCATCCAACTATATATGATAAAAAGATATAGACTAAACATAATTATAAACAATTTTAATTTTTACTTTCTTATTCTTTCAGATTAAATTGTGTCAACTGTTATGTATATAATAAAATGTATATTATTACGGTATAAAAAATAATAAATAACATATTCAACAAAAAAATAAATCATTGAAAAAAATAAACAAATCACACATTCATAAATCACAAATCATCATCTACTATATAACAGATGAATGAGACTCTTTAGAAGATGTGACAACAGTTTCTTCTTATTAGTCAATCATAACATTACTTTCACATGTATAAAATATATAAGCAGTTAATTATTATTTTTTTAAAACATCATGCAACATAAATAAAAATTAACATATGTATAATTAGCTATACATAAAAACTATTAAATTTGAATTCAACTATTTAAAAATTATTGTAAGTAGGTGAAATTCAAATTTAATTAAAAACAGACATATATATATATATAAATCTTATATTAAACATAATTATATATATATATATATATCATTCTATATTTTTAAGTTGTTTTTTACTTATTTGCAAATAAATTAGGATAATTAACTTTGGTACAACTGAAAAAAAATTATGATATTGAATAAATTAAAAAAGTTAACTACAACATATAAATCGTACGACATAACAAAATATTCAATAAAAAATCGAGAAGATAAGAAGATGCAAAAATTCTGATTTGACTCTTCAATATGAAACCATTGCACATATGACCGCTTGCTCGCGACTGCTATCTACGGCGACCACAAATTGAAATTTTTTTATGATATTGCGTAAATTAAAAAGTTAACTCCGACCTATAATATCATAAGACAAAACAATAAAATCAAAAAACATCGAGAAGATAACAAATTATATAAAAAATATAGAGAATAAGAAAAATGGATACAAAAATATACAAAATTTTAAAAGATGAAAAATATATGGATTCAATGAAAGATGTACAAAAAAAATCTTAAAAATAATAAATTGAAAAAACATAAATAATATCATAATATTAAGATTTAGACAAATGAAAATAGTATGAAAATTGAATAATAAATAAAAATTCGTGAAATAATGTATGAAAGATATTATACACATCATCAAGGAAAAAGTAGAAAATAATATTTTTTCAGAACAATATAAAATCAATAATCAAAATATAAATATAAAACATATTTTTAGAAACTCAAGTTAAAATAAAACCCGCGCATCGCGCGGATTCTCTCCTAGTACTCTAGTAATAAACAAACTTTTGTGTAATATTTGAGTAATTCTTTCATATAATTTTGATATTATTTCGTTTGTCTATGATCTATTCTATTTTGCTTCGCATCGTCTTCATTAAAAGCTATAAAAAATTATTGGTATGACATCGTATAATTGTGCTTCTATATATACAAACAATAAGTAAATCACAAAGATTTTATGAAAGAATATTCAGATTTAAATCTGAAATTTGAATTGGGAAATCCTTTTCAACCAAGTGATTGACAAGAATTTTATGTTTTGACACCATGTTTAGAATTTGATTTTCAAATAAATGTATATTAATTGAGATAAATTTACCATTGATCTTCATCATAATATTGGTTGAGAGTTATTTGTTATAATTTTATCATAACAGTAAAAGTTATCTATTGTTGTATATCATGATGTGATACGGATAAAACTACATATTATAGTATTGATTATATGTCATTCACCATATTTTTATGTGTTATTTGGGAGTCTCATTATGCCCGAAAAGTTGCCAATCTCCAACCGTGAGCCACTGTTTCAGCAAGTTAATGGCAAGATTACCTCCTGGTCGGCCATGTGATGGAGCGGATCTCGTTGCATCACCATGTCTCTTTTTTATGCGGGAAGAATGCTGCTCAAACACACAGTCATTGCGGGTATCACGAACTTCTGATGCTCTTCCTTTGTTTTCCCTATAAGATTCATTGAAAAGGTTAACTCTATGTGCAGTGCTTTGCTTTGGAAAGAAGCGTGTGAAGGCCATCACTCTGCTCGTGTGGCGTGGGAATCGATAACAAAACCAAGTTTGAAGGAGGATTGGGAATAAGAAATCTTACCTTATGGAATAAAGCTTGCATGCTCAAACTTGTATGGATGTTATTTGTTCAATCGGGCTCTATTTGGGTAGCTTGATATCGTGAGAAAGTTCTCCTTGGTCGGCTAAACAACTACTGTAAATTTAAGACGAGAAGAGGATTTTCGTGGCTAGCAAATAAATTGATAAAATCTCAAGATCAAGTCTTCGATTAGATTAAACTTAGAGTGGAGAATGGTCAAACATGTTCCTTCTGACTTGATAATTGGTCGCCATTAGGAAATATTTAAGACTTCATAGCCTCTGCTAGTTCGAGACTCGGGATTCACGCTGATGCAATGTTGAGAGACTTAAATAGAATTCGAGTTCTTCCACCAGCAAGGTCTGAAAATTAGGTCATGTTTTAGGCTCATCTCACTTCAATCAACTTATCAAACAATAGATTATTATTAATGGGAGATTGATGGCTTATCTCTTAAGTGTTATTCTACTGGTCTAATATATAATGCTCTCCATGTCCCATACCCACAAGTGTTTTGGTCGAAAGTAATTTGGATCAAGGGGGGCATTCATCACAAAACTAATGTGGCTCTTCCTTCTTAATCGCTATCCAACTAGAGACCGCCTCTTGGCTTGGATTCGATTTCTCTCATGACTGCCTCCTCTATAACGCTCGTTTGGAGAGCAGGGACCATCTATTTTTTGAATTCAGCTTCTCTCGTCAGATCTGGAGTTGGATTTCTATAAGATGAAGGCCACCATTCATCGCTAGTTGGGCAGACAATCTGAATGTCATGCAAAACCATTCGAGATCGAGGGCTAGTAAGCGTCTCTCGCTCCCCTTTCTTGGCAGTGTGCGATCTACATGCTGTGGACTGAGCACAAGCATCGGTTGCATCGGTAAAACTACCACCTTCTACTTTATGATGTTGCAGTTATGGTTTTCTAGCGCACGATAAAATTTATTCATTGTCTAATGGTTTCCTTGACCAGAAATTATTGGCGGATCTACAACTTTCTCCGTCGCTCATCCTCGATTGGATTTCATGCCAATTAAACTTCGATCTTCGTTCGGCTTTTGTTCAAGTTTGTGTTCTTTTGATTAATGTATTGTATGGGCTTCCCTAAGTGGATGTTCCTTACCGTAACGAGTTTGTTCCAAATAATTGTCTGCCTAGGTTGGGTTGTTGCCATCTTATTTATTCTTTATTTAATGCATACTAAATTTTTTTTTTTGTACAACACACTAAATCATAATATCAGAATCAAAAATCAAAAAACCTTATATAAATACGGAGACCTTGTAGTGATTAATGAATGAAGTTAGCTAAAAAAAACTAATACAAATACGTTTTTTTTTTAAACATTTGTTTGTGTATAAATATTCTTTTATATAACTAAATATGTTTTTTACTTTGATTAATACATTTATATCACACACACATATATATATATATATATATATATATAAGTTTGATACTATAATATTTGATTTAAGATGATAAAAAAGTTTATTTTTTTTTTCTTTTTGATTTTAGTTTAGTGTTAAAAGATAAATTTGTTATAAGAACTAAATTCCCACAAAAAAATTTGAAAAAATGAAATTTTAATTTTCAATAATTTAAAATGTTATGAAACGGTATAATACTATTTTTATGGTTAATATGAAATATGTACACCACAACTGCCTATAAAAATGATATTCGTGTGCAATGAAAAAAAAATTAGTTTCGTTTGTCGTGAATGATAATATTATTATATACCATGTGATTAAAAGAGAATATTTATATGATTAAGAAACCAAATAAAAATAAAATATTTTATATGATAACGAAAAATATTTGAAACTTGAATTAAGGTGGTGTGGCTGAAAATTCGTCTAATAAAATCCACATGGGACCGTGAGTGGTCTTTAAGTGTTTTCCTCTTCTAGTCAAAGCTCAGCCGTTTGATGGAGCAAACGTGGGGTCCCCAGTAAAGCGGGGAAAGCGAGTAAAGCTCATGTCTCTTCTTCATATTCTCTTCTTAGCATTAAATTACCTAAACCACCCCTGCAATCTCAACGAGAAAGGTCGACTTTAAGGGTAACTAAGTCTAGAGACCTTAAAACAGCTGGATAGTGATGAGGAGCACGCTAATTGATTTCCCTTAATTAATGAATACACTTTTCTATAACCCCACTTGCAAAATGAATTGTTATTTTAACTAGTATCGTAATTTTATAGTTTTTGAATAATTATCCAACTCGTGAATGTGTACAAACATCCATTCATGCATGTTGGTGTCTCATGCTGATGGATATATGCAAATATGTGTTTTTTGTTGTGAAGGTTATGAATTCGTGATTCTTTATTATGACCATAAGGTCTCTTTATATAGGAGTTACATAAGGGTAGAAAAGGTAATATCTTTTTCCTACATGAATAAGGAAAACATCTAATAGACCGTCTTAAGGTATTGGGCCTTCACGCCATTGGGCCTTTGTCTTCACGCCAATGGTCTGATGGACTGGGCCGGGTATGGAGATCGAACCTCAATGATTTATAACATTTTTTTGTGTGCTAAATATGTGTGTATGTGTTTTCTATTCGGTTATGCTTTTCGCTTCATCAGGCGTGATCGTCGGGATTATTAGGGAAAATTAAAATAAATAATATTTTGGTGTAGTATCGTCGCTTTATATCTTCTTAAGCAATTTTTGGTGAGTTATATAGTTGATTTTCGCTAAGATATTAAAGAATCATAAACAGAGAGTATAGTTAGAAAAACAGTGTGGAGAAAGATGAAGAAAATCGTGGCTCTCCAAATTTCAAAATCCGCATAATACGAGTGTATTCAACTTAACATTTGAAGTGATTTGGAATGATTTGAGTTTTAATGAGTTTTCATATGATTTGGTTGAATTATGGAAGCTGTTATGATTTGTTATTAAAGTTATATCAAATCCCACCTAAAACCATGAGATTTAAAATTTTATATTTTTAACTAGAAAACTCCATCAAAATATCCTAAAATCATTCCAAATCTCTTAAAATACACTACTTAAAATATTTCCAATAAAAGAGGATTTGATTTACTTTTAATTCTTGATTGAATAACATAGGATTTGATTTACTTTAAATTCTTGATTGAATAACATAAGATTTGATAAAACATTAAGAAATCATTAGTTCAATAACATAAGATTTTAAAAGAACCACCAAATCTTCTAAAATTCCTAATCCAATACACCCGCCGTAGTTCTAAACTTCGCAGAACACGTACATTATCCAGAATGTATATTCTACGAAATCGCATAACATATAGAAATCGCAAAAAACATGTTCTAAATTTTGGAGAACACGTACATTATACAGAATGTATATTATACGGAATCGCAGAACATATAAAAACCGCTGAAGACACGTTCTAAAACTCGCATATCATAGAGAATCTGCTGAAGACACCTTCTGAATTTCGTAGAACCTATCGAAAAAGATTTTATAAATATTTTTTGTTACATTTTTGGAATAATATAAATTTTATGTATCCTTAAATATTTATTTTTTCCTTTTAGTATTTAAATCATCTTCCTATTACTGCATTTGTGAAGTCACATTAGTTAAAAAAACTGACTTGCCACTTCTATAATAAAAGTTAGTGCATTCTAATGATGACAAGTAAATGTGACATGTCAAATTTCCTAAAATAAACAAAATATCTTGATTGGTTGAGTTAAAATTAAATAAATTATAAAATTAAAAGATGAATACACTAGATTGTTTTTACGGTGAATACACTAGATTATAACACTAAATTAATAAAACTAAATTAACATAAAATAATAATTAATATGATTTCAATTTGTTTTTACATATATTCATAATAAATTGCATAAAATGTGATTACAAAATTTTTTACAACCAATATACATTATATTTTTATATAAAAAATAATAATATATTTGCCAGTAGGATAATAAATACGCTATACCATTTTTATCTCTTATTATTTTTTAAATAAATAAAAAGTTTATATCATACTCATATACAATCTCATTGTAGATCGAAAATTTGAGATCAGAAATAAAATGAAATGTAACCGGATGAAAAAATAATTATTATAAGATAAAACAAATATGAATAAGAAGAAGAAGTAAAAGTAAAAATAAATTTCAACAGTTTTGTTTTTCAGTAACACTTTCGTGCTTTGTTTTACATAGTCATTTAAAAATCTTAAGAAGCAAATTTTATAATAAACGCATGTGCGGCTCGAAGTTTATAATAACCATAAGAAATTTATTTTCTTCATAAACCAATACCTTAATATTGGACGAAGAGATGCGCGGAGAGCTACCGGAGGAATTATAAAATATGATTTCACAAATTTTATAATAAATATTTATTATAATTTTTATTGAAAAGGAAAATTACTAATAGATTATCCAATGTACTATATTTATTTTCATGATAAAGTCGAATATTATATTTTAATTTTTTTTAAAATTCTTTGTTATTTTTGTTAATATTTAATATAAATTTTAATTTGAAACCATATATCATAAAATGCTGAAAAATAAAAAATTTAAATACAAAATGATAGAAATGGTTTTCTTGATTGTTCTTAAACGCCAAAAACTGCATCGTGTAAAAACATAACGTTTGCGAAAAATATCAGAAAAACTTACAAACACCTAAACATTACAATTCATTTATTTTTAACTCATACTTACAGCATACATATACATATTTATTTCTTTTTAAAATTCAACCATACATTATAAAAATATATATTACAAAACATATACTTTGTCATTTTTAACACATAAAAGCCATACTTTGATTTTTCCACAAATATGTGTGTGGATATAAATATTAATTATGCAAAAGTCAAAGTCGCATGCGAACTTTTCGTGCATGCATTTTGTTAACCTCGATTACAGTCCAATTTTAATTTTAGTTATTAGACAATTTATATTTTTTTTTAAATCTCTATAGGTCCTAAGAGCGGTGAGGTGGTTGGTACGCACGAATGTGCAGACCAACCATCTATCCGCTCTTAGGATAACTAAAGATTGTAAAACCCATTTTCCTTTTATTAGCAATATGTCAAGAAAAAAATATATACTTAAAATATATATATTGGGAAGATTATATTGTGTAAGGAGAAAAGAAAGCATAGTATAGATAATATTTAAGACATATTATAAGAATTTAATTATTATTTGATATAAATTTTATATTTGCAATTATATGTCGCTGTAAACGGTAGAAAAAAAAATTATAAAATAAATCAGTTTCAAAAGACACAAAACGATATGAAACATTTATGTGATTGTTGTTAAACACTAAAACTGTATATGTATAAAAACAAAACGTTTACATAATATATAAAACAATTAATCAATACTTAAATATTACAACTATTTATGTCTATTAAAAAAAATTATACCTACACATGCGTGCAGGCCAACCATAAAAATTAAATAAACTATTATATGTTTTAATATTTTTCAGTTTATTTAGTTATCATATTTACACTTTTTTACCTAATGAAGTATTTTAAAATCTTGGTTAATAGCTTTTTTTTATCTTCAATTTCTAATGAAATCTATAACATTTTTTCATTTGATTTATCGTTATTTTTGATTATTAAATATTCATATAATGTTATTATTAGATCAACTTCAATATACAATATTAATTATATATTGAACATATAAAATATTTTATAGTTCGCACACGGTGCGGACCGATCACCTAGTTAATATTAAAAACAAAATTTTAAAGTAAATGATTTTTGTGGTAGTTTATGCACAATTGCACCTACCAAAATAAATGTTTAGATGGACAAGATTGTAGAAAAAATGTTATTTTTTCCCTAATTTCCCCGGATTATTATGTGTATATCACGTGAGACTCTGCCCTTTTCGGAAGTTTTCCATTTGTTTTTGTTTAGGATTTTTTATTTTTATTTTGAACAATTTGTATTTTTTTTTAATTTATGTTTTGGCGTTGGTTATTTTGTTGGCTTCTAATACTAGCTGAAAATCATATTAATAAGATTTTTGATTGAGATTAATTGACAATTAATTGGGATAATAGCAAATAAGTTTAGTATTCCAGCTCGAAAATAATTTATAAGAGAAAGAACATATAATTATAAGTATAAAAATAGTGTAAAGTGTATATGATAAGAATGTGATATTTTTCTCATGTGTTTTTCCTCTGTTTTATATACTAAGAGCATCTCCAACGAGACTTTATTTTTGCATCTAAACTCTATTTTTAGAGTAAAATCATCTCCAACGGTACTTTATATCTTACTCTAAAAATAGAGATCTCTATTTGTAACTCCAAATTTAGAGTCACAAATAGAGATCTCTATTTTTTAGAGTTGAAATTTTTTATTTACAAAATAATCCTTTACATTTTGATATGTTTTTATTTTATATCTAAACAAAACTTATATATTTTATTTTACACTAAAACAAGATTAAATTAATAATAAATAATTATATAATTAATTAAGATATGTAAATGTAACATTGAATGATATTAAATTAAAAATAACATTAAATATTATTTTTGTGGTAAATGTTTAATTTTAGGGATGTTTGCAAAATTGACTCAAGAATTGAGGTCAATTGCAAAACTAACCCACCAAATTTCCCATTTCAACATTAACCATTTTTTCTACAAATCATCATTCTCACTTTCAATTATTTATAAAATTGCCATTGATTCAAATTATTTTCTTTAATTTTCGAAAATCCAATTGACCAAATAATCTTCACCTTCCTCACTTATTCACGAAAATGCCATCATCATCAATTCACCCAACCACCATTTTCAACCAATTTGAAGCTTTAATTACACAAAAACCCATTTTTGAGCTTGAATAACTCATTGTCTTTTGTCTTATGCTTCTATTCTTCCATTTTCTCTATATTTTCTTCCCAAAACTTTATAATTTAGCTATTAACAAATTAAAGTTCTTAGATCTTGCTATATTCGCTGAATTGGTCGTTCATTGCGATTGGGCTTCTTGGTAGTGGCTAGAATCGAAGATATCGGCTAGAAAAGAAGTTAAAGACGAGTGGTAAGTCATATTTTCAGTAGAATTTCGTGTTTTCCAGATTTGTGCTGCGAAAGTAGACTTCATCTGGCCTTCAAGAAGTCTACTAGTCAACAGAAATGTTAGTTTTGCAATTGACCGCGTGAACAAAGTAGACTTCTCCAGGTGAGATGAAGTCTACTCCATTTCCTTTGAGAACAAAAAAAAATGGAGTAGACTTCTTTAAAAGCAGGTCATTTTTGCAATTTACCGAACTTTGACTTTTATGGAGTAGACTTATACGAGATAGTAGACTTCTCCAAGAAGTCTACTCCTAAAAGTAAACTTCATACATGTCACTTTTTCAACTGACCAATCTTTGACTTTTTGTAGTAGATTTATTGGACAGCTGGAGAAGTCTACTTGTGATTTTTTTGGGTGATGAAATGTTGAATTAAAAAGTAGACTTCTTTTGATCAACCCCAAAACTAACCCATAGTAGACTTCACCAGGGTTTAAGAAGTCTACTCCAACAGTTAAACTTGGTCAATTACAAAACTGACCTGTATGAAGTCTACTTTTTAGGAGTAGACTTCTCTGAGAAGTCTACTATCTCGGAGAATTCTACTAAATAAAAGTCAAAGTTTGGTCAATTGCAAAAATGACCTGTAAGAAGTCTACTCCGAAAGTAGACTTCTCCAGAGAAGTCTACTTTTGGAGGAGAAGTCTACTTATCTTTTGGCAATTGCAAAACTGACATGGGAGAACTCTACTTTTTCTTGACGAAGTCTACTATTAGTAAACTCCATTAACCATCATAGAAGTCTACTTTTCCATATTTTTTAAAAAACGCATTTTATCAACTATATAACAATTTTTTAAGATTTTCTTGGTCATGAGCTTGTTTTACTAAGTTTTATTGCCTCTGTATCAGTTATACGTGTTTATAACTTATAGGGATGGTGGAATCATGTTTTATGTTTTACAAGCTACTTAGCTTATTAGTCGTAGAGTTCTCCAAGAAGTCTACTAAGTGGACTTCTGCGGACATCATATGAAGTCTACTTTATTAATTTTCTTATAAAATTCTTTAATCTTTAATTTATAACAAATACAAATTATTCTTTGACTCTTGAGTTTGTGTTATTTATTTGTCTTTCTTATATATGAATTTTACATGTTTGTTTAATATAGTTGAGCTTTAATTAATTTTCTTCTGTTATTAGGCATTTAGCATATTAGTAGTAGACTTCTCGAAGGAGTCGAAGAAGTCTACTTTTCCAATGTTTATTTATAATGTGGTTTGGATTTTGTTTTCTTACAGAGAATGGCTCACATACCAGCGGTTTATGGAGAATGGGTGAGGAAAGAATCATTGTGGCATTTCGAGGTGTATAATAGCAAAGGAGGGCGAATGTTTTTCTTCAGAGATGGTTGCACACATGGTGAGCTTCTTGTGGAGTTAACCTATCCATTACCACCTCTAATGATTCAACAAATGCCTCCTGATTCTCCGCCTATATATGTCAGAAATGATAGACACGTTCACACCTTTATTGAGTTGAGTAGGATCCATGGTGTACTGATATGATCATGGATGCGCGGCTTGAACCAGAGGAAGGAGAGCTTGAACTAGCGGATGCTTTGCTTGTACCTGAAGGATCTATGACTCGTGCAAGGCTTAAGAGGTTTAAGGAAAGAGTTGGAGGACTACTCAGTCAGATGATCACGCAAAAAGGAGAAGAAGTCAAAACTACTTTGGTTTTAATCACTCGCCAGACTTCAGAAAAATACACAGCAGACTTCTGAAGCTTATCAAGGTTTAGTGATCATTTGTACTCTTTTTCCTACTCCTTGGTTTTTCCCATTGGGTTTTCCAGGAAAGGTTTTAATGAGGCACTTGATTCACAAACCTAAGCAAGGAGTTAACCAAAAGAAGGGAATGCCATTATTCAAGCCACATAGTCAACTACATCGTTGTCTATATAGTCGACTACATATTCAAGCTACATTCGTCGAGTTATATAGTTGAGCTACATAGTCAAGATTCTGCCAAAGGAAGGAAAAGCAGTTGAAGAGTTTAGTTGATCAGAAGGAAGGATCTGGACGTGTTCAAGGGTCATTATGAGTCTAAGAGTCAGTCAAACACATCTTTAATTCTAGTCTAAGTCTTCCTAGTTTTTAGCTAAGTCTTTATCGATTTTAGCTAAGTCTTAAACACATCTTTTCTTCTTTATAATCCTTGTAACTCATTTCAGAAACATAACCATCTTTTTTATTAATCTTTTTGAGAGTGATTTCTCTTTTGTTCCTTGTGAACTTTTCGATCTTTGGTGCGTAATATCCAAACGATCAAACCGGTTTATCAGAAGTCATTCCGCAGACTTTTGTGTGGCCATTCACCTTCTTTGTTCGTAGTCTTCGTTTTAAGCGAGTTTTGGGCTTAGGGTTTCATATACCTTAACATCTTACTCCACGAGTTCTATCAACAACGAATCCACCGCCTAGTTTCATCTGAATCGTTGTAAGTTTTGGGCATAGGGTTTAATATACCTTATCATCTTGCTTCGCGAGTCACTTGAAGTCAAGGATTATCCTTATACCACACCTAGAGTGCATCCTTCTTGGGAAGAATCGTATCATCTGGTATCAGAGCACACTCGAGGTTTCGGTATTCAATCATCCATCTTCTCATCTTTTCATATTCTTATCTATTCATCTTCTTTGCTATCTATCTTGTAATTTTCGTTTTTATTTCATAACCAGTACAAAAAAAAAAAAATCTAAAAGAAAAGCCAAAAGAAAAGAAAATCCAAAATCCAAAAAAAAAATAAAAGAAAGAAATCAAAAGGCAAAGATCAAAAGAAGTCTGGTTATTTTTAGATCTTTTTTGAAAATTGTTATTCTTCTTTTCTTTCTATCTGATTTCTGTGGGAACACTATTGGGTTTTTTATCTTTGATTGTTTGGGGATACAAGCCAGATTGGTTGATTAGTTCTATAAGAACTCTAGAGGATCACTGAGGGAATACATATTGAGAGAAACACGTTTGAGGGAAACACTTGCGAGAGAAACACTTGTGAGGATTTTTACTTCTAACTTGTTTGTTGAGTTTTGCAGGAAAAATAAATATGTCTAATCACGATGGAAGCAACGATGGAGAAAGAGAAGCAGTACCTAATTTGCAAATGCAAGCATTGATGGGAGAGATGCAGCGTTTGATGAGAATAGAAATAAATGGAGTCTATGAAAGACTAGAGGAGGTACGTGCTGAGGCTAGACAGAGGCAACCACACGATGTGCCTGCTGGAAGAGCAAGAGAACAACATAGACCAGTGAGGATCGAAGTGGAAGATGACTACTACAGTCGTGATGATCACTCATCTCAGGGGAGTCAAAGGAGACGCAGACGTGCTAGAGAAGCAAGGGGACAACCTGAAAACAACTTGAGTGGTCTGAAGCTTAAAATTCCATCATTTCAGGGGAAAAATGATGCAGATGCCTACTTAGAGTGGGAGAAGAAGATTGAGCTAGTCTTTGATTGCCAACACTACACAGAAACACAAAAGGTTAGAGTGGCAGCTACTGAGTTTTATGATTATGCTATTAATTGGTGGGATCAATTGGTGACAAGCAGGAGACGCAATGGAGAACGTCCCATTGAGACATGGGCTGACATGAAAGCCATCATGAGGAGACGATTTGTGCCTAGTCACTACCACAGAGAGTTGCATCAAAAACTCAGGAGACTTGTTCAAGGCAGTAGACCCGTTGAGGACTATTTTCAAGAGATGGAAACTCTTATGATAAGAGCAGATGTTGATGAGGATCGAGAGGCTACTATGGCCAGGTTTTTAAGTGGAATGAATAGAGATCTTCAGGATCGCTTGGAGCTACAGCATTATGTAGATTTGGAGGAAATGCTACACAAAGCTATTCTGGTGGAACAGCAACTCAAGAGAAAGAGTACAATTCGACCATCATATGGTGCTGGATCATCTAATGCTAAGCCGAATTACTCCAGAGAAGATAAGACAGCTCCAAAGCCACGGTTTGAAGCTAAACCAAATGTTAACAGTCAAGAGATTAAAGGGAAAGTCGAGCTTCCAAGGACAAGGAACCGAGATGTTCAGTGCTTTAAGTGTCACGGCAAAGGTCATTATGCCAATGAATGTTCCAACAGAAGAACTATGGTGTTAAGGGACAATGGTGAGATCGAAACTGAAGAAGAGAAGTCTGAATCTGAAACATCTACGGATCTTTATGAGGAGCATGCGACTACTGGAGATTTATTGGTTACTAGAAAGGTTTTGATCACAAACAGCAAGTCTGAAGAAGAAGAGCAGCGAGAAAACTTGTTTCATACAAGATGTTTGGTCAAGGAGAAAGTTTGTAGTCTCATCATAGACGGTGGAAGCTGTACCAACGTTGCTAGTACAACTATGGTGGAGAAGCTGAACTTGGAGACTAAGAAGCATCCCAAACCGTACCAACTTCAGTGGCTGAATGATCAAAGAAACATGAAAGTTACTAAGCAAGTGGTGATTCCTTTATCTATAGGAAAGTATGAGGACGAGATCCTTTGTGATGTGCTACCTATGGAGGCTGGACATATTCTCTTAGGGAGACCATGGCAGTATGATCGCAAGGTTACTCATGATGGATTTACCAACAAGCATTCATTCGGATTCAAAGGTAAAAAGATCATACTTGTTCCTATGACACCACAAGAGATTTATCAGGATCATCTTGCGCTCAAACAGAGGGAAAAGAAACACAAAATGAGTGAACCCCTAAACACTTTACACCAAAAAGAGAGCGAGAGTTTGAGTAAAACCCAGTCAAAGGCTTGTGAGAGCATACCCGTGAGGAAACATTCTAATTTTTTCGTGAGGTCTAGTGAGATTAAGAGATCTTTGCTTTCTGAGCAACCCATTCTTTTGCTTATTTACAAAGAAACTCTTATGAGTTTAACTGACCATGAGCCGGATCTGCCGAGCAAGATTGTTTCTGTTTTGCATGACTTTGAAGATGTCTTTCCAGAAGACAACCCAAGAGGACTACCACCAATCCGTGGTATTGAACATCAGATTGATTTCGTGCCTGGAGCAGCCCTTCCAAACCGACCAGCCTACAGAACCAATCCTGTGGAACTAAGGAGCTTCAGAAACAAATCAATGATCTAATGGGAAAGGGATACATCAGAGAGAGCATGAGCCCTTGTGCTGTGCCAGTCCTACTCGTACAAAAGAAGGACGGAAGCTGGAGGATGTGTGTCGATTGCAGAGCCATCAACAACATCACTGTAAAGTATCGCCATCCTATTCCTCGTTTAGATGACATGCTAGATGAATTGCATGGTTCTTGTGTCTTTTCAAAGATTGATCTCAAGAGTGGATATCATCAAATTCGAATGAAAGAGGGTGATGAATGGAAAACCGCTTTTAAAACCAAGCTAGGGTTGTATGAATGGTTAGTTATGCCTTTCGGTTTGACAAATGCACCTAGTACGTTTATGAGATTGATGAACCATGTTCTGCGAGCTTACATTGGAGTCTTTGTTGTGGTTTACTTTGATGACATCTTAGTATACAACAAGAGTCTAGATGAGCATGTTAATCATCTGAAATTGGTTTTAACTATTCTTAGGAAAGAAGCATTGTTTGCTAATCTGAAGAAATGCACTTTTTGTACAGATAACCTTGTGTTTTTAGGTTTTGTTGTAAGTGCAGAAGGCATCAAAGTCGATGAAGAAAAGGTCAAAGCTATTAGAGAATGGCCAAGTCCGAAAACAGTTGGAGAAGTGAGAAGCTTTCATGGTCTTGCTGGATTTTATAGACACTTTGTGAAAGACTTTAGCACCATTGCAGCACCACTCACTGAAGTGATCAAGAAAGAAGTAGGATTCAAATGGGAAGAAGCTCAAGAGAATGCGTTCCAGCTTTTGAAAGGGAAGCTTACTAACGCACCTATTCTTACTTTACCTGACTTCTTGAAAACTTTTGAGATTGAATGTGATGCTTCTGGTGTAGGAATTGGGGCAGTGCTGATGCAAGAGAAGAAGCCTATCGCTTACTTTAGTGAAAAGCTTGGAGGAGCCACGTTAAACTATCCAACTTATGACAAAGAGCTGTATGCCTTAGTTCGAGCACTTCAGACATGGCAGCATTACTTATGGCCGAAAGAGTTTGTGATTCACACTGATCACGAATCTTTGAAACACCTGAAAGGTCAACAGAAGCTAAACAAACGTCATGCGAGATGGGTTGAGTTCATAGAGACATTTCCTTATGTCATTCAATACAAGAAAGGTAAGGACAATATAGTTGCTGATGCACTATCTCGAAGGTATGTCTTGATCTCTACTCTGGATGCTAAGTTGTTAGGTTTTGAACAGCTTAAAGAAATGTATGACACCGATTCTGAGTTTAAAGAAGTATTTCAAGCCTGTGAAAAGTTTGCATTTGGGAAATACTTTAGACATGAAGGTTTTCTATTTTATGAGAATCGTTTATGTGTGCCTAATTGTTCCTTGAGAGACTTGTTTGTTAGGGAATCACATGGAGGTGGTCTAATGGGGCACTTTGGAGTTGCCAAAACTTTGAGTATTTTGCAGGATCACTTCTACTGGCCACACATGAAGAGAGACGTAGAGAGAATTTGTGGACGATGTGCTACTTGCAAGCAATCCAAATCAAAAGCACAATCGCACGGTTTGTATAATCCTTTACCCATTCCTACTGAACCGTGGACTGATGTTTCAATGGATTTTGTACTTGGTTTGCCTAGGACTAGAAAGGGACGAGATTCAGTTTTTGTGGTTGTAGATCGGTTTTCTAAAATGGCACATTTCATACCTTGTCATAAAACTGATGATGCATCACTTGTGGCTGAATTGTTCTTTAGGGAAGTTGTTCGTTTGCATGGCATGCCTAGAACCATCGTTTCTGATAGGGATACAAAGTTCTTGAGTTACTTTTGGAAAACATTGTGGTCTAAGTTAGGGACTAAACTTCTGTTTTCAACTACTTGTCATCCACAAACTGATGGACAAACTGAAGTAGTTAATAGAACTTTATCCACTCTCTTACGTGCAATCATAAAGAAGAACATAAAAACGTGGGAAGATTGTTTGCCTCATGTGGAATTTGCTTATAACCATTCAGTTCATTCAGCTACTAAGTACTCACCTTTTCAAATTGTTTATGGTTTTAATCCTTTGACACCATTGGATTTAACTCCTTTACCTTTGAGTGAGCGTGTTAGTATGGATGGAAAGAAGAAAGCTGATCTTGTTAAGCAGATACATGAGAAGGCACGACTTAACATTGAGAAAAGGACGGAACAATATCGCAAGCAAGCTAACAAAGGAAGACGTGAGAAAGTCTTTGAGCCAGGAGAACTTGTTTGGATTCACTTGAGGAAAGAACGATTTCCAGCTGAGAGGAAGTCAAAGTTAATGCCAAGAATCGATGGACCATTCAAAGTCTTGAAACGGATCAATGACAATGCTTACAAAATTGATCTTCAAGGTAAGTATACTGTGAACTCAAGCTTTAACGTTTCTGACTTGGTTCCTTATGTTGCAGATGAGCCAGATTTGAGGTCAAATCCTTTTCAAGTGGAGGGGGATGATATGATCATGGATGCGCAGCTTGAACCAGAGGAAGGAGAGCTTGAACCAGCGGATGCTTTGCTTGTACCTGAAGGATCTATGACTCGTGCAAGGCTTAAGAGGTTTAAGGAAAGAGTTGGAGGACTACTCAGTCAGATGATCACGCAAAAAGGAGAAGAATTCAAAACTACTTTGGTTTTAATCACTCGCCAGACTTCAGAAAAATACACAGCAGACTTGTGAAGCTTATCAAGGTTTAGTGATCATTTGTATTCTTTTTCCTACTCCTTGGTTTTTCCCATTGGGTTTTCCAGGAAAGGTTTTAATGAGGCACTTGATTCACAAACCTAAGCAAGTAAGGGAATGCCATTATTCAAGCCACATAGTCAACTACATCGTTGTCTATATAGTCGACTACATATTCAAGCTACATTCGTCGAGTTATATAGATGAGCTACATAGTCAAGATTCTGCCAAAGGAAGGAAAAGCAGTTGAAGAGTTTAGTTGATCAGAAGGAAGGATCTGGACGTGTTCAAGGGTCATTATGAGTCTAAGAGTCAGTCAAACACATCTTTAATTCTAGTCTAAGTCTTCCTAGTTTTTAGCTAAGTCTTTATCGATTTTAGCTAAGTCTTAAACACATCTTTTCTTCTTTATAATCCTTGTAACTCATTTCAGAAACATAACCATCTTTTTTATTAATCTTTTTGAGAGTGATTTCACTTTTGTTCCTTGTGAACTTTTCGATCTTTGGTGCGTAATATCCAAACGATCAAACCGGTTTATCAGAAGTCATTCCGCAGACTTTTGTGTGGCCATTCACCTTCTTTGTTCGTAGCGTTCGTTTTAAGCTAGTTTTGGGCTTAGGGTTTCATATACCTTAATATCTTACTCCACGAGTTCTATCAACAACGAATCCACCGCCTAGTTTCATCTGAATCGTTGTAAGTTTTGGGCATAGGGTTTAATATACCTTATCATCTTGCTTCGCGAGTCATTTGAAGTCAAGGATTATCCTTATACCACACCTAGAGTGCATCCTTCTTGGGAAGAATCGTATCATGTACGCCTTTGCGTTTCAAGTACGATAATAGACCATGAGAATGATGATGTAGGTGGTCATTCGGATCCCTGCTCTGATGATGAAGAGTGGGATGAAGATGATGAAGAAGAATGGGGTGAAAACGCTAAAGATGAGGATAAAGCTAATAATCCGATTGTGAAAGTGAAAGATGAGTTGGATGATTCAGATGTGGATTACAGTGAGTACGGGAAAGTTAAAGATGAGGATGAAACTGATATGTCTTTTGTTGTTAAGGGTTTGAAAGAGCGTTGTGGTGGTTTTGATCGATCCAATGCTACTTGGTCCTCTGATATATTTGTTGGTCAGAGTTTTTCTAGCAAGGACAAGCTTGTATCAGAGTTGAGATTGGTGGCAGTGATGAGAAGATTTGCTTTTAAATTATATAGTTCTACGAAGATTATGTTTGTAGCAAAATGTTCTGTCAAAGGATGCACATGGAAGCTTAGAGCGGGTGTGAAGAACGAAGCACACACATTCTGGGTGACAAAGTATCCGAAGGATCATACTTGTTCTGTGGTAGACCGATCAGCTCACCGTAGACGTTGTACACCCAAGTACGTTGGAGCTCTGTTTATAGAGCGGGTTGGCATAATCGATGGAATTGTGCCAAAACATATCAAAGATTCTATGAAGGTGATGTTCGGTCTCAACTTCGGTTACACCAGATCTTATCGAACTTTGATATATGTCCAAAAATTGGTTAGGGGAACAGCAGAAGATGGATATGCAAAGCTGCCTTCTTATTTGCGTCAAATTGGGAGAGCCAATCCGGGAAGTGTCACCGACCTTGTATGCGATGAGATGAATCAATTTAAGTACCTATTTATTTCTTTTGGAGCTTCCATAGCTGGTTTTCAGTACTTGAGGCGGGTGATTGTTGTTGATGGGACTCATCTAAATGGAAAGTATGGAGGTGTTTTGCTAGTGGAAGCCGGACAGGATGGTAACTTTCAGATATTTTCTTTGGCTTTTGCAGTTGTGGATTCTGAGTGTAATGCTTCATGGAATTGGGTTTTCACCAAATTGAGTAGACATTTCTCAGATCAGTATCCGCTTGTCATAGTTTCTGATCGGCACGACTCCATCGCTGGCGCATGTAGGAATGTGATACCATGGGCAACACGGGGCATATGTTACTATCATCTTCAGCAAAACATAGTGACAAACTTTCACGGGAAGTAACTCATGTACTTGGTGAAAGGGGCTGCATACGCGCATACGTCTTACGATTATAACCGATACATGGATGCAATCCGAGATGTAAACCCCGGACTTGCTCAATATTTGCAGGATGCGGACCCGAGGTTATGGTCA
>JAHZTW010000004.1:31547974-31591256 GCA_020283515.1 Alliaria petiolata | reverse complement strand
TAGGGTTTTCTAATGGATTAATCTTGCAATCTAGGATAGATTCTTTT
Organism: Alliaria petiolata; assembly: GCA_020283515.1. Lineage (NCBI taxonomy): Eukaryota > Viridiplantae > Streptophyta > Magnoliopsida > Brassicales > Brassicaceae > Alliaria > Alliaria petiolata. The sequence continues at coordinate 31,591,209 of JAHZTW010000004.1, read as the reverse complement.
ATTCTCTCTTCTTATTAAGTGATTCCTAATGCCAAATAGCTAATCTTTGCTATTTTGGATCATAAGCATTTCATACACCCACCAAGTGTTTGATGAAATGCTTGAACCAACTTAATAAGAGATTTAAATTTCTAGCGTAAGACATTAGTTGTCTAGAGTGTTTATCATGCCATTTAGACTTGAATTTAATGCTTGTTGATTATCCTAATGCTAAAACATCATTAGTTCATTAGGGTGATTAGGAAAGAGATTAGTGCCAAACATCATGGATTAGTCTTTATTAAGTGTTCTAGGCATAGAGAAGACATGATTATTTGTTTAAATGATTGCAAGGTTGTCCATTAAGTTGCTCAAATCAATGATTCCATCCCTAGGTTTCGTTTTAGTTAATTTGATAATCTTGCTTAGAAGTTAATCTCTTGTTTAGTGCTTGATTAGTAGTAATTAAGGCTTAGCTTCATAATATTGCCATAGTAGTGTCTCTTTTAGTTTGTGCTTTGTCTTTAATTGTTCCTTGTTACTTGAATTTGCTAATTTAGCTTAGCTTAAACCAAACTTTGTATTCTTATTGAATCATCTCCAAAGATGGATTGATATCTCAAGTATTGCAATGATATGAGCAATTGAGAAATTGCTTACAAGAGTAAAAACTCTTGTATCATCATGTCGAGAAGTCTACTTTAGAAGTCTACTCAAGAAGTCTACCTTAGAAGTATACTCGGGAAGTCTACTCGGGAAGTCTACTTTGTCCCTCTGATTCACCTTTAAGTTATGTAATATAAATGTCCCTCTGATTCACCTTTAAGTTATGTAATACATAAGAAGTCTACTTAGATTGAAAAGTTATGTAAGAAACAACACAATCCTTGTTATATATTAACACTGATGGGTTACAACAAAAACTTTCCAACCACATCAACATTTGCAAAAGATTAAAAGTGGGGTACAAAATCTTCACCACCATAATTAGTTTATTACAAAATACAATAATTACAAAACCTTCAACTATAAGTAAATCATGTACCTTCATATATGTCTAAATCCGCCCAGTCGCGGTCTTCAAACGCTCCCCGACAGTCGATCTCGTGGAACAAGTCATTCGCAACTTTATGTCTATGAACTTTCAAGTTGGGTAGACACAATGTCGAAGGAAATGGCAGCCCAAGAGCATGATATTCAATAAACTTGAGGCAAAAAACTCCACAATCACCACCGATCTTTTGTTGTGGCACCCAATCTCTGTCTACCCGTGTGTGCGTGAAAGCTGTAGCAGGGAACTTATCTTACTCTTCTCGGGGAGCCATTTCTCGAATCAGATAAGGCATCATGACTGCAATAGGTTCAACTGCGTTCGCTAACTCTTCATCGTCAGCATGGCCAACAAGACTGTCCCAAATGATAATGTGTCGATTAGGTATTGAGATACACAAAGCAACCCAATGATCCTCTTTTACATTCAAGGGCAGGTATATGTCATCTATCTCGATCCCCCATGTCTTGTCCGTTCTGCAGTACACCGGTGACTCACCGTTGTAATAATCGAAGGCACCACGCTGCAACATTCTACCTGAGCCATCGGGATTCAGAGAAGTGGCACGAAAATCAGCGTACGTGGTATTCCACATCATACCGAAAATCGTATCAAGGAAGCAGATACGATCACTCCTAAACCATTCCGGATGTTCGTTATGCGATATCTGAGCAAGTTGATGCCGACATCCATGTGCTACATTCAGAAATAGAGAAGTCAGCAAAATATGAAAATGAAGTCTACTCGAGAAGCCTACTCCTTATATAAGTCTATTATTGAGAAGTCTACTCCTTATATAAATCTATCCACGAGAAGTCTACTCGAGAAGTCTACTCCTTATATAAATCTATCCACGAGAACTCTACTCGAGAAGTCTACTCCTTATATAAATCTATCCACGAGAAGTCTACTTGAGAAGTCTACTCGAGAAATCTACTCGAGAAGTCTACTCCTTATATAAATCTATCCACGAGAAGTCTACTCGAGAAGTCTACTCGAGAAATCTACTCGAGAGGTCTACTCCTTATATAAATCTATCCACGAAAAGTCTACTCGAGAAGTCTTACCGTGTCTACAAGCCATTTCTGTGGAGTCCTCAGCAGCCACCACCAGTAGTTTATTGGATGGTTCTTCTTGTCGCGAGCCGGCCAGCCACTGCAGACATAATGAGCACACAATACTCAGGCTATATAGACCAATACTGCTCAATTTATAAATCTTATTTCGATAGTGACTTACGGTAGATGTTTCAGCCAGTCATTTAGAGCCTTATTTTTCACGGCATCAATGGAAGCAATAGGATCATATCCACCACCTATATTTGCCTTCATGATTACGTTTGGGGTGCTACTTCCCGGAACTGTAGAAGCTATTGCCCTCCTTAAGTTGTTGTCGGCCTTGGCTCGTGCCACAATTCTTGTGGCCTTCTTCTTAGACAGTTGTTTCATTAACAGATCATCCACATCCTTCTGCGATGGTTTGCTGATAGTAGGATTTTTCTTCTTTCAATTTATCTATACTACTCATGTCATTGTAGTATTTGAGATGTCAATCCACAGGGGTTAAGATTAACAACACTAGGAATACATGAAACTATTTAATCTAAGCCAAATTCAAAATTTAGGAGACAAGGAACTATTAAAAGCAAACTACAAGCTAAAAGAGACACCACAAGACTAACTATATGAGCTATGGCCTTAATGATCACTAATTAAGCACTAATCAAGCAATTAACAACTAATCAAGATTACTAATTGACTAAAAACGAAACCTAGGGATGGAATCATTGATTTAGGCATTCAAATGGCCAACCTTGCAATCATTTAAGCAACTAAAAAAGTTATCTCTATGCCTCGATCACTAATAAAGACTAATCCATGATGTGTGGTATTAATCCCTTTCCTAATCACTTTAATGAACTAATGATGTGTTAGCATTAAAATGATTAGCAAGCAATAAGCATAAGTCTAAATAGCATGATAAACACCCTAGGCAACTAATGTCTTAGGCTAGGAATGTAAATATCTTAGAAAGTGGTTCAAGCATTTCATTAAACACTTGGTGGGTGTATGAAATGCTTATGATCCAAAATAGCAAAGATTAGCTATTTGGCATTAAGAACACCTTAATAAGAAGAGAGATGAAAGAATCTAACTTAGATTGCAAGATTGAACCATTAGAAAACCCTAAATCTAATCCATCCCCAAGTTCCTAAGAGACTACTCACTAATCATCATTAAGCCCATCAAACCCATGATAAGAGATAAGCAAAACATGATTAGAGAATAGATAATAAGAAATCCGAGAGAGTTTTTTGTATTAAACTTAAAAGATCCAAGCAAAATACAAGTTTTCTCCCAAAGAGGCTAAAGTTTAAGCTAAGAACAATAGAGAATAAAAGTTAAGCAACAAATTAGGTCTTTTGAGTATTTATAGGGAAAAGAAAGGCTCATTTTGTCGATACAGCTGGTCGAGACGAACTCCTGAAAAACGCTCCTTCTTTTCGGCTTGATGTTTGTCTCGACGTGCTCTGGTCGATACAAATTAAAATCGATGTAACTTTCTAACAAGGGGTCCGAATGACTTAATTCCAACGGCACTAGAAACCTAACTGGATCCTCTACAACTCTTAAGAAGGCTTTGGAGTCGGAATCTAAGTGCAAGGCCTTTTTCTGGACACATATATTTCGCGCCTCCAAATGATCGATATGATTCTAAAAGACTTTTGATTCTCATTTGGCTGCTTCTCTTCCTCCTCTTGATCATCCATGATATTACATATGGTCCTCCAAGCTTTCAAAACACCTAATAAGGACTCAATATTTACAAATATATAACAACCTAAGCTAACACTCACTAAACTCTAATATGTATGCAAAAGGGACTAAAAGCGGCTAAATGAATGCAAAAGTACATGCAAAACTATCTAAAATGGATGCTAAAATATGCTAGATTATGAGTCTATCAACTTCCTCAAACGTGCCTTTTTACTTGTCCTCAAGCAAACAAAGACAAATCCGAGAGAGCGGTTTAAAAATGGGGGTTAATGGTCCTTGTTCTCAGTCCTAGGATGCAGCATACAAACACTACTCCAAAGAACTTAGCTATACTCATCACATATTGAATTTCAAATCAAGACTTGTCTATTCCAAACAATCCAAGAATCCTAACCTTTAACATTCATTATAGCTCAAACAGTGAATCACACTTATGCATTTAAAACCGAATACATTTGGCTAGGGACAAGGTTATGAGATAAAAATGATCTCATTCATGTGGGTACTCCAAGCTATGATTTATCTCAAAAAGGATTGAACTTATGCATAATGCTAAAGGTAAAAGGCAATGTATGCATACATGACTAGACTCTAATCTACCCCTATAGACTAACAATGATCCTAATTCCCCTATCATTCATTTTTTTTGCTCACTCACCCTCTAGAGATACCCATAATCAAGCAAGAAAACTGATAACATGCATATTTTACCCATTTTTACTATCATAAGTGAGTGCTTTAATAAGCATTTCACTAAGGTTTTGATGCATAAACACTAGATTTCGAGTATTTGGTTGTTCAAGACTCTTTTCAGGTAATCTTAGCAAAAGACGCATATTTTGGAGCAAAATGGACAATTCCGGAAACAGTGCCCGAGGACAGAAGTTCAACACCAAATGAAGGCCTTCCCACCACGAGATCAAGCTCATATTTGGAGACAAGGTAGCCTTATCAGCTGTCTTTCACCTCGAAGTGGTTTGAGAGCAATCCCACGGTTGGATCTCAAGTTATGAAGGAAGCAAGAAGGTCCGTCAAGCACCCGGAAGGACGAGCTGGCCGCGCCACGGCCAAACCAGACGACCAGTGGCCGCGCCACGGCCAGTCGCTCGCGCGGCCAGGCCACTCACGGATTCCCGAGCCCATTTGAAGCCCAACTTAAACCCGCAGCCGTCTTATGCAAGCCAAGACCTAATCCACGACCTAGGGCACTTGAAGACCTATATATACTCGACCTTTAGGGTTTTTTAGGGCATCACCACTTAGCATCACGAAATTCTCTTGTTACAAACTTCTCTTGGCGGCCGCGAATCTTTGATTCGTGGTTTCCACTTTGTTCTTTGAGGGAGATTGATTTGTTCTTGAACCCTCTTTTATTTTAATCGATTTATACAAGTTATGCATTCATCAATCACGTTTTCTACTTCTTCTTTTATGTCTGAGTAGTTTACTTTCGTTGGGTGTTCTTTAAGGGGATCTATGGGGAATTTCATTAACTGTTGTTAAACCGATTGTTTAGGCCGAAGATTAGGATTTTCTGTCTCACCTTATTCGTTCTTATTGCATGAGTATGGCGTCATGAACTATATTCTGATCGTAGGGTCTTGAGAACGACGAATGTCCTGAATCTCAGATCTAGACCAAAATAGGGTAGAGAGCATCCTTTAAAAGATGTCTGAATGTTTATTGTCCCGATCCTATTGCGTGTTCGTTTAGGACGCAGGATATGAAAGTATACCTGTGGAATGGAAGTTTGCAGATCGACCTAGTTTGATAAAGTTAGGTTGTTAAAACCAGTGAATCAGTTTGGAGAAAATCGCCTAGTCTCGCTTGCTTAACTTTTGTGTGTTTGATTTCTAGTTAGAACTTCATAGATTTCTCGAGAAGATTCCCAACGTGTTCGCCCCATCTGCTTTTTACATCGAGATTTAAGCACTTCAATATTTACTTTTCCTGCACTGCTTGCTTGATTTTCTTTTTACAAGTCTTTAAGTTTATTTTCCTTTTCCCGTTGGTTATAGAAAAGATTGACAACCTTCTCTATATAAGGCGTAATACTGCTTTCTTTATTTTCTGCAAAAACCGTGACACTCACCCCCAATCCCCAATTCCTGCGTCTTTGGTTGCCTTGATTCTTCTGTTTTGCAGTTGACCTCCTCCCTGTGGATCGATACCCTAAGTACTACAACGCACGATGTGCACTTGCAGCTTAGGGTCCTACAAATTCAAAGCCTGACGAGTCCCCAAAGAAATCCTCCAAACTCGAAAGACTATTTAGACCCCATCAACCTTTTGGCGCCGTTGCCGGAGAGGCTGCGTTTCGCTGTCCAAGACAAAGGTCAAGATCACAACTCAAAGACATTCCTTTCTCTAACTTCTAGATTTCTTTCTATGAGTTTCAGAAACCCTAAAACCGTAGAGGTCCCCACGAATCAAGAACAACACGAGCCTGAATCCCCAGAAGCTGATATCGCTCCCAAAGATCGCGACCCGCACGACCCGTGGCTTGCTGGCCAAGAAAAAAATCCGAAGGTCAATCATCTCGACGCGGAGATCGACAAGCTCATAGTCTCGATCAATAATATGCTGGTATACCAGGCGGATTGCAGTGAAGCTGTCTATGAGCATATAGACAAGGTTCAAGCCGAACTTCTCGCTAAGATTGAAGCTCTATCCGAGGAGATGAGGCTGCATAAGGAGCAAGCGGCCAGCAACACGGTCCAACTGAAAAAAATCTATGATGCGCTCGAGTATCGCATACCTATCCTCGAGCAGAGCGTGAGAGACATCCGCACCTTGAATGAAAAGCTTGAAGATACCAACGACTCCATCTATGTCAATAGAGATCAAGCCGAAGCTGACATCCTTCAACTCATAGAGGACCAAAGGCAATCTGAGGACAAAGCGGAGGAGACTGACAATAAGCTCGAAAGCATCTTCAATTGCCTGAAAAGGAAGACGGCGGCAATAGAGAAGCTAAGCAAGGAACAGCAGAGACTTGGCAAGATAGTCTCTGCAATGGGCATTGGCGGAACCGAGAAAGCTACCTGCCCCTTGAGGAAGCGACCAAAGAGGTTTCCGAAATGTCAACCCACCGAGCAACCCGGAGAGGCATACCAAGAGCACCAGACCGAGGCCCAAACCCAGCCCCGTTTGCACCGTGCAATGCAGTGGAACCCATCACCGAAACGAGATTCTCAAGTCCTGAAACGAGCTTCACTGCCAGTTGCTCGAGTGATTCAAACTACGAGTTCGGAGAAGCATACTCGACCGAGTCATCGAGGTATTCGTCTCGAGAGATCCTCAAGGAAGAGACCCCCGTCTGCTCGACAGCAGGGAGCAAGGCCAACCACGCAAGGCCAATCATGATGCACATTCAAAGGGAGATGCTTATGACGTTCAATGCCAAAGTTAAGGAACTCCCCACAGGAATGACGTTCGAAGACGCCTGGAAAAACCAGGGTTTGGCCGACTTCTTTCAAGATAGCTTGGAGAATAAGGGTGATATTGAAGTCTACTTTAATCAGGCAAGACATTCAGCCGACAAGGATGCTATCAGGATGCCCCCAACGAAGAAGCATGATTGGCACCAGAACTGAGTCGAGCTGATGGCACTCGAGGAGTTCAACAAAGTGGTGCGAGAACTCCCTCCTGAGACGGATTTCGTGGAAGCATGGAGAGATCACCTTATCGAACATTTCTTCTGCGAAAGTAGGGAGACAGTGTCGGACATTCAAGGCCTTTTCAACCTCGCCAGAACCGGAAAGCCTATTAGAAACGTCCACAAGATCCAGGGCCACGAGCAATACCTCACAACTTGCAGCATCCGAGGTGACATTTTCAAGAACGCCCTATGCGATTCGGGGTCATGTATAAACATTATGCCAGCCGGTGTAGCACGGAAACTCGTCGTGAAATGCGTTTTCCCCACTGACATCAGGATTGGACTGGCGGATCAATCCTTCGCTGCCCCGAGAGGAGTCATTTATGATCTCCCGGTCATCATTGGCGATTGTAGAATCTCGGTAGACTTCTACATAGTCAAGACACGCCAAAAAGAAGCTGCAACTCTCATCTTCGGATGGCCGTTCTTAGCCACTGTAGGAGCCATCATGGATTGGCCAAACAGGCGAGTCTCATTTGCCAATATCGACGGAAAGAAGTTCTATCCCGCGGTACCTTACACCATGGAGAAACACCTTCTTGAGAAGGATGAAGATGCCATCATGGAGAGACTCGAGGAGCCTTTATCAGAAGAGGCCGCACAGAAGGCAAAAAGACCTTTCCTAAGGTCGAACTCCACCTCCAACTAAGCTCCCAACTACCAAAGTCTAGCTAAAAGACTCTAAACAAGAGCGGCTCAATGGGAGACAACCCATTTTAGGTATTCTCTTTCTCATCTCTTTAACTATACTAATTTTTAGTTTTGGTTTCTTCTTAGTTTACATCATTTTCATAAACACCAAAAGCACAAAAAATCAGAAAAACCAGAAAAGACCAAAAAAATGAAGAAGGAAACCCGAAGAACACTCACCAGGTGACGAACCGCCCGTCGGCCGGCCAGAAGGAGCCTGGCCGCGCCACGAGCCACGATGGCGCGGACGAAGGACGCTCGGCCGCGGCCGCGACAACCCGTCGCGCGGCTGGCCTTCGTCTGAAGACGTTTCCGTCCCGACCTCACCAAACCGGACCTCCTTCAACCTGTTTCAAGCCTTTCAAGTATCCTCCTTGATTCAATGGCCTGAACAAGACCTAATGACCGCAATGATCACTTCCACAATCGCGGCACATTGCTGTTGCATCAAAGATGGCGAGACAAGACAAGACTCCATCCAAGTCAAGTCAAGTTAATGATCCGTCTCTCTACTTACTTCGTCCAGCACGTTCAACGGACCTGTATCCACGAAAACGAAGAAGAACACCACGATTCCAGAGGATGAAAACCGTAGTGCAAGCTCCAGAAGGAAGAAGATGCAACTTCCTTCACCAAACCGCGAAGAGGAAAGTTCCCGAAGACTAGCTTCTCTGTTCCGCAACCAAGACCTTTACCGAAGCCAAGTAAGGATTTCATATGGCATTGAAGTTCATACTAGCAACACCTGTCTTCCGGGATCCTGAACAGATCACTGGATAGGCGAGCATAGACCCAAACTTCAAGTCAAGTTTCTGAGGTGACACAATCTTCAAGACGCAAGGACGGAAGATTTTCCATCTCTCATTCACGGTGTTATCAAAGGTCAAGGAACCAAGACAAGTACTCAACAACCGGAGTACCTGTTCTTCTCAACAAAGGTGAGCCAATCATCACCACCAAACGCCTATCACCATCCTCATCTATCACCCACACACGCCCACCACCACCATCCGAAGCAAGGAAGCTCAACCGCGCAACACATTTCCTTTCGAGCTAAGTTTTCGATTTCTTTTGTTCAATCAAATCGATTCTAAGCAGGGACATAAGGATAATGATCAAGTCCTTAGCTCAATCATACCACACGCCCATCCACCCATACCAAACCCAACGCCACTTTCAAGTAAGTCTTCACAAGCTTGTACTTGAATTTACCTATCTTTTTCACCTCAACTCGATTTAAACAAACTGGGGACAGTTTGATTTAAGTCTGGGGGGGTTTCTTATATTACTAATTATGCTTTTATTTGATGAGTCTTATGCATACTTACATCATTTATCGAGTCGTTTTATAGAGTCAAAACTTTTTTTTCTTTTAGTCGGAAACTATGAACTTTGCTAGGTACAAGTCACTTTGAACAAGGAACCTTAATGACCATTCTCACGGATTTAGAAGCAAGGTTTACTAAGTTGAACACGGCGAGTGGATCATTCCAGCGGAGAAAGTTCTAATCTCTAGAGTACTCGAAGGATCTTGCGTTGACTCCGCACCTAATGAATCAAATCTTCTCGTCAAGGGGCTTGAGGTACTTCGAACTTTGCTCCTCTTTTAGACTCTAGCATGACTAAGTAGATGCAATGCAACCTCTCCTTGATCTTCCCTTGTTATAGAAAAGAAAAAAAAAATATAGAAAGAAAGGTTTTAGTTTAGGAATGGCAACCAGAGTTCCTTAAAGGACAATGACGGTTCGCAGCAATCATGTAAACTTCAAAGAAGTGATCATTCTCAAGCTAAGAAGAAAGAAAAAAAAATGGAATAAGAAAGTCGATAGAAAAAATAAAATGATACCCTAGAAAAGTAGGGAGAAATCGACTAAGGGAAGAGAAAATAGGAGAGTTGTGTCTGAAATGTCTATGTCTAGATGTTTGGAAGAGAAAGTATAATGTCTCGTCGACCAATACTCCCTCGATAGAGACCGCACGCCTAAATGAATAAAGGAGTCAACAAGAGGGAGCTCGAAATACTCAAAGGGACCATGAAGCGTATCCGGGAAGGGTGAAAAGCTCAAGGTAACTAGACCCAAACGCCTTGAAGCTGAATTCCGAGTTATGTGGCTCAACAGGTCGATTGCTAGACTTGATGAGTTCCCAAGTATTGGTGAGTTTCCACGTTTTCAAACCTCTTTTCCTTACTTAGATTTCTGTTTTGTTTGAGGACAAACAAAGGTTTAAGTCTGGGGGAGTTGATAACATGCATATTTTACCCGTTTTTACTATCATAAGTGAGTGCTTTAATAAGCATTTCACTAAGGTTTTGTTGCATAAACACTAGATTTCGAGTATTTGGTTGTTCAAAACTCTTTTCAGGTAATCTTAGCAAAAGACGCATATTTTGGAGCAAAATGGACAATTTCGGAAACAGTGCCCGAGGACAGAAGTTCAACACCAAATGAAGGCCTTCCCACCACGAGAGCAAGCTCATATTTGGAGAAAAGGTAGCCTTATCAGCTGTCTTTCACCTCGAAGTGGTTTGAGAGCAATCCCACGGTTGGATCTCAAGTTATGAAGGAAGCAAGAAGGTCCGTCAAGCACCCGGAAGGACGAGCTGGCCGCGCCACGGGTTAACTCGGAATCTAGCTTCAAAGCCTTTGAGTCTAGTTACCTTGAGCTTTTTACCCCTCCCGGTTATGGTCCACGGTCCCTTTGAGTATTTTGAGCTTTCCCTTGTTGACCCCTTTATTCAATTAGGCGTGCGGTCTCATTCGAGGGAGTATTGGTCGACGAGACATTATACTCTTCTCTTCCAAACATCTGGACAAAGACATTTCAGACACAACTCTCCTATTTTCTCTTTCCTTACTCGATTTCTCCCTACTTTTCTAGGGTATCATTTTATTTTTTCTATCGACTTTCTTTCTCTATTTTTTTCTTTTCTTCTTAGCTTGAGAATGATCACTTCTTCGAAGCTTTCATGATGTCTGCGAACTGTCATGGTCCTTTTAGGAACTCGGGTTGCCATTCTCAAACTAAGGCTTTTCTTTCTATTTTTTTTTTCTTTTCTATAACAAGGGAAGATCAAGGAGGGGTTGCATTGCATCTACTTAGTCATGCTAGAGTCTAAAAGAGGAGAAAAGTTTGAAGTACCTAAAGCCCCTTGACGAGAAGTTTTGATTCATTACGTGCGAAGTCAACGCAAGATCCTTCGAGTACTCTAGAGATTAGAAATTTCTCCATTGGAACGATCCACTCACAGTGTTCAGCTTAGTAAACCTTGCTTCTAAAACCGTGAGAATGGTCATTAAGGTTCCTTGTTCGAAACGACTTGTACCTAGCAAAGTTCATAGTTTCCGACTAAAAGAAAAAAAGTTTTGACTCTATAAAACGACTCGATAAATTATGTAACTATGCATAAGACTCATCAAATAAAAGCAGAGTTAGTAATATAAGAAACCCCCCCCCCCCCAGACTTAAATCAAACTGTCCCCAGTTTGTTTAAACCGAGTTGAGGTGAAAAAGATAGGTAAATTCAAATACAAGCTTGTGAAGACTTACTTGAAAGTGGCGTTGGGTTTGGTATGGGTGGATGGACGTGTGGTATGATTAAGCTAAGGACTTGATCATTCTCCATATGTCCCTGCTTAGAATCGATTTAATTGAACAAAAGAAATCGAAAACTTAACTCGAAAGGAAATGTGTTGAGCGGTTGAGCTTCCTTGCTTCGGATGGTGGTGGTAGGCGTATGGTGGTGATGTTGGCGTCTGATGATGGTAATGGTTATGGCACGCCTTTGTTGAGAAGAACAGGTACTCTGGTTGTTTCGAAAGAGAATTTTTCAGCAGCCGCCCACTCCTTCTTCCTTCTATTTTCATCTTTTGTTCTTAGTTCTTTGTTTTTCAATACTTTAAGAAGATCTCTTCATTCGGATTTCCTTTAAAGAAGTATTCTCACTTTGTTTCTTATTCAATACAATTCGCATCTTTCTTATCTCAAAGATGTCTCTCGTTCCCATGAACGAGTAGTCATCTAATTGGGTTTTTAAGGGGGTTTTCAAAGGGGTTTAATCATGGATCGATTTCGCTAGGTTGATAAAGATAGAGTTTCTTCTAGGTATCTTCGTTTATGTATTGTTCTTATTGCATGTTTGCTTCTCTGATCAATTAGCAATTGATTCCAGGACGACTAGATACACGAACGTGTGGTCTATCATCTGGATCTAGAAGTTAACGAGCGGATCGCACCGTAGGATGCTTAGGCATATCGATGGACCGCACCGTGAGTGTTTACAAATAGGTGAATGATATGTATGCGCGGTTGTCTTGCATCGTGGGATGAGAAGTCATATCTGCAGTGTAAGACAAACGTAGGGGGCTAGATCCGCGAACGCGGGGGTAGTCATAGTCGACCATTTCAGCTTAAGAACCTAACCCATCAAATCATTTAGAATCTATCCTATTGCTCGTTAGATCCGATCCATGAACCCCGTAGAATATCCTAGGTTCGCATCTTCAATTCCTTGGAAGATTAGGAAAAATCTTGGAGATTTCCTTTTCTTCAAAAGTCTTGGTTGATATATCATGGTTTTTACCCATTTTTAGACCATGATATAAGTGTTTTTATAGAGTCTTTTGGCTATTTTCGAGTCTATATAGAGTCTTTACAGGTTCAGGTATAGTTGGAGAAAAATTGGAGATTTGGATGCATTTTGGAACATTTTGGAGAAGCAGCCAAAGTGATGAAGTTGAGAGAGTGGATTTACAGGCAAGGTGTCGATCGACACTCTATGTGTCGATCGACACCAGGATTTCCAATTTCCAGAAGCGTGAAGTTTCCAGTTTTTGAAGAAAAGGAAATCTCCAAGACTTTTCCTAATCTTCCAAGGAATTGAAGATGCGAACCTAGGCCTATAAATATAGTTTTTCAGCCATTGTTTAGGCACAATCTCGTACTTTAAGAATCATAGAAGTTTAGGTTTTTGGAGAGAAGAATTTGACTCCTTTAGAGCAGGTTTGGAACTCCTTTATTTTCTTCTATTGATTTATTTTATGCTTTCTATTCAAATAATGATTTCTGTTTCATTGATCATGTCTGAGTAGTTTGCTTGTTAGGTTTAGGGTTTTTCAAAGGTGATTGATGAATTGTTAGGTCGAATTAAATTGTTAGGATAAAATCATTAGAGTTCTTCATCTGGATTTGTGTTTAATGCTTATTCTAGCTTCGCGACCTAGAATCTGATCTTAGGTTAATTAATAGATGCGAGAGTATTATTGATTGCCTGAACTAATGTTAGATGAGCAAAATACCTATTCGCAAAGAGATTTGGTTTAGGGTTTTGTGAACAATTGAACCTGAACTTTAATGCTTGTTTGAATTGTTAGAATTTGCAAAGAGATTTGGAATTCTAGGGTTTAGACATAGATAATCTTCGCAGCGAGAGTTGGTTGATTTTACATTAGTGTTTCAAGTTCAAGAACAGTGCTTAATAATTCCTAACATTCGCCTAGACCTAGAATTTAGATCACCTGAGAATTTCCCTGAACCTAGCGTTTTGTCTCCTGAAGTTTACATCGCTTTTAATTGCTTTTTGTCTTTACTTTTATTATTCTTCCTAGCTTAATTCGAATTTAGAAAACTGCTGTGTGACTATCCCTTCTCTGTGGATTCGATCCCTAAGTACTACAACTGATCTCTTAATTTGAGAGAGTTGCTTAGGATAAATTTGACCCATATCAAATTTTGGCGCCGTTGCCGGGGAAGGAGATTAGTTACCTGCAGATTTCTAGTATTAGAATTTTGTCTCGGTTTTTATTTTTTTTTGTTTTTGGTTACTAATTTTAGCTTTTATTTCTTGGTTTCAGGTGTATGCATAATTGCAATACAAGGAGCAACAAGGAAAAGGAGCTAATCAAACTCAGCAACCAGGAACTCAGCCGTCTAGAACGCACAAACCGCAAATCTGCAAGAGCGTCGATCGACACCACTAGCGTCGATCGACACCCTTCGCAGACAGAGATGGCTGAGCCTGTGATTTTGATTCGTGATGAGGCTGGTAACTTCACGGACTTGGACGACAATAGAAGAAACGACCGAGGACAGAGACTTGATGAGGCTGGCGCCGTCATCGTCGATCCAGCAATACAAGCTGCAGAAGATGGATGTGTAAGAACATTTGGCGAGTACAACCGCCCAGACCAGTTCTATGCTAATAGAGCTGCGATCCGTCCTCCTGCATTCCAGAGGAATGACTTCGAGCTGAAGCCCGCCTACTACACGCTTATAGCTCAGCATCCCTTCCATGGACTCCCTAATGAGCATCCCATGGACCACATTGAGAGATTCGAGGACTTAGCCTCAAGCATAAAGGCTAATGGAGTGTCCTATGACTATCTCTTCTGCAAGCTGTTCCCTTACTCGCTTGCTGGAGATGCATCATACTGGCTGAAGCAGTTGCCACCAGGATCCTTGACTACATGGGAAGACACAAAGAATGTATTCTTATGCAATTTCTTTGATGACGCGAGATCCGAGGAGCTGAGGATGAAGATCACTACATTTTCTCAAGGACCCACTGAAGCTTTCAAGGCTTCTTGGGTGAGGTTCAGATCTTACCAGAGGGACTGCCCACATCATGGATTCAGCGAGCCGCATCTTATCGGTATATTCTACCGCGCAATTGATTGGAGGTACCAGATGGCCTTAGACGCTGCGAGCAATGGCAACTTCAACACCAGATTTCCAGAAGGTGCGATAGAGCTTATAGACAATTTGGCCTCTAGTAACAGCACCAAGAACGCGGACTTCGAGAGAAGACAAAACGCAGGAGTAAATGGAGGAACCCAAATCGCTGAAGTCAACAGGAAGCTAGACAACGTACACAGTCTCTTGGTGGGAAAGAGGCAAGTTCAGTTTGCTGCAGAAGTGGAGACCTTTGAGCCAGAGCAAGAAGAGGTCAACTACATCAATGGTGCTGGTTTTCAAGGACATAGATTCAACAATCAGCAAGGCTATGGTTCTTCCTACCAGAAGCCTTTTCAGAGCAACAACTTCAACAGAACTTATGGTTCTTCTTCCTATCAGAAACCTCCTGCACAAGACAATAAGATGGAGTCTATGATAGAGGAAATTCTGGAAGGCCAACAGAAGATGACAGTGGACTTCAATGGGAAGATTGATGCCTTGTACCCGGATCTGAATGGGAAAATTGAGTCTATAGGTACTCATGTGAAGCAATTGGATGTTCAAGTTGCTCAAACAGCTGGAGCTTTGAAGAGACAAGAGGGATTTCTTCCTGGAAAGACAGACGTGAATCCTCGACGTCAAGTCAATGCCATTATAGTGAAGAGTGTAGAAGAAATCGTGGCACTTCAGGAAGCTGAAGACGACGAGACTGCAGCTGCAGAGCCAGTGTCGATCGACACCACTGAGTGTCGATCGACACCCGTAGAGGAACTCAAGGAATCGGGCTCGATCGAACACACATCCTCGATACAAGAAGTTAGTATCGATCGACACCTCCATAGTGTCGATCGACACCCTACCCAGACCTCGTCAGACATGACTGAAGCTTCAACAAATATAGTGGAAAGAGTGTACAAGCCTAAGGTTCCATATCCTCCTATATCCAAACACCTAAGGCCGCCCCTTAGTGCAAAAGAGTTGGCTAGTTTCAACAAGAAGGTTAGAAGGATCTCCAATGTGATCTCATTTGCTGAAGCCTGGGAGGATTATCCTTTGTGGGTTTTCTTTAAGAATAGCAGAGAAAGTCTTGAAGAAATTGAAGAACTCTTCAACAAAGGAAGGGGTACACCACAAATGAAGCAGTTGCTTAAGGTTGAAGACCCTGGGATGTTTATGGTTCCATTCTCCATTTGTGGAGTTGAGTTTAAACAATCCCTATGCGATTCAGGAGCTAGCGTGAACCTCATGACAAAAGACATTGCAGAGAAGCTGGGGATTGCTGACATTCACCCTTCAACCATGACTCTTGAATTTGCCAATAATTCTACCGCAGTCTCATATGGTACAATTCCAAACTTACTTGTCAAGGTTGGGAGTTGCCTGGTGCCAACAGATTTTCAGGTTGTGGAAGTAAGCAGAACGTCTAGCATACCATTCATCCTTGGAAGACCGTTCATGGCCACAGTAGGAGCTATTGTAGACACCCAATAAGAGAATGTATTTCTCTAATGTTGACAAAGAAGTGTTCTACAAAGCTGTCCCTACTACTGAAGTTTCCAAGCACATTTCATGTATTGCTGTGATCCCTGGAGAAGAGCTGGATTTTAAAGAGCAAGTTGTTCAAGAGGCATTGGCTGAGAATTTTAAGAAAAATGTGAAGCCTGAAGACTGGGGTGGGATCATCTTTTCAGGACTATGAGCAGAGAAGATGTTCTAATCAAGGCTAAGTCAATGGAGGAAGACGTGTTCATCATGGAAGCAAGGATTGCAGAGCTAAGTTGCAGAAGAAGTGCAGAAAGCCGAGCTACAAAGCTAGTGTCGATCGACACCACCTGTGTCGATCGACACACTTCGCACCTCACACAAGAAGTCACTTCCAATGCTGCAATTCCATCATCTTTGGTCAAGCAGATGCGTTCACATCCTACAGCTCAGGCACCTTGAAGAAAGCAAAGGTACGCGTTTCCTGGAATGAATTCCAAACCCCCAGATCCTCTTCATAAGAATACCAAAAGTTCAAAAGCTCTTTTACACTCATGCAAGCCACGAGATTCTCGTAGAAGGCTTGGTATTTCTTCTGATGTTGCTGCAGGAAAACAAAGTGTCCCACCCAAACTCAAGGCCCACCCTGCTGCTGTTCTTCATTTCCTTGGTCGATCTCATGCACCTACTGCTTATACACCACCTTGGATGAGAAGAGATTCGTCTGGGAAGCATTCGATGCCACCCTCTGATCCACCAGACGTCTGAAACCCGACACAGTCAAGCTAATGACTAAAAACGAGCGCTGAGTGGGAGGCAACCCACTGTTAGGTACGTTTTTCTTTATATTTTGTTTTGGTTTTACTTAAGTCCTAATATCAGTCAGTTGAAAAAAGGCGACATTGGACTCAACTCAGACCAGTGTCGATCGACACCATCTAGTGTCGATCGACACCACGCGCAGACGAAGGTAAGTCTTCTATCTGGTCTTTTAAGTTGTTTCTAATCTTTCTTTTAGCTAACTTCGGGCTTGATAACACTGGGGACAGTGTTGTTTAAGTATGGGGGAGGTGATTACTGACTTTGTGTTTTGTTTTGAGAGTCTTGAGTCAAAAGTTTTCAAAAATTGTTTTATTGAGTCAAAATTAGTGGGAATTTTCGATTTTTCTAGGAACTAACCACAGGAAGTTGACACTTGAAGAACCATTGTTATGAGAGTTGATTGCAAAACTTACTAAGTAGAATGCGCAGAACTTGATTCCTCTTTCAGTCCGAACAGATAGGCAATTGCAGTCTCTCCTTGATCTTCCCTTAAGAGAAAAGAAAAGAAAGAAAAGAAAGAAAAAGAGTGTAAGTCTGGAATAGTGGCTTTGTCATGAGCCTGTCTCCTTACAAGGAACAATATTAGTGATGCTCTTGAACACGTCTCCTTACAAGGAACACAAGTAGAGAGTAGCACTATTCCAGAGATCCCAAAAAGAATAAGAAGAGTCAATGAAAAGATCTTAGAACACCCTGAAAATGGGCAGAAGTTGACTAAGGGAAGAGAAAATAGGGGAGCTGTATGAGAATGTCTTGTTCAGGTACTAAGGAAGGGAAAAAAATCAGAAAAGTTCTATGGCATTACCAAAGTTAGAGTTTGAAATTTATATCAAGGAAAGGATCTGGATTTGAACTGGGAGATTGCTAATCTTGTGGTAAGTACATTGAACATTTCCTAAGGTTGGCTCTATATCATGTGGATTCAAAAGGTGTTAATCAGTGTGGTGTTCTGAAGAGGTACTCGAAGTTCCTGTTTTCAAACTTCTACTTCAGTCTAAGTTTCTGTTTTGCTTGAGGGCAAGCAAAGGCTAAGTCTGGGGGAGTTGATATATCATGGTTTTTACCCATTTTTAGACCATGATATAAGTGTTTTTATAGAGTCTTTTGGCTATTTTCGAGTCTATATAGAGTCTTTGCAGGTTCAGGTACAATTGAAGATAAATTGGAGATTTGGATGCATTTTGGAGCTTAATGGAATGAAGTCACGAAGTGATGAAGTCAAGACTGGAATTACACGCAAGGTGTCGATCGACACCATGTAGTGTCGATCGACACCAGGTTTTCCAATTTCCAGAATCGAGAAGTTTCCAGTTTTTGAAGAAAAGGAAATCTCCAAGACTTTTCCTAATCTTAAAAGGAATTGAAGACTCGTACCTAGGCCTATAAATATAGTTTTTCAGCCATTGTTTAGGCAGAATCTCATACTTTAAGAATCATAGAAGTTTAGGTTTTTGGAGAGAAGAATTTGTCTCCTTAGAGCAAATTTGGAACTCCCTTTATTTATTCTATTGATTTCTTTTATGCTTTCTATTCAAGTTATGATTTCTGTTTCATTGATCATGTCTGAGTAGTTTGCTTGTTAGGTTTAGGGTTTTTCAAAGGTGATTAATGAATTGTTAGGTCGAATTAAATTGTTAGGATAAAATCATTAGAGTTCTTCATCTGGATTTGTGTTTAATGCTTATTCTAGCTTCGCGACCTAGAATCTGATCTTAGGTTAATTAATAGATGCGAGAGTATTATTAATTGCCTGAACTAATGTTAGATGAGCAAAATACCTATTCGCAAAGAGATTTGGTTTAGGGTTTTGTGAACAATTGAACCTGAAATTAATGCTTGTTTGAATCGATAGGATTTGCAAAGAGATTTGGAATTCTAGGGTTTAGACATAGATAATCTTCGCAGCGAGAGTTGGTTGATTTTACATTAGTGTTTCAAGTTTAAGAACAGGGCTTAATAATTCCTAACATTCGCCTAGACCTAGAATTTAGATCACCTGAGAATTTCCCTGAACCTAGCGTTTCGTCTCCTGAATTTACTAAATCTTTAAATTGCTTTCTGTCTTTAGTTTCATATTCTCACTTAGCTTAATTCGAATTTAGAAAACTGCTGTGTGACTATCCCTTCTCTGTGGATTCGATCCCTAAGTACTACAACTGATCTCTTAATTTGAGAGAGTTGCTTAGGGTAAATTTGACCCATATCACCTAACCCATCAAATCATTTAGAATCTATCTTATTGCTTGTTAGATCCGATCCATGAACCCCGTAGAATACCCCTGAACCCAACTCCTTTTTTTTATTGATTTACAACCGTTTAATTCTCTTCTACTGCTTGATATTACTACTGCAAACTGTGACACACTACATCCCCAACTTCCCTTTTGGTTTAAAGAAGTTAGAAATCTTAGGACTTTCGCGAAACAACAATCTCTGTGGATTCGATCCCTTAATATACTACTGTGATTGCTGTGCACTTGCAGCTATCTTATGGGTAAAAATTAAAGTAACAAACCCCACCGCATCACTACTCCAACAGATTTAGCCATGCCCATCTCAACAAACAAATGCACTAAGACTTCAATCTAGATAAGTCTCCCTATCAAGCCAACTCTTTAACATTCATTAAGTTGCAAACCGTGAATCATGATAATGCAATGCAAGTGAATCCATTTGGCTAAGGGACTAGGATTTGAGATAAAATGATCTCAATTCATGTGGCTTCCATTTCATATGCGGGTTTCACTCAAAGAGGATTGAACTTTATGCATATTGCTAAAGGTAAGAGACAAGTGATGCATACAAGACTAGACTCTCATCTACCCATGATGCTATCAATGGTCCTAATAAACCCCTCTCATTCATTCTTTTCAAGCTCACTCGACCCTCTNTCACTTAGCTTAATTCGAATTTAGAAAACTGCTGTGTGACTATCCCTTCTCTGTGGATTCGATCCCTAAGTACTACAACTGATCTCTTAATTTGAGAGAGTTGCTTAGGGTAAATTTGACCCATATCACCTAACCCATCAAATCATTTAGAATCTATCTTATTGCTTGTTAGATCCGATCCATGAACCCCGTAGAATACCCCTGAACCCAACTCCTTTTTTTTATTGATTTACAACCGTTTAATTCTCTTCTACTGCTTGATATTACTACTGCAAACTGTGACACACTACATCCCCAACTTCCCTTTTGGTTTAAAGAAGTTAGAAATCTTAGGACTTTCGCGAAACAACAATCTCTGTGGATTCGATCCCTTAATATACTACTGTGATTGCTGTGCACTTGCAGCTATCTTATGGGTAAAAATTAAAGTAACAAACCCCACCGCATCACTACTCCAACAGATTTAGCCATGCCCATCTCAACAAACAAATGCACTAAGACTTCAATCTAGATAAGTCTCCCTATCAAGCCAACTCTTTAACATTCATTAAGTTGCAAACCGTGAATCATGATAATGCAATGCAAGTGAATCCATTTGGCTAAGGGACTAGGATTTGAGATAAAATGATCTCAATTCATGTGGCTTCCATTTCATATGCGGGTTTCACTCAAAGAGGATTGAACTTTATGCATATTGCTAAAGGTAAGAGACAAGTGATGCATACAAGACTAGACTCTCATCTACCCATGATGCTATCAATGGTCCTAATAAACCCCTCTCATTCATTCTTTTCAAGCTCACTCGACCCTCTAAAGCTACCCTTTATCTCCCTAGGCTCTTTGTGCCTTACTAAACCCATGAATTTCTTCTTCTTTTAAAGCTCTAAAGGGGAAACTTCTTCAACCTTTAACTCATAGTGAATGGTGTGATCCTTTGACAACCTAGCTCTTCTCTTTATACTTAGGTAGCCGTCTTCTCTTTCTTTGGCCTTTTAGCCTCTTTTGATTTTTCTTTTCTCTTACTAAGGCTACCCAATTCCTTTTTACACTTAGAGCTATACCCTTTTTTTTTTCTTTTCAAACACATGATCCACCATTTCAAACTATGCTTCCCTTATTCTCCTTTCAAGCCTCTTTCATTCCCTTCCTTTCTACTCCCTTCCACGACTCATCATGCTAAAATCAAGCATATAATCCATTCCACAACACCAAGAAATACCGCGACCCATGCCCCAACTCCAAAGCCTAAAGCTAGCCTCGACATGTGAGAGCTAGAATCTACATGAAAGCCTAAACTTGTCGTCTCAAACCTAACACTTTATGCTAAGTTTAATCAAAATAAGGCCTCACAATAAGTATCACTAGAACACTTGGCCTTTAAGGAGGTAAGGTAGGGTGGGGGTACTACTTGAGCGAGCAATAAAGTGGTAAAGGTGAGTAAGAAAGCTCAAGTATGTTTATTATCCATGAATTCACTTTCAATGCAAGGCATGATATTTAAATGTCAAATTTCGGTTCAAGTGAGTAGTAGAGTTGACTATCAATTTCAAGACCCTATTTTGACCAAAATCTAGTGGCAAGTGAAGTGGTCCAAGCATGGTTCTTCCTTACTTTCAAGATTTGTTCAAATGCAACAAAGAACTACTAACTAGGGCATTGAATTGATTACATGAGTTGGCATTCTACAAGGATTGGCTCATCATTGCTCTCAATGCATATGAATGCAATTCCTACATGCAATGCAACTTGACTCGATCCTAAAATGCAAATGCAACATCTAAATGACTTTCTTTTTTTGGAAAATTTTCAAATGTTTCAATTTTTTGGTTTTTCTATGCCTTAAGTGAATGCATGAGGCTCAAAATGCATAAAAAGAAAATAAGACTCACAAAACACAATGTCAAATCTCTCAACCTCTCCCCCAAACTTAAATTACACAGTCCCTTGTGTAATAAAAGTCTAGAGGAGACCTCAATCAACATGACATAAAACACAAAATGAAAAGCTAAAAGAAATATATACAAGAGAGGTGGATGTACCTCAAAATTGTGAGGAGGAGGATGATCCTAGGGAGATCGATTGGTTGCTTGAGGAGGGGGATCGGCTCGACTTTCACTTCTTTGGCCGTGCTTCATAGGAAGAAGAGCGAGGCGGGTCTTCTTGTACCGGTTTCCTTGGGCGCATCTCGAATGAATGGCGCCTATCAAGGTCTGTTTCACTCTCTCCTTCATCCACTTCCTCACCCGCATCGCTTGTGCCCTCTTTTCTACCCCTTGTGGAGGACTTTCCCTTAATGATGGTCTTTAGCCCCTTGACCGTCTTCTTCAAATCCTTCACCGTCTCACCGAGCTTCTTGATAGCCCGGTCTTGGTACTTGCTCTACCTCTTGAGAAGACCAATGTGTGCATGGGCTTCTCTCAATGCCGGGCTTGGCATCGGGTCTATGCAAGAGGCGAAGTAATACCTCTCGCTACCGTAAACCGGAGCATGATCCTCTACTTCCATTTCTTCTTCTTCTTCAAGAACTTGGCTTGGGTCAAAATCAAATGTCTCTTTCTTGGCAATGGAGTGGAGAGGAGGACCGATAGCCGGATTGTAGAGGTACTCGTATGGGGGAGCAAAGTTGATGTGGGAGATGTCTTGGAATGAGGTGGCTTGCAAGTTCGGGAGACAAATCTTTGCTTCGGTTTTTGTGTCCACCGCGAACTTGTAGGCAAACCGGTTACCCAGTCTTCCTGAGAGAAACATGGTCCTCCCAAGGTAGAAGATGTCCATCCACTCGGGTTCTAGACCATCCGTCCCTAGCCGATGCCCACAAGCTTTGAGAATCGGGGTGATGATCCCTCCAGTGCTGAGCTCGGGGTCCTTGTCTTTCATAGTGACAACCCAATCTTGGTAGGAGAGCAGCTGCCTAACCAATAGGTTAACAATGCAGGTTTCCATCCTATCCCCTCGGACTCTTGTGCCTCCTCTTGTGTGAAACCCGGTGAACCTTGCAAGACCCACATCTAGCAACTCGAGCAACTCCTTGGCGACTTTCCCGGCCTCCTTCCTTGCATAAAAGGTGTGAGCAAGAGTTTTGTGTGCATACCTCAAGGTCGGATGCCTTATCAAAGTCCATGTGCTTCCTCCCGGCTTGAATTTCCCGACCGCGATTGTCTCCCACAAGCCCTTCAACTCACACTCATCAATGGTGAGCATCTTTGTGCTCCTTTCTCCTTCTCGGAATCCAAAAACCTCATTTAGTTGGCGGAAGGTCATTGAGTAGATGGTCCTATGGATCTTGAATTTGATGTAGCCATGACCATGTAGCGGTGGCGAATCTTCACCCTCATAGTAGAAGTGCGCGGTGAGGGAAGACAAGAACTCGCATGTTGCAAGCTTATGAGCGGGACGAGCCATGGTGATGAACTTAGCTAGACCAATGTTTTTGAAGAGGGCTTGGAAGTCCTCATAGATTCCCAAGGCACGCAGCGTCTGCTCATGCGGATACTTCGTTGCCTTGAATCGCATGCCCATGTATGCCTTAAGGAGTTCCTCGGGTGAGAGCTACTTTTTAGGCCCCTCTTGCGTGGCCTTAGCCTTGCCCCCCCCTTGAAGCTCTCGTGACTGGCTTCTTTCTTACCCCAAGCATCAACTGCTCCTCCTCACTACTAACTTCTCGGTCTTCAATTACTTGCCTCTTCCCTTGGCTCTTTGATGACCTTGCATGAGAGCTTGCTCCTTGGCTTGTTTCATCTCCTTTAGCTCTTCCCATTGTTCATACAAGAGAGATAAAGCTTCTCGAGAGAGTAACCCATTCTGAACAGCAAATAGCAGCAATATAGCAAGCAACAAACAAGATCAATGCCAAATTTTCGAAAATTCTCTCTAATTTCACACTTAGCAAAATTTTGGCAAATTGAGAATTTTCAAATCACCCACATTCGGTGCTACTAATTGGCAATCCATAAGCATGATCAATGCAAGCTAATGCAAGTGAAAGCCCCAAAATCTAACAAGGTTCAAGAGTTTAATTTTAATTTTCGCACCATGAACCCTATATGTCAAATTTTTAAAAATTGACCATGGAAATCCTAATGTAGCACCCGAAATCTACTCCCAAACTGTATTCAAGCAATGCCTAAGCCACAAACAATCAATTCGAACATCGTAAAGCAAAAATCCCCAAACTTTCCACCATTAGAGCCAAAGATGAAAACCTTGGTTTTAGGATTGTTTACCTCTTGAGTGGCTTGAAGGATGAACGAGATTGACTTAGAATCAATGAGAGCACAAGAATTCTAGCAACAGGCACTTGGAATCACGAAAGTTGCTTGAAAATTTAGAGAGAGAGACCTAAAAATCGCAAGTGTGTGTGTGTGTGGGGCCAAATTTTCGTGTTTGGGGAAGGAGAAAGGGAAGAACCGGTTTAATTTGAGTGAATTAAACCGGTCAAACCCTGTTGACTTACCTGGAAAAGGGGCGTATCGAGCTATGTAAGTCGATACATAGCTCGATACGCTTGCTGACGGGGCTTTCAAAACTGTATCGAGCTAGATAGCTCGATAAAGATGCCTGATGCATGGATCAAGCTTTCCCTGGCTCTCCTGTATCGACCTTAGTAGGTCGACACTAAAGCCCGATATAGCTCCGCCAAATTCCCTGTAAGAGCTGTATCGACCTTGGTAGGTCGATACATAGCTCGATACAGTGCCAAAAATTCCTTGGCAAGCTTTTGCTCTTAGCTCAACCTCCTCAATCTAAACCTGTCATCCACAAACACTTGAAAACATATTACTGAATTAAAAAGTGCAAATATATACAAAGATAGACATGGGAATATATACAAAGATAGACATGGGAGTGCCTCCCAAGTGCGCTTGTTTAAAGTCACTAAGCTTGACTTTTAAAACTCTTAGGCATGGGGGTGAACAAGGAGTGGAATTGACTTTCCTCCTCCTTTCTTGATGTACCTTCTTTTTCTTCATAGACTTCCTTGGCGGCTCAGCTTCATGTTCAACGACCTTGATGCCATCAAACATTGCTAGAAGACTTTCACCAACAAAGTTTGGCCCATCGTATTCATTGTGATTAAGGGTTTCGTCCTCGCTCATCATCACTCTAGTGAGACCCATCAGGTTCTCCTTAGGTGGTTCTTCTTCAACTTCCTTAGTGTCACATGTGATTGTCCCACAAAGGCTCAAAACATAAGGTTTCATAGTATAGAAGACATTTACATTCACATTCTTGTGGATCACTCTCTTGTTGATGAAGTCAAGGCTTGCGCCAGCTGTGTTGAGAAAGGGTATCCCTAGAAGAAGAGGTAGCCTCGCTGCTTGAACCATATTCATCACAATGAAATCAGTTGGGACTAGACACTCTCCAACTTTCAATGGATAATCTTCTACAAGGCCTAGAGGTTGCATTGACGAAACATCAACAAAGGTGATGTGTGATGAATACTTCTTCATAGTAGTGATTCCAAGGTTCTTAAACATTTCAAGAGACATCACATTGACACTTGAGCTGGAATTACACAAAGCTTCTTCAACCTTCAAGTCCACAAGAGAACAAGAAACAAAAACCTTTCCCGGATTACCCAGTTTTGGGATAACCTTGGACTCATTCCTCGCCATGTTTGTTGAATCTAGACCCTCTATCAGCTCTTCAACCTTCTATATATTGGCAAGCATCTCCTTGATGAACCTTATTTGACCCTTGACTTGAGACAAACTCTCCACTTTGGGCAGTGGTGCACCAATTTTTTCCATACTCCCTCTAAAGCTTGAGAGTACCTTCTTTTGTACCTTAGTCAATACCAACTCGGGAAAGGGAAGTGGTGGCTTGTAGACAGGGAGATCATAAGCCTCAACTTCAGTCTTCTTAGCCACTTCTCTTTCCTTTTCAACAATACTTGCTTGTGTAGGGGTCACATCCTCCTTAAGCTCCTTTTTGCTCATTGGTGTGTCAACAACCAAATGGTCATTTTCAATGACCGTCTCCCCAACTTGGATTTCAATGTCCTCATTGATTACAGCCTCGTCAATAAGACCCTCAAATAGCTGCTCAAATTCAGCCACTACACGCTCATACTCTTCCTCATCAATAGAGTAGATGGCATTGCAATATTCCTTGGGATTGGTTTCGGGTTTACCAGGCAAAGAGGGTTGAGGTCGTGTAGAGGAGGAAGAAATTCCCTTGTTGTTCTCTAGTTGCTTTACCTTGGAACTCAAAGTGTCAAACTTGGAGTTGAGGTCATTGTAAGAACAATCCACTTTGTTGTGGATTTCGGCAATCTTCTTACTCACATCAATGACACTATTTTCTTGACCTTGAAGGATTTGTTGTAGAACATTCCTCACATCCAAATCTTGTGCAAAACCCGGTGGAGGACCTTGCTTAGACTGAAAATTCCCTTGGTTACCTTGGTTGTTCTTGGGAACATAACATTGTTGTTGCTTGTAAGGAACAAAGGGCTTCTGTTGTCCTCCTTGTCCTTGTTGAGGGTAGACTTGTTCTTGAGGGTTCTCCACATTGGTACTCCTATAGGAAAGATTGTTGTTCCTATAGTTGTTGTTGTAGCCTTGTTGATACCCTTGGCCACCTATATAGTTGACCTCTTCTTGGCAATCTTCATTCAAATCTTGTTGTATTCCTTGACCCTCATCAATATCACTCACAAAATGAACATGCTTTTGTGAGGCTTGAAGCAACTTATCCATTTTCTCATTGAGGGATTTCATCTCCTTCCTCCATTGGTCTTCATAAGTACCATCGCTCCTTGAAGACCTATCATAGTCTTCACCATAGTTACCATCACTTTGTGCCAAGTTCTCCACAAGCTCTAGACCTTCTTCGACATCCTTCCCCAAGAAGTTTCCATTGCTTGCCGTGTCTAGGAGCATCCTAAACTTGGGGAGAACACCATGATAAGTAGATTTCTTATATGGGTTCTACTCAGTCAATGACCCACTACTTATAACCGAATGTAGTATAGGTTATGGGTCTTATCAATCCGATGAGAGATTTCGAGGCATTGCATTTATGGAATTCTTTCACAAGCTAGGATGGATAAAAGAAAAAGGTGAAATGCTGGAAATCTGAGACTAGGATACTAAGAGAGAAAAAAGCAAGTATTTAAGATAAATATGCTAAAGAACCGAAAATAAGATGGTTAAAGTACGAACTTTTAAAAGAAAGCAAGAATCGGTTTACAGGACAAGGGAGTTTTTCGGGTCCAAACGTTAAAGATCTTTCCTTTGATGCTGGATTTACTTCCTATAAGGCTAATCCTTTAGCGTAGAATTCATGATCTGGACAAATCCACTGTCGTGGTATAAGTCTCTTTGCTGTCTCACGACCTAACCTCGCTATCACGTAGTGATCCATGAGAACAGCAAGCTTGAATAAACAACTCTACGAATGCCAAAACGCTCCCTAGGCATCTAATCTCTTAGGCTAGGATGAGCGAATCTCTTATGAGATTGGTCCTTGCAAACATTCAAACATGGCGTTTGTTTGAAGAAGCTCGATGGCAAAGTTCAAATAGCGAAGATGACTAAGTATTAACAGCATTAAATAAGAAAGGACTAAGATGGATTAAGCATAGATCTGCATCAAAGGTTGGAGCTTTAACTCATTTTCCCTACTCTTTTTGCCCTAAAACCGAAATAGACTACTCACAAGCCATTTGAGAAACCTCAAGATCCATAAGGATGAGAGAGTAACTCATAAGCCGTGAGATAATCAAAGACAAGAAAAGGAAGAATGTTTAAGAAAATAACACTAAGCTATAAGACTTAAAACTTCAAGATTGCATAAAAATCAAAGCTTTAAACAAGCTTCAATGGTGGAAAAATACAGAGTTTCGGTTCTTGAAAAGAGAAGATAGAAAATAAAAGTAGAAAGCGTGATGAAGAGATAAGAGTGAGGGAGTAGGTATTTATACATTAAAAGGGAAAAACATAAACGTTGGGACCACTTTCCCGAAATGGTACATTTTTGGCTTTTAGCGTTTCAGGCTCACGTCGTTATGGACGAGCCGAAACGCTAACTCTTCTGATTCTTCGGGCAGGCTGCATATCGGGTAAGGATTTCGGAGTCATGTCGTGAAGGCTTCCCTTCCTTGGTACTTGAATCGGGCACTTCCCGTTGCCCTGTTCCGATATCCATTCTTTGGGCATCTTCTTGCTGGATCTTCACACCGAGGTTCTCCTTTCGGGACTAAGCCGCTACTAGTCGTCTAAATCGACCTCATGTCGTGATCCATGCTCGATATTACCGGCTCATTCTCCATTTGTGACTTCCCTCCTTGGTCTCTTCTTTGGATCATCCTAAGCACCTGAGAAAACACTCCAAACATGCAAGACTATGCAGAAACCTAACCTAATGCATCTAATCCTAACATGGGTGAAAATGTGATGCAAGCTATCACTAAAGTTCAAGAATGAAGTCCTAACTATCATGAAACATGTACTAAAATCATGCAAATTACAGAGATATCAACACCCCCAAACTTGCCTTTTTGCTTGTTCTCAAGCAAAAGCCAATCGGAGGGGTGAGGTTTTAAAATAAAAGATGTAAGTTCGAATCCAAAACGTCATTTAAAGGAAATCAACTCAATGTATGAGTTCAGGTTTCTAGGATGCAAGTCGAATTCTACCTATCCAGAAAGCCTTAGCCACATTTATCACAATAATCAAGCGAAATCAGTCCTAACTTAGATGCACATTCAAATTCCCATTTCCCTTTCACATTCATTATAAAATTTAAAACGTGGATCTCATCCATACCTGTCAACTAACTCATTTGGCTCAGGGTAAGGGAACGAACTAAATATGAACTCGTGGCGGGATCGGGTTAAGTGTTTAAGTGGGATCACTCATGAAAGGAACCTTCTTAATGCAAAATGCTAAGGGTAAAAACCAATGGATGCATACAAGGCTAGATTTCCATCTACCCAGAACATCTATTTCGTTTCCTACCCTAATCTAAACTGCTCCCTCCTAAGCTACCCTTTGTTTTGGCATTTCGCCTTATACCCGATATTACTCTTCGATATTACCTTTCTTGGTCATTTCTGGGGACTTCTTCTTTGTTGGAGATCGGTTTCAGCTTTCTGGCTTCTTTGTTGCGTTCCTTGCGTTTCACCTTTGGTGTTACTGGCCGGATTTAGACCTTGTTGATTGGCCTTCTTTTGCTTTCTTTTGGAATCGCCTTTTTCTTCTTTGCTTCCAAGCCTTTTTGGTGCTGCCATCTCCTTATTTCGTGTCCCCGTCTAACTCCTTGGTTTCCTTTCTTTTCCTTCTGTCGACCCATGATCAAGTTGGAATATAACCTCTTTTTCCTAGTCTACCCAGCAATATCGGCCTCCGACTTCGGTGTTAAGCCGTTTTAGTAACCAAACCACTTAACCTAGTGTTGACCCGAGATGTGAGCCAACGTCTACATGGAAATCTAGCCTTGTCGATCTAAACCCAATACTTTTTGCCTAAGAAGATTCGAAAAGGGTGCAAAGGCCTCACATGCTCTCACAAAAGTGTTTATTGGTTTAAAAACAATGGTTTCGGTTTAGGCTATGGTCTGGTACTTGGACTAGCAAGAGGGTGGTAAAAGGGAAAAGAAAGTCCAAGTGAAATCCATGAGCTAGTTGACAGATACGAACGAGATAATTAGGTTTTCAAATTAACGGTTCAAGTTTATTAGGGAAATGGTTCAAGTCGCAATGCATCAAATCAAAACTGAATTTCACAGGACAAATTCCAAATGTGGTGCTGCCTTAAGCTCTGTCTAATTCCAAATGCATCAAACAAACAAGAACTAAGGCATTGAGTTCATGACTTAAAAATGGCTATTTACATGGATTCATCATCCCTAACACCTTATGCAACTGCTTATGAATCCTATATGAATGCATCTAGACTCAATCCTAACATGGAAATGCAACTACATGAGTTCTTTTTGTGGGAAAATTTTTCAAAATTTTTTTTGCTTTTGTTTTTCTATGCAAATATTATGAATGCAAGTACTACATACTCCCTCAAACTTAAATCACACAGTCTCTGTGTGATAGAAGAGAGAAAGAATATGGTCCTATGATAACGCAAAAGGTCAATCAAAATGAAAATGATAAAGAGAAATGCTTATGTACAAGAGTTTGGAGTGGTACTTCTGGTTATATCGGGCTGTGACCGTTGGAGGAGTTCGGTATAATGTGGTTCAGTAATTTGCAGACGGGCTCGACTGCATCTGGTTGATCGTTATGGGGTGAACCCGTTTTGCCCAGCCAGGTTATATTTCCATAACGGTCTCAGACCGTAATCTTAACCCGATATCGGAGTGTGAGTCTTTCAAACTGGCTGGTACATGGGTCTCACTGCCGTAACGACCAATTCGTCCAGTTTTCTTCCCGTTATGGCTCCCCGATGCTCCACTTCCTTATATATCTATCACCGTTCCACTCATGGTTATTCTGGATAATGCAAAGTAAAGAGAGAAAAATAGCAAAATAATTAAAAAGGATAAGCTTGGGGTGCCTCCCAAGAGCGCTTGTTTAGAGTCTCATAGCTTGACTTTTCCAGACCGTTTAAGCTTTGTTGGGGTCTTGGAGACAAACCACGGTCTTTTCCAGTACTTGGTATTCCTCATTCCCCAAATATGGTTTCAGTCTGTGTCCGTTCACTAATCCTCACCGTCCTTCCCGAAAAGTGTCACGGCTCCGTATGGCAATACTTCCTTGATGGTGTATGGTCCGGACCATCATGACTTTAACTTCCCAGGGAACAATCTCAATCTTGAGTTGTATAGCAGCACTTGATTCCCTGGTGCGAACTCTTTCGGTTTGATCTTCTTGTCGTGGAGGACCTTTGTTTTCTCCTTGTAGATCCGCGAGCTCTCGAATGCTTCCAAGCGGATTTCTTCTAGCTCGTGTAGGTTTATCAGTCTCTTCTCTTGAGCTGTCTTGATGTCGAAATTCAAGAGTTTAATGGCCCATAGAGCCTTGTACTCAAGTTCCACGGGCAAGTGACATGCCTTGCCATATAGAAGAGCGTAAGGGGACCTTCCAATGGGCGTCTTGAAAGCAGTCATGTATGCCCACAGAGCGTCGTCTAACTTTGCTGACCAGTCTTTTCTTGTGGCTCCGACTGTTTTTTCCAATATCGCCTTGATCTCGCGATTGGATATCTTGACTTGCTTGTTTGTCTGTGGGTGGTAAGGTGTAGCTACCTTATGCTTGACTCCATGCTTCCTCAAGAGATTTTCGAACAACTTGTTGATAAAATGACTCACTTATTACCACCCTTGGGATTCCATACCTTGGGAAGATAGTTGACTTGAATAGCTTTAGTACTACCTTTGCATCGTTGGTGGGGCTAGCTACGGCTTCGACCCATTTCGAGACATAATCAACAGCAACTAGTATGTACTTGTTGCAATAAGAGGAAGGAAACGGTCTCATGAAGTCAATTCCCCATACATCGAAAATATCAACTTCCAATATCGGGTTCTGTGACATCTCGTCCCGTTTGCTAATGTTTCCCTTCCTTTGGCACGCTTCGCAAGAGGATACATATTCATGAGTGTCTTTGAATAAACTTGGCCACCAGAATCCTGCGTGCAAGATTTTTGTTGCGGTCTTGAACGTGGCAAAGTGGCCACCGTAGGCAGAACCGTGGCAATGGAATATGATCCCTCTCGCTTCTCCTTTCGACACACATCTTCTGTAGATCCCATCTATCCCTCTCTTGAAGAGATACGGCTCGTCGTAGAAGAAATAATTAATGTCCTTGAAGAATTTCTTTCTTCGGTAAGCATCGAGGTCATTTGGGATGTCTCCACTCACCAAGTAGTTGATGTAGTCTGCATACCAAGGAATGTCGTGTTCTTCCATGTTGGCTACAATTTCCAAACTCTTATTAACTCGGTACATTCCTCCTAGGACACCTGCCGCCATCATGAGTTGTTCTTCTGGTAGAGCATCATTGATGGGAATCAAGTCTTCTATTCTCATCCGGGATAAGTGATCAGCTACACCGTTCTCTATTCCTTTTTTTGTCCAGGATTTCCACGTCAAATTCTTGTAGCAGGAGGATCCACCTTAGCAGTCTCGGCTTGGTGTCTTTTTTCGCATAGATATACCTTAGTGCAGCATGGTCCGTGTAAACGATCACTTTTGATCCCACCAAGTAGCTTCTGAATTTTTCAAAGGCAAACACTACTGCCAATAGTTCTTTCTCGGTCGTGGCGTACTTCACTTGGGTATCGTCTAGCGTTCGGCTTGCGTAGTAGATCACGTGTAACTTCTTCTCTTTCCTTTGGCCGAGAACAGCTCCCACGGCATAATCACTCGCGTCACACATAATCTCGAATGGAAGGTCCCAATCAGGAGCTTGAACTATGGGAGCACTCACAAGTGCGTCCTTGATTGTGTTGAACGCTTGGAGGCAATCTTCGTCGAAGACAAACTCGGCTTCCTTGCATAAGAGCCATGTGAGTGGTCTAGCTATCTTGGAGAAATCACGGATGAACCGTCTGTAGAAGCCCGCATGACCAAGGAAGCTACGGATTTCTTTCACCGTGGTGGGTGGCTTCAAATGCACCATGACCTCTATTTTCGCCTTTCGACCTCGATACCCCTCTTCGATATCTTGTGACCAAGCACTATTCCTTCTCTGACCATGAAATGACACTTCTCCCAATTTAGTACCAAGTCAGTCTCCTCGCAACGTTTGGGAACCCTGCACAAATTCGACAAACAAACACTAAAAGAGCGACCATACACAGAAAAATCGTCCATAAATACTTCCACCATTTCCTCTATTAGGTCAGAGAAAATTGACATCATACATCTTTGGAAAGTTGCTGGAGCATTACATAACCCAAATGGCATCCTTCGATATGCAAATGTACCATATGGGCATCTGAATGTGGTTTTCTCTTGATCGTTTGGGTGTATCGGTATCTGGAAGAAGCCGCTATAGCCATCCAAAAAACAGTAGTATGGATGATTAGCTAGCCTTTCCAACATTTGGTCTATGAAAGGGAGGGGGAAGTGATCTTTCCTTGTGGCCAAGTTTAATTTTCTATAATCAATACACATTCTATGGCCTGTTATGGTTCGTGTGGGAATTAATTCGTCTTTCTCGTTCTTGACTACTGTGATTCCTCCCTTTTTGGGCACACAATGGACAGGTGAAACCCAAGTGCTATCCGAAATTGGATAGATAACACCCGCATCTAGAAGTTTAAGAATCTCTTTCTTTACAACTTCTTTCAAATTAGGGTTTAACCTTCTTTGATGTTCTACAGAAGTCATAGATTCATCTTCTAGATGTATCCTACGTGTGCAGAGAGAAGGGGATATGCCTTTGATGTCATCCAAGTAATAACCAATTGCTCTCCTAAACTTTCTCAACTCACTTAAAAGGGAGGATAATTCTAATTCATTCAAGTTTTCATTGACAATGACCGGGTAAGACGAGTTAGGACCTAGGAAAGCGTACCTTAGCCCTTCTGGAAGAGGTTTGAGCTCGAGTTTTGGAGCGTCTAGTTCGTTCCAATCTCCTCTTATACTTTGACCTTCCGAGCTCGTTGTACCTATATCGGCTTGATCTCGATATGTCCCTTCCTTTGTTTTCCAGGCGATTTTGTGCCTCCCATGCTCCAGGCCCTCTGGATATCCATCATCTTCCATGGCTTTCCTCGCATCCAGATGCATAACATAGACCTCGCTCTCCTGTTCCACATGTCTGTGCTGCCTCCCCTCTTTTGTCAAGGCTACAAGCAACATATCTTTTAAAGTAAGCTCTTCAAAGAGCTCATCGTTCAGCTTATCCATTACGTCCACCCAGAATATCTTTCCTCCTATGGTGGGTTTCTTCATCACTTCTTTTATGTCGAACTTGAGGATGATTTCTTTTCCAAGATTCAGCTTAATCTTGCCTTTCTTTACATCAATCACCGCACCTGCCGTGGCGAGAAAGGGTCTCCCAAGAATAAGAGGGTCTCGCGGTTCTTCGTCCATTTCGAGCACCACAAAATCGGTTGGCACCTCGATATCGCCAATCCGGATGGGAACATCTTCGAGTAGTCCCTTAGGCAACCTTACAGATCGGTCTGCCAATATCAGAGATATTCTGCTTGGTTTGTATGACGTGAAACCCAGTCGTTTAGCTATTGATAGTGGCATGGGGCTCACACTTGCCGCTAGATCGCAAAGGCAATTGTTGAATGTGAGTGGACCAATTGAACATGGGAGAGTGAAGCTTCCCGGATCGTCTAGCTTGTTCGGCACTACTTTCTTCTGGATAATGGCGCTACATGATATATGTATATTTTGCATCATTTTAGCATACATATAGTGTAAGTTTATCATCATTTTAGAGTATAATATAGCATTATAGTGTTGCATTTGTTCATTTAGAGTCCTAGAGTGTTCTTGCATGTTTTGCATGGTTCTTTGCATGTTTTGGGACCTTATTAGGTGAAAAGGACGCTTGGGAGTTGAGGATGGACTTGGAGATTGATGCACACCACTTGGAGGGACAAGAAGCAACAAAGAGATGAAGAAGAAGATTTTTGGCAGCAGATCGACGTAGAAGATCGACGAAGCTCGCCGATCCAGATTTACAGGGCACGTATCGACGAAACGGATCGACGAGCCACGCCGATCCAGATTTCCAGGGGCATGGATCGATGAGATGGATCGACGTAGTCTCGTCGATCTAAAATTCCAGGGAGTCGGATCGACGTACCAGATCGACGTACCACGCCGAACCAGAAGCCAAGACCATGAACCGGATCGACGTCCAGGATCGATGAGTCGTCGATCCATATTTATTTTGGGTGTTGGATCGACGAAACAGATCGACGAACACGTCGATCCAACCCCAGACGAACTCTTTTTCCTTCTTTTCATGGGTCCCCATATAAATACTCTTTAGACCTAATTTTTCTAAGGATCTTTTTATCTCTTGTTCTTAGCATTAACTCTTAGCCATTTTTGGCAAAAACCTTGTTTATGCTTTGGATTTGATTTTAATGCAATATCTATCTTAGATTTCTTGTTTATCTTCTCTAATTATGTTTAGTCTTTCTCTAATCTTTGATTTGATGGGCTTAAACATGATTAGTGAGTAGTTTCCTTAGGAACTTAGGGATGGGTTAGATTTAGGGAATTTTATTGGTTCAATCTTGCAATCTAGGATAGATTCTTCCTAATCTCTTCTTATTAAGTAGTTCTTAATGCCAAATGGCTAATCTTTGCCATTTTGGGAACTTAGGCATTTCATCCACCCACCAAGTGTTTGATGAAATGCTTGAACCAACTTAATAAGAGATTTACATATTCTAGCCTAAGACATTAGATGTTTAGAGTGTTTATCATACCATTTAGACTTGTTATTAATGCTTGTTGATTATCCTAATGCTAACACATCATTAGTTCATTAGGGTAATTAACAAAGGGATTTGAGCCACACATCATGGTCTTATCTTGATTAAGAGTTCTAGGTATAGAGTTTGCTTGATTAGTAGCTTAAATGATTGCAAGAATGTTCCCTTAAATTCCCAAATCAATGATTCCATCCCTAGGTTTCGATTTAGTATAATTGATAATCTTGCTTAGTAGTAATCCTTGCTTAGTTTCTTGATTAGCTTCAATTAAGGTTTAATTTCATAGTTAGTGCTTTAGTAGTATCCCTTTAAGTTGTAGTTTGCTTTTGTTACTTGTTTGAGACTTCAATTTACCCATTTTGCTTAGCTTAGACTTAGCTTTGTATTCTTAGTGCAACCAATCTCCCAAGATGGATTGATACCTCAAATATTGCAATGACATGAGCAATTGAGGAATTGCTTGCAAGTATAAAAACGCTTGTATCAATTTGGCGCCGTTGCCATATTGGGATTGATTGGTCATTAAGATTTGAGTTTTGTCTTAGACTAAGTATTACTTTTGTGTTTATTGACCTTCCACTTTTCTAAATTTCAGTTTCTCTTGCATGCATTTGAGGTCAAAAGGGGACAACTTCCAAGGATTTCAAGAGATTGATCAATTGGAAAGGGTTGCTAGACTTGCAAAGAGGGAAACTACAAGGCTAGAAAGGTTGAGGATGGAAGAACAACAAGGAGATCAAGCTCCTCCTATGAACATGGCGCATGAGCAAGCACCAAGGGGCAATGGAAACCCCTTGCATGCGCCTAGACAAGGGAGGACTATAGGGGCTGGTGATGCTCCAAACATTCACCAAAATCGATATGGCATTCAACCTCCACCGGTTCAAAACAATACCTTTGAAGTGAAGCCAGCTTTCATCTCTATGGTTCAACAAGACAAATTTCATGGGTTGCCAATGGAGGATCCTCTAGATCACTTGGACAACTTTGATAGAGTTTGTGGCTTATTCAAGATGAATGGTGTGAGTGAAGATGCCTTCAAACTAAGACTCTTTCCCTTCTCTCTTGGGGATAGAGCAAGGCAATGGGAGAAAACTTTGCCTCAAGGTAATATCACTACTTGGGATGAGTGCAAGGAAGCTTTCCTATCTAAGTTCTTCTCCAACTCTAGGACCGCCAAGTTGAGGAATGAGATCTCTAGCTTCACTCAAAAGAACAATGAGTCCTTCAATGAAGCTTGGGAAAGATTCAAGGGCTACACAATGCAATGCCCTCATCATGGCTTCTCACAAGAGTCTCTACTAAGCACCATCTATAGAGGTGTTCTACCTAAGATAAGGATGCTTCTTGATACAGCTAGTAATGGGAACTTCTTAGGAAAAGAAGTAGATGATGGTCTAGAGCTTGTGGAGAATCTTGCCTTGAGTGATGGTAATTATAATGAGGATTATGATAGAGCTCCAAGGGGAAGTGAGTATGAATCTACAAAGAAAGAGATAAAGTCTCTTCATGAAAAGATGGATAAGCTCATGACCTCCAACCAAAGGCATGTTCATTTTGTTGGTGAGTATCAAGAGGAATGTGATGATGAAGCTAGGGCTCAAGAGTGTGAAGAAGTGGTCAATTTCGTGTCTGGCCAAGGAGGTTACAACAACAACTACAACAACAACTATAAGGGAAACAACAATCTCTCTTATCGAAGTAATAATGTTGCTAACCCCCAAGACCAAGTCTACCCTCCACAAGCCTCTCACAACAAGCCTTTTGTACCTTACAACAACCAACAAAAGGGTTATGCTTCCAACTCAAACTACCAAGGAGGAAACCAAGGCAACTATGGAGGTCAAAAGTACAACCCTCCACAAGACAATGTTCAGCTAATGCTTCAACAAATACTCCAAGGTCAAGCTCACAATGATGCTAACATGGGTAAGAAAATTGCTGAAATTCATACAAGAATGGATTCTTCACTCAATGAGCTTGCTACTCAAATAGGAGGTCTCCAACAAAAGTTCAAGCAATTAGAGAAAGGCAAAGCTTCTAGCTCCAATTCTCAAGGCAATTTACCGGGTCAACCCGAATCTAACCCAAAGGAGTATTGCAATACTATCTCCACTATTGATGAGGATGAATATGAGCTTGTTGTGCAAGAGTTTGAACATCTATTTGAGGATCCTTGTGATACATCTCAATTCAATGAGGACATTGAAGTTCAAGTTGGGGAGGTAACCATTCAAAATGACTCCATGGTTATTGCTACAAAAGTTGGTAAAGAAGTGTGTGATGAAGCCAAGACTTCTACAAAGGCAAGAGTTGAGGGGAATATAAGAGAAGTGGCCAAGAAGAGTGAAGAAAGAGCTTGTGATCTCCTTATCTATAAGCCACCACTCCCATACCCTGAGCGAATTTTAACTAAGGCACAAAAGAAAGAGCTCTCAAGCTTTAGAGGAAGTATGGAGAAAGTTGGTGCACCTTTGCCCAAGGGGGAGAGTTTGTCTCAAGTCAAGGATCAACTAAGGTTCATCAAAGACTTGCTAGCTAATAGGGAAGAAGTAGAAGAGCTGATGAAAAGCCTTGATCCACCAAGCACAACAAAGGATGCGCCCAAGACTATTCCAAAGCTCGGTAATCCCGGAAAATTTTTGATTTCTTGCTCTCTTGGGAACTTGAAGATTGATGAAGCTTTATGTGATTCGGGATCAAGTGTCAATGTGATGTCCCTTGAGTTGTCAAAGAGTCTTGGGATTACAAGCTTAAAGAAGTATCCATCACCTATCACCTTTGTTGATGCTTCCTCAAGGCAACCTATAGGCCTTGTAGAGGATTATCCATTGAAGATTGGTGAGTGTCTTATTCCAACTGACTTCATAGTCATGGAAATGGTTCAAGCAACGAGGCTGCCTCTACTCCTAGGAACTCCCTTCCTCAATACAGTTGGAGCAAGCATTGATTTCGCTAACAAGAGGGTGGTTCTCAAGAGTGTGAATGACAAGGTCTTCTATCCCATGAGGCTTTCTACCTTTGGTTCTTGTGGCACAATCACATGTGCTACTATGGAAATTGATGAAAAACCACCATACACAAAGGAGCAGCTGATGGGATTCACTTGTGTGATGCTGGAGGATAAAGACACCATGGACCACAATGAGTATGATGGGGCAAGCTTTGATGGTAAATGTCTTCTTGCTATGTTTGATGGGATCAATGTGAAGGGGCACGTAGTTGAGCCACCAAAGATTGCACGAAAGAGGTCTAAGAAGAAGAAGAAGGTGCTACAAGCTAGAACAAGCACCATGTTCATCAAGAAAGGAGAAAGAATCCCAAACCCTCTCCTTGATCACACTCTAGCCTAAAAGGTTTGCAAAGTCAAGCTTAGAGACTTTAAACAAGCGCACTTGGGAGGCATTCCCATGGTTATCCTTATGTATATATTCTTGTTTAGTACTATGATTATGTTTCCTTGAGTTTGTGTAAGTTTCAGGTTAAGTATAGGGGATCTAAACTTGAAGAGAAAAGTGTGGAGAAGGTCTCTGAAAATGGATCGACGACGAGGATCGATGAGACTCGTCGATCCATTTTTCCAGGGAGATGGATCGGTCAAGCAGATCGACGAGTGTTCGTCGATCTAAAATTCCAGGGAGCCGGATCGGTGAGATGGATCGACGAGGGTTCGTCGATCTAAAAATCCAGGAGCACGGATCGGCCAACTAGATCGACGAAGGACGTCGATCCATTTTTAAAAAAAAAAAAAAAAAAAACAGATCGACGACATTGATCGACGACCACGTCGATCCATTTTTAAAAATTCAGGTTTGCTTGACTTTTTCCCTTCCTTTGACCGACTTACTCTGAACCGAATCTTGAAATTTAAAAACCCTCTTCCCCCTTGTCTCTCTCATAAATCGCGTTTCATAAAGCCTAAGAACAAGAAAACTTTTTTTTCTTCTTTCTCTCTCAATTCTCAATCAAAATCTTTGATTCCAAGTGCATAATTCTCGAAATTGTTGGCTAATCTCTATTTCTTAGTGAATTTCGGCCATCTCTTTGCAAGGAAACAAGGTTTGCCTTCTTATCCTTCTACTTACTCTTGAAATTCTCCTTAAGCATGAATTGGGAATTTGGATTGATAGATAGGCTTTGAATGAGTTAATTGAGTTGGGTATAGTTGAATATTGGTTTGGGTAATGATTGATGAAGCTTTTTCAAGGATTTACATGGAAAATTTGGGTTTTTGAAAAGCATTTCTCTAGAATTTCAATGGGTTCCGAAAATTCAAATTTTTGCCTAAGTGATGTTCAAAATTTTGGAATTTGGTTTCTCTAAACTAGTTTTCCAATGCTATATATATAATTAGGCTAGAATCCTATTGAATTTTAACTCTTGATTACCTAGAGGAAGTTTAATTTTGAAATTCCTTGTTAAAATCCTTGTTTGCTAAGAGAGAATTTGAGTTGGGATTGTTTCTTGCTCCACCTCAATTGCCATAGAGTTTTAAAATTCTTGTAGCCTCCATGTAATTTCTAGGCTTGCATGTTTGTTGCTTGCAAGAATTTCAAATTTCTATGATGCTCACTCTTCTCCAAGATTTTCGGTTTTATAGGTGATACATGGGGAGAACAAGAGGTGATGCTAGCAAGAGGGAAGGCAAGAGGCCTGTGGTGGAAGAAGAAGCTCCCGAAGAGAGTCCTCCGGTTATGAGAAAGCTGTCTAGCAAGGGAGATGTTAGCAAGGAGAAGGCCAAGCAAAAGAAAGCTGAGAAATCCGTGGCATCGAACCCTACTCCTTCATCCATCTATAAGTCCCTCATGGAGATGCCTTTCAAGGGGACCAAATATCCGGATCATGAGCTGCTTGAGGAGCTGGGTCTCTTGGAAGATGTGACAGAAATTTTCAGAAACTTGGGGTGTGAAAGATGGTTCAACCGCTCTTACCCAAGCCACCAAGAGGAGACATGCCAATTCCTCTCAACTTTGAAGGTGATAACATCAAGCTCAGCTGGCATTGATACCGAAAAGGATGGGTTCGGATTCATCAAGTTTCGAGTTCACAACAAGTCATACAAAATGGGCTTCAAGAAGCTTGGTGAGGTGCTTGGTTTTGATGATGGGACAGGGATTGGTTCGCGGTTGAATGTTCAGAAGTCGGAGTTGGATAGGCTTTGGGGTTTGCTTGGTAGCGGGACTTACAAGACCGGGAAAGTTAAGAGCAAACTCATCCGACACCCAGCAATTCGCTATGCACACAAGGTACTAGCTCACACTTTCTTTGCCAAAAAGGAGGCTGTGATAGTAGCAGCTGAGGAGTGGGAGATGTTAGATGTTGGGCTTAAGGGAATAATCCGCTACCTCTACGACTATGAGATGCGAGGTGACTCTACCGGGAATGGCTTGGTTCAGATTTGGGTTGCCCATGCAGAGAGTTATCACAGCAAGGCTATAGCTAAGAAGAAGGATAGCCACCATCTAGCCATTGGGGGCATGATCACTCCCATCCTTGAAGAAGTGGGCATCAAACTAGGAGAACCCACAGCTGATGAGCAATACATAGACTCTTCCTACCTCATCAAGGGTCAATTTTTGGTGAAAGAGGGAAAGAGCTTCAGGTACAAGTTCAATGTGGGGTTGCTAAAGCAAGCTACGATCAAGCTACCATGCATTCATCTCACCACACTAAGGGAGAGGGCAAATGCAGCTTTCACTCCAACTGATGATCAGCTTGAGGACATTGAGACTTTCCCTATGGCCTATTGGGACACTACTCATGAGCCATACCAAGCGCCTCCCACCTATGGTAGTGAGAGGTACTTCTTTGACCCCTATGAAGGCACAAACCAAGGAGAGCCTGCGCGAAAGGCTCATGAGCACATCAAGCTCCTTCAAAGGTGGAACAAATGGCAAGACAAGACCATAAGGAAGCTTGTGAAAACTGTCAAGGACATGGGGAAGCAAATCAAGTTCCTCACATCCAAGGATCAAGGAGTCTCATCTTCTAGGCATCAAAGAGGTCAAGATGAGGATCAAGAAGGAGATAGCCACATGGAAGAGAGGCGCCACTCCTTTCAAGGAGTCCCTAGTGAGCCAAGGCATGAAGATGAGCCACGCCCCTCCTCCCATGAGACAAGAAGGCGTGGAAAGAGAGTCATGCGATCCCCAACTCCTCAATCAAGAAATCCATCCTACTCCATGGAGTCATCCTCATCCTCCTCCATGCGTTATTGATTAAGGTACCATTTCAAACCATTGTAAATACCATCTTGTTTTTCTTCTTTTTCATTTGCATTGTTGAAATCTTCTCCAAGCTTGGATTACACAAGAGACTGTGTAATTTAAGTTTGGGGGAGTATGGTATTTGATCATGTGTTTTGTGTTCTTATTTTTCTTTCTCTTGCATTCTTGAGTCTCATGCTAACATTTATGGCATAAAAAAAAAACCAAAAAAATTGAAAAATTTCGAAAATTCCAAAAAAATAGCATGTAGTTGCATTTGCATTTGTTACATAAGTAGGATTGAGTCTAGCTTTCATATAGGATTGCATTCATGCATAGGGGACAATGATGATTTTTCCTTGTAAGGTGTTTAACTCATGAATTAGTTCAAGGCCCTAGTTATTAGTTGTTTGATGCTTTGTGTGCAAGTTTTGAAAGTTAAAGTTGAACCCTACTTGGACCTCACCATTTGCAACTTGAGTTTTAATTGAAGCAAGCTTTGAATAGAAACCAACTCTATGAATTTGAACCTAATTTGAACAAGTAATTATCATGGTTATGCATTGCTAGAGAACTTGTGGATACCATATACATATTTGGGTTATCTTCTTTCCTTTTACCACTCTTGTTAACCCAAATAGCCGACTCTCATCTTTAGAGCGGTTTAAAACGAACTCCCTAACTAAGCTTCCTTTGAAACCTCTTCCTTATTGAGTGCTTTAGGCCTTATTCGTCTTGTGAACTTAGCAAAAAGTGTTGAGTTTAGAGCGACAAGGATAGGCTTTCATGTAGCTAGCTCGAGAACAATGAGCTAGATGATAGGATAGGATTCTTGGGTGGGAATTTTGGTTTGATATTTGATGTGGAACAAGTGATTTGGGTGAAGTTGTGGTGGTGAAAGGGGGAAAACGAAAATATTTGGAACAAGTGTTGGCAATGTATAATATGCTCTAAGTGTTAAGAAAAGAAAAAGAATTCCTCTAGAAAAGAAAAGTAAGAGAGTCAAGAAAAAGAAAAAAATATGTCTAAGTTGTTATGAGAAAGAGGATAGCAAAGTGTATTTGAAAAGAGAAAGAGCTTGAAGAAAAAGTGTGCCAACACTTGTGGTTGTAGAAGATGTTTTCCCCAAGTATTTGAAAGAAGGAAAGGGAGAAAGTGGTTTGAGCTTATGATATGGCGAATTGCCTTGCAATGGGTAGCTTAGGTTGGGCTTGGTGAGTGATCTTAAAAGAAAAAAAAAATGAGAGTAAGAACAATTGTGTTACAAAGGGTAGATGGAAGTTTGTCCTTGTATGCATAGGTTGCTTTTTACTCTTAGCATTTTGCCAAAGTTCACATGTTCATTGAGAGATCCCTTGCATTGGAACCCCATGAAGTTGAGATCATTATCATCTCAAAACCTTACCCAAAAACCAAATAAGTTCTCTAATATTGCATGATTCATGATCCATGGTTACTACTTAATGAATGTTAAAGAGTTGGTGAAAATGAATGCTTGTGTAGGTTGAGACTTAGGTTCACTTGATTGAGTATGGGTATGGCTAGACCTTTTGGAGTAGAAATTTGCATAAAGAGCATCCTAGAACTACTAACTAGGACCATTGAATTGATTCCTTTGCTAAACACCTT
>JAHZTW010000004.1:31505331-31547455 GCA_020283515.1 Alliaria petiolata | reverse complement strand
ACCAAGTGTTTGATGAAATGCTTGAACCAACTTAATAAGAGATTTACATATTCTAGCCTAAGACATTAGATGTTTAGAGTGTTTATCATACCATTTAGACTTGTTATTAATGCTTGTTGATTATCCTAATGCTAACACATCATTAGTTCATTAGGGTAATTAACAAAGGGATTTGAGCCACACATCATGGTCTTATCTTGATTAAGAGTTCTAGGTATAGAGTTTGCTTGATTAGTAGCTTAAATGATTGCAAGAATGTTCCTTTAGATTCCCAAATCAATGATTCCATCCCTAGGTTTCGATTTAGTATAATTGATAATCTTGCTTAGTAGTAATCCTTGTTTAGTATCTTGATTAGTTTCAATTAAAGCTTAATTTCATAGTTATTGCTTTAGTAGTATCCTTTTAAGTTTGTAGCTTGCTTTAAATTGTCACTTGTTACTTGAATTTGCCAACTTAGCTTAGCTTAAACAAAACTTTGCATTCTTAGTGAATCATCTCCCAAGATGGATTGATACCTTAAATATTGCAATGATATGAGCAATTAAGGAATTGCTTGCAAGAGCAAAAACTCTTGTATCACTACACTCTTCTGTCATTACCATCATGCCTTGGAGTTCTTTCGTTCTCGCTAAGATTGCATCTTTTATGAATTTTTGATACGGTGGTACCAACGCCAAAGCATCCATGAGTGGCATGGGGAGTTCCACTTTCTTCAGATGCTCTGCAAACTAAGCTCTGTATTTCTCGAGGAGTTCCTTCTTGAACCTTCCTGGAAAGGGGTAAGGAGGTTTGTATGCGGGTGGAACAAATCGTGGTTCTTTTGGTTTCTTAAAACGGGCAGCAGGTATCGGTGTCATCCCGATATTTTGTTCTCTTAGTTTGGTGAACAGCTGGTCTTCAACACTTTCTTGAACCTCTTCTTCCTCGTTGTTGACTTCTGATTTTTCAGAGCTGTCCCCCCCTACTAGATCGGAAGCGTCCTCGCTGATCTTCGGAGCTTGAGCTTTTGGTGCAAGAGTCTTACCGCTCCGTAGAGTTATAGCTTGCACGTGGCTGGTTGTGTAGTTGGTGCATTGTGCGTTGGTTGTTGGATTAGATTTATATGTTCTTCCTGCTTGTCCAAGCGTGAATTGATTGATTTGATGTCTTGGGTGCTGCTGCAGTGACTTTGAACCAGCTAAGTGAGAAGATTCTTGATGTCGGAATCTTGCTGTTGTGGATGTTGTGGGTAGAATCCGTAATGTCCATATGGTGGTGGTGGGTATGGAGCTTGATATTGTTGATGTTGAGAGTAACAGTGGGGAGGAGGAGGAAATGCCTGGTGAGTGTAAGCATTTGCATTATACGGAGGGGATTGCGGAGGAAATGTAGCCGAAATTGGAGTTTCCCCATATTGTCTTTGCTCGTTTTTGGTAGTTGTGTCCCCATAGCGGCTTGGTTCCGTCGGGATGATCCCGATACTTG
The DNA here is from genome assembly GCA_020283515.1 of Alliaria petiolata. Classification (NCBI taxonomy): domain Eukaryota; kingdom Viridiplantae; phylum Streptophyta; class Magnoliopsida; order Brassicales; family Brassicaceae; genus Alliaria; species Alliaria petiolata. The sequence continues at coordinate 31,545,988 of JAHZTW010000004.1, read as the reverse complement.
CTACCTTAGTGTTTTGAGCATGTTGGCTTTGTAGTAGCGCGTCCAAGCGGGCTTGTAGTTGTATCACCTCGCTTTCCCTCTGCCTATCCAGCTCGGTTGGTTCGTTGTCAACGTCGTCTTCGTAATTACTATCACTTGTGGCCATATTTTCGACGAGGTTCATGCCGTCGTCCACTTCTTGGCCGAGGAAGATGCCATGACTTGCAATATCCAGCTGATCCCTATATTTTTTTGACACTCCTCTATAGAGGATACTGAGTAGTGAGGAGCTTGAGAAACCATGATGGGGGCATTTTAGTGTGTACCCTTTTAGATGTTCCCAAGCTTCACTGAATCTTTCGTCTTCAAGTTGGGTGAACGTGGAGATTTCCAATCGCAGCTTCGCTGTTCTTGACGGCGAGAAGAATTTCTTGAGGAAGGCTCGCTTGCATTCATCCCATGTTTTTATAGACCCCGGCTTTAGAGTCTTTTCCCATTGGTGAGCTCTGCCTCCCAGGGAAAAGGGAAAAAGACGTAGTTTGAAGCCGTCATCCGAGATTCCTTCTTGTTTGGTCAAAGAACAAATTTTCTCAAAATCGTCGAGGTGGTCTAGGGGATCTTCCACGGCTTCACCCTGATATTTGTTGTTCCGGACCATGGCAAGCATACTACTCTTTATCTCGTACCCAGCATCACTTGAGGGTGGGGTGATACCGATTCGTGGTCTGTAGTTGGTGGGGGAATCACATTCGCCGATTAGACGTTGATGTCGCGGTATATCGGCCTGTTCCCGTTGTGCGTCATTCATTCCTTCTTGGGGATGGTACATGTCATTCATTTGAACGTGTTGTTATAGGTACCTGCGAAAAAGTCTAAAGGAACGATGTTAGAGTCGAAAAGAAAGTAAAGTCGTAGTCTTGCTAAGAATTAGAAATTCAATGCTCAAATTCCTCTCAAATCGGCAACGGCGCCAATTGATAAGTAGATTTTTCTTGTATGGGTTCTACTCAGTCAATGACCCACTACTTATGACCGAATGTAGTATAGGTTATGGGTCTTATCAATCCGATGAGAGGTTTCAAGGCATTGCATTTATGAAATTCTTTCACAAGCTAAGATGGATAAAAGAAAAAGGTGAAATGGTGAAAATCTATTATTGAGATACTAAAAGAGCAGAAAACAGGTATTGAAACTAGATAATGCTAAAGATCTGAAAATAAGATGGCTACAATAAGAACTTGCAAAGAAAACAAGAATCGGTTCAAGGGACAAGAGGTTCTTCGGTCTAACACGTTAAAGATCCTTCCTTTGATGCTGGATTTACTTCCTATAAGGCTAATCCTTTAGCGCAGAGTTCAGGATCTGGACAAATCCACTGTCGTGGTATAAGTCTCTTTGCTGTCTCACGACCTAACCTCGCTATCACGTAGTGATCCATGAGAACAGCAAGCTTGAATAAACAACTCTACTAATGCCAAAACGCTCCCTAGGCATCTAATCTCTTAGGCTAGGATGAGCGAATCTCTTATGAGATTGGTCCTTGCAAACATTCAAACATGGCGTTTGTTTGAAGAAGCTCGATGGCAAAGTTCAAATAGCGAAGATGACTAAGCATTAACAGCATCAAATAAGAAAGGACTAAGATGGATTAAGCATAGATCCGCATCAAAGGTTGGAGCTTTAACTCATTTTCCCTACTCTTTTGCCCCTAAAACCGAAATAGACTACTCACAAGCCATTTGAGAAACCTCAAGATCCATAAGGATGAGAGAGTAACTCATAAGCCGTGAGATAATCGAAAACAAGAAAAGGAAGAAGCTTTAAGAAAATAACACTAAGCTATAAGACTTAAAACTTCAAGATTGCATAAAAATCAAAGCTTTAAACAAGCTTCAATGGTGGAAAAATACAGAGTTTCGGTTCTTGAAAAGAGAAGACAGAAAATAAAAGTAGAAAGCGTGATGAAGAAATAAGAGTGAGGGAGTAGGTATTTATACATAAAAAGGGAAAAACATAAACGTTAGGACCACTTTCCCGAAATGGTACATTTTTGGCTATTAGCGTTTCGGGCTCACGTCGTTATGGACGAGCCGAAACGCTAACTCTTCTTATTCTTCGGGCAGGCTGCATATCGGGTAAGGATTTCGGGGTCATGTCTTGAAGGCTTCCCTTCCTTGGTACTTGAATCGGGCACTTCCCGTTGCCCTATTCTGATATCCGTCCTTTGGGCATCTTCTTGCTGGATCTTCACACCGAGGTTCTCCTTTCGGGACTAAACCGCTACTACTCGTCTAAATCGACCTCATGTCGTGATCCATGCTCGATATTACGGGCTCATTCTCCATTTGTGACTTCCCTCCTTGGTCTCTTCTTTGGATCATCCTAAGCACCTGAGAAAACACTCCAAACATGCAAGACTATGCATAAACCTAACCTAATGCATCTAATCCTAACATGGGTGAAAATGTGATGCAAGCTATCACTAAAGTGCAAGAATGAAGTCCTAGCTATCATGAAACATGTACTGAAATCATGCAAATTACAGAGATATCACACCACAGTAGAGGGTACTCAAGAGAGTCTCTTCGGAAAAGCCATGATGAGGACATTGGGTAGTGTGACCCTTGAACCTTTCCCATGCTTCGCAAAAGCTCTCATTGTTCTTTTGGGTGAAGCTAGATAGTTCAACAGTGCGGTCTTAGTGTTGCAGAAGAATTTTGCAAGAAAAACCTTCTTCCATTGATCCCATGATGTGATGGAACCTCTTGGAAGTGACTTCTCCCACAAATGTGCCTTGTCCCCAAGAGAGAAGGGAAACAACCTCAGTTTGAAACCATCCTCGGATATGCCATTGATCTTGGTCATATCACATATCCTATCAAACTCATCTAAGTGGTCAAGGGGATCCTCCAAAGCAAACCCATGGAACTTGTTGTGTTGCACCATGTTGATCAATCCGCTTTTGATCTCAAAATTGTTGTTCTCAACTGGAGGAGGTATGATTCCTTGACGGTTAGTATGAGTATTGGGAGCATCTCCAGCCCCAATTTGCCTAGGTTGGCGTGGAGGATGTTGAGGCACTCTATGAGCTTGAGCCTTATTCCCTTGAGCTCCTTGTTGTGGTCCATTACCACCCTGTTCTTGTGGAATATCCATTCCCAAACGCCTTAGATGTGCTAGGCGCTCTCTTTCTCTTCTCACAAAAGCTCCTCTTGTCACGCGGTGAATGTTGTCTAGAGGCTCAACTAGATTGTTGTATCCACTAGACCTCAAGTTCATACACCTAGAGACAAAGAGAAAACAAATCAAGAGAGATTAGTATGCAATAAGTGAAAGGTAATACTTAGTCTCAAAAAGAAGTAAAATCCTAATGCTTAAACCAAATATCCAAATGGCAACGGCGCCAAATTGATAAGCAGTTTTTCGGTGTGACTTAACCATTACTCAAGCTACTACTCATGTCATTGTAATACTTGAGGATCAATCCATATGGAGATGGTTACGACACTAGGAATGCATACAACTTCTTAATCTAAGCTAGCAATAAAGTTTTTGGATTTAACTAACAACATATGTGATCAAACAAACCAAATTAAAACTAATTAAGTACTAATCAAGATTATCAAAAGACTAAAAACGAATCTAAGGATGGGGTTATCAATCTAAGGTGTTCCAAGAATCTATCTTTGATGCCAATCAATAACATAACATGATAATCCCTAAGCTTAGAACTCAATAGCTAGACTAATCCACTTTCATCGCACCAATCCCTTCATTAATCATCCTAATGAAGATCAAACTTTCATTTGTGAAAAGGAAGCTAATAAGCATAATGAAACAGTTCTAAATTACTAATAAACACCATAGACAATCACTTCATGAGCTAGGAATGTAAATCACTTGTTTAGTTGGTTGGGGAATTTCATCAAACACATTGTGGGTGTGAAATTCCCTAAGGTCTAGTTTTAGCTTGATCATGGCTAAACTATCATTTAGAACACTAAACAAGGAGGGAAATGAGAAGATCTAATCCTACGCATCAAGATTAACCCTTAAAACACCCTAGATCTAACTCATCCTTAGATCCTAATGAAACTACTCACTAATCATGGTTAAACCCTTAAATCCTATGAAAGAAATATAGTTAAACATGATTAGAGAGATAGAGAATGAAAGATTAATAAAGACAAGTACTAAATTGCATAAACTTTAAGTTAATGTCTTACATATTACTTAGAAACCAAAAAGGGAAGGTTTTCTAAGTAAGAACAAGAGATTAAAAGATACTTAGGAAAAATTAGGTTTTTTCCTATTTATAGTGAACAGTGGACGACTCGGGTCAACACGCAACAAACCGGGTATTGACCCTGTTTAAGTCTGAAAATCGGGCAGCGTATAAAGCTTGCTAGGTCGATACGCAGCTCGATACGCTGCTATAACTTTCTTCAAGGAGTATGTCGAGCTTAGTCGCTCGACACAGATGCCCGATACCCCGTCTTCGAACTTCGGATGAAATGTTTGTCGATCTTAGCAGTCCGATATGAATGCCCGATACGCCATGTTCCAAAACTCCGGGTGGCCTGTGTATCGAGCTTAGTAGTTGACAGAATCGTCCGATACGCGCACTCCGTCTTCCCTGCCGAGATATATCGACCTTGGTTGGTCGACACCAAGGTCGACACACTTTTAAAACTTGTCTGCTTCATGTTTGGCTTCCTTCTCTTCTGCCTTCTTGTCACCCAACTCTCCATAGAGGTCCTCCAAGTCTCCAAAGTACCTAATAAAGACTCAATATGCACAATATGCAACAACCTAAGCTAAAACTTGGTAAACTCTAATATGGATGCAATTTGGACTAAAAGTAACTAAATGAATGCATAGATGAATGCAAAGCTATCTAAAATGGATGCTAAAATATTCTAATTTATGAGTATATCAGTTTGAAAGCTAACATTCTCCTTTACTTGATGACCAAATATGAGAAGGATCGTATGGTGCAAAGATGTTGATACGAAGTCGAACTTCTTGTTTATCTTCATTTATTTTTTAATTCCTTTAGATATATAATTTTTCATTAACTATCAAGACCTTAGATAATCTGAGGCGCCAACCGAGGTTGCTCCTCAGAATGATAATGATGTTAATGAAGATCTTGGTGAGGTTTCTCTGTCCTCTGTGAATTCTGTCGAGATCGATCCTTCTCTTCCAGCTTCCCCTGCTTCTGATTTGACATAAGGTCCTCTGTCCCCTTTTAACTTGGACACAACTTTGATTCTGATTCCTGAAAACCAAAGTGATGCCGAATCATTCATGATTATTAGAGAGTTCGTTCTCCTGTTCGTGAGAGGGATGAGGTGTCTTTGCGAGGTGGATTGCCACGTCGTGTGTAAGCGCTGAGATATGAATGGGATTTTGGCTATAAGACGAACGTCTTCATCGTGAAGAACCCAACCGCGACAGTGACTTTGGTTAGCCACTATCGCGAGGCAGGAGCAAAGATCCCTCCCTTGAATAAGTTTTCGAAGAACGGCCTCCATAACATTACTAGATTCGTGAATAGTTTGGGATTGGTTGAATATTATTCTCATTTTCTCCTTTTTTTAAAGGGTACATCGATCTTTGCCACCTTACTTTCCCGATTTTTTTTTTGAATTCAGTTGATGGCGGCTCATTGTAGTACTGTGATATCCCTGCCAATTACACCCTTTTTCCATGCATATCATGCTCGTTAGGATCGCATTCATGCATATTAGTCTTAGTTCTTGTACCAATTCTACTCATGTTAGGTCTAGAAAGCATTAGGTTAGGATTTTGCATGTTTATGGATGTTTGGAGTGTTTATCAGGTACAAATGGTGCCACAGAGGTTGGTCAAGGAAGAAGGATCCACTCGGAGCCGAAGGGGATCAAAGGAGAAGGAGATAGACGTTTTCTGTCGAAGCGTCGAACAGCTGCAGCGGTTTCCAGCCCAATATAGACGACACAGAGGAAGCACAATGACGAACGCCACGGTCTGACCCCGATGGAGAACAGCCGAAGTCAAGTGCTACGAGATGTTTTCTCGTGAAACATCGGACATGTACAACGAGATGAACCTGATACAGAGCAGCCTGCAATGCACTTTACCATGGATCAAGTCCGATATTTGAAGCCAGCATGAGTCATCCGACGATCAAGACCTCAGCGCCGCGGTTTGTCCCAACGGTTTCAGTCTGATACGCTACATGCCAAGAAACATCCTATTTCGGGTAAAGTGATCTCGACGTGTAGGGTTTTCTCACTTTACCTATAAATACGGCTGTCCACTCATCCTTATCTCTCTCTCGTTCACGCTTTTATTTTGTTCTTCTTGTCGAGAAATACTCTCTCTATTTTCCGCCATGAAAGCTTGTTTAAAGCTTGAACCTTTATGTTTATTTTCGCTTGATTAAGACTTGTTTTATTGCATTTCTTGATAAAGCTTCTTTATTTTTTATTTTTAGCCTTTGTATACTACTCATTAGCCATGTTTAGTCTTCTTGTCCCCATGGATTTTGAAGCTTTACTTATGGCGCGTGAGTAGTCATCTTAAGGATTTTCGATGGGTTAAGGTAAAAGGGGCTTTCAGAATTGATTTCTTGCTTAGTTAATGCTTAAACCGTGATTCTTTCTTTCTTATCACTTTTAAAGCTTAGTATAGAATGATCTACTAGTCTAACGTCATTGGGCGTCTCGCATGAACATCACATGCGAGATTAGCTGGAACCATAAGCAAGAGTAAAACCTTTCATAGCCTAGGACACTAGGTGACTAGGGGGTTTTACGGTTCTATTGGGACGAATACTCATGCAAGTCTTCTTTGTTGTACCGCTTTGCGAGAGCTAGTCTATGGTGATAGAGATAACAAAGAGAGTAGACCCAAAAACCATAGGCTAACCGTTTTGAGGATCCATTTACCTAAGAATCATCATTAAGTTCAAATCTTGATGTGTTGAATGGCTTCGCTTGGTGAAAGAGAGCTCCCTAATCTCATCAAAACCCATCTTAAACACTTCTCTTAGTATAAAGTTTAAACCTTTCATCGTTTAAGTCATTATCTCTTGTCTAAAATTGCTTAAATATTGTTTTTTATTTCCATTATGGTCATGAGTGACACAAGTCCAAATCTTGCTAGAGTGATAGGCGTAAAAATCAAACCTTTATTTGCTTGCTTGACTTAAAACTCCATTAGTAAGCGTATTGACATTAAATAACCTCTAAAGGATTGATAAATCCCATCAACTATACTACTTTGGTCTAAGTAGGTCGCTTGGGCATATTGACCAAGTAGGAGTGAAAACCTACTTATCATACCGTTGAATGGTACGAGAGGAAACTCGTTGACTCTCCTTCCGGTGTGGAATCCAGTAACACCCCGACCGCCCCTACCGGCGAGTCATCCATCCCTCCGTCGGGCTCTCGGGCCCCGCCTCTGTCCGACGGTCGGTGCGTTATTTTTCTCGGTGGCACGACCGACTGATCTACTTGTCCCTGCAATCACCACATGACCTTTTTCCGTGTTTTGAACTCACTCACACGGTTTGGCAGATGACTTCCCGGAAGGTCACCCATCCTAGTGCTACTCCAGCATAAGCACCCTTAACTCTGGAGTTCTCTTAGGGTAAGTGACCGGAAAAGGTAAGTGCACTTTGATGACATAGGTAGCCAAATCAATCCATTTAAACTTATTCAAATGGGTCAGGCCCGGATCGTTACAATTCTCCCCCACTTGACGGAAATTCGTCCCTGAATTCTGATCCCGCCAGTGTGAACCCTAACCCCCAAACCCCAAGTCAGTCTCCTGGAACGGAACCAGTTTGACTTCCTTTAGCTCTGATACCACTTGTAACACCCCGACCGCCCCTACCGGCGAGTCACCCATCCCTCCGTCAGGCCCGTGGGCCCCGACACTGTCCGACGGTCGGTGCGTTATTTTTCTCGGTGGCCCGACCGACTGATTTACTTGTCCCTGCAATCACCACATGACCTTTTTCCATGTTTTGAACTCACTCACACGGTTCCGCAGAAGACTTCCCACGGTTCCGCAGAAGACTTCCAAGAAGGTCACCCATCCTAGTGCTACTCCAGCATAAGCACGCTTAACTCTGGAGTTCTCTTAGGGTAAGTGACCGGAAAAGGTAAGTGCACTTTGATGACATAGATAGGCAAATCAATCCATTTAAACTTATTCAAATGGGTCAGGCCCGGATCGTTACAATTCTCCCCCACTTGACGGAAATTCGTCCCTGAATTCTGATCCCGCCAGTGTGAACCCTAACCCCCAAACCCCAAGTCAGTCTCCTGGAACGGAACCAGTTTGACTTCCTTTAGCTCTGATACCACTTGTAACACCCCGACCGCCCCTACCGGCGAGTCACCCATCCCTCCGTCAGGCCCGTGGGCCCCGACACTGTCCGACGGTCGGTGCGTTATTTTTCTCGGTGGCCCGACCGACTGATTTACTTGTCCCTGCAATCACCACATGACCTTTTTCCATGTTTTGAACTCACTCACACGGTTCCGCAGAAGACTTCCCACGGTTCCGCAGAAGACTTCCAAGAAGGTCACCCATCCTAGTGCTACTCCAGCATAAGCACGCTTAACTCTGGAGTTCTCTTAGGGTAAGTGACCGGAAAAGGTAAGTGCACTTTGATGACATAGATAGGCAAATCAATCCATTTAAACTTATTCAAATGGGTCGGGCCCGGGTCGTTACAAACCCGAGCATCGCATCTCCACACTCTCCTTTCAGGTAAATTCTCTTAATCATCTCAAGGAGGACAATGATAGACTGGTGATCGTGGCCTGGGAGGTCGCTTCTAAGATTGCGGACATCACGCAACATAACTAGGAGCTCAAGGCTAGAGAATCTGAACTCAATGAAACTCGAGATGGCAAACTCACGTGCTGACGAAGCATACACCTCCCTTTCCGAACTAGAGGCAAAATTCCCAGCTCTCACCCTATCTATTGAGTTTGTTATTTGTTCGGCTTGTGAAGAGGTTGAAGGAATGATGCATGTTACTCTAAATATCCTTCTATGTATAGTTAGGGATCACCCTACTGTGAGGGATTCACGTAGTCATCTTGATGGTCTTTACGTTGAGACTATGGAAAACTGGTCCTGGTTCAGAAGCTGAGAAGTGGAGAGTTCACTGACCTCGCAGATGAAGAGAGTATGCGCGCTCTCGGTATTGACAAGTTCTAGAGCGAGCTCCTAGCAACCTCGCTTCATCCCATTCATTTGGATGAATTCATCGATTTAGTGTTTATGTACTCATCTCTTATTATTATTTTTGTTACTCCAGCTGCTTAGTGGATCTAAGCCCCCGTTTTGTTTATTTAGTCTTTTAAAAAAATTAAAAACCAGCAAGAGCGTTAAATCTCTCTCTCTCTCTCTCTCTCTCTCTCTCTCTCTCTCTCTCTCTCTCTCTCTCTCTCATTTTTTTGTGTTTTTTCAATGCCCACAACTTCTTTTATAGATCACCAAAGATTGCAATGGTTAACCACCAAAGATTGCAATGATTCATTCAACAATTGCAATGATTCATTTAAAAACGGCTGCAAATGTTTATTTAAACCGTCGTAATAGTTCATTAATGGTTGCAACGATTCCTCCCCCATTTAAGTGTAATAAAAGATTCACTATATAAATAACACATATACCAATGGATAAATAAAAACGTTGTAACAAGTGAATTTTCATCTTAGTAATTTTAATGATTCAAAATTCTCGAGAATCAGCATGTCTTATGGATTGAATCCTCTCAACTCATTTGGGCACACAAATAATACATACATAAATTTCTATTACCAAGCAATTTTGTAAGACACTTTTACCTATTCAATAAAATAACGATGTTCTCTTCTTTAACCTTGTTCTTGTCAAGAAACTTCTTTGCTCTTGCTCACTGTGTGTAGTTTCCCCTTAGAACATAGCCAATTTTCAGTATTAGATATCATCTCATAATCTCGGTGGTGCTATCGATCTATCAATGCTTTCATCTATTGATCCAGTAAGAGAGAGCTATAAATTATGCTTCTTTGATCTCATCTCTTTACAATCTAAACCATTTAAGTCTTGGATCTTTTATCAAGCCACCCACTGAACCAGCAAGAGAGAGCGTTAAATTCTCATTAGAAGTTATCCTTTGATATTGAGTCTAGAACTTACCAATGTGTTTCTAGCAACATCGTTGGTCAATTGGTCGAAATGTTTCTAAAAAGGTTAAATTACCAATACATTGTAACCCACAAATTTAAGCTAATTAAGAAAATATAGATAATATAATTAACTACATATTAAAGTCTCGACGGATATTACTGTTGGTAATGATACTTTATATAATGAATAAAACCAAAGGTTTTTAATTAAAAAGAACCTCTCAGGTAAAGATGAATCAATATAAATCCCATAAACTATAAATGTAATGTAAATTTATCTTAAATAATCGTTCTTTAATGAATTTATCCATCTATTTATAATAATGTTTAAACCTAAACGGCCAACATTATGTCAAAACCCATCATTTTGATTTTGTTAAAAAAAATATTTATGAGCATTGCTAAATTCGGGATTTCAAAATCAGGCCTATAACATCTTATATCACCACTGCTGTATGAACCATCTGTTGTCTAGTAGCAACATGTAACCGGAAAAAATCATTTTGTATACAAAATATGTTAGTCGGTTTTTTTCTGTTAAAAAACGAATACAAAATATCAAAAAAAAGAAACATATTGAAATCGAAACATGAATAAAGCACAATTACATCATCATCTTGCAAGCTCTAGGCCGAATCCAATCCACACAGTTTCACAATTCAATATCGCTCCAAACAGAAACTGTTTGTTGGCATATATTTCAATTCGCCGGCTTATCTCCCAATTTTATTCTAATCGATACAACAAATCACTACTAATCGACTTTCTAGCCGCACAAACATCAGAGAACCTCACTTTCTGAAATTAGTGTTCATTAGTTTGGGGTTTAATCTAAATGAATTTTAGAATTTTAGAGTAAGCGATTTTAAGTTAGGTGTATTCGAGGGTTAAACTATTTTGCTATATTTTTATTTTAAACAAATCTTGACGCTTTAGGTTTATATTTGTTGGTTTTTTTTACTTAAAAATTATTATTTTTGTTTTTAACAAATGAGTTATTTATTAACAGACGATTACTTCAGAGTTTCTTACTGAAAAGTTAAAACTTGATCTAATAGTTTTTTCATTAAAATTAAAAAAAAAAAACAAGTACTGGTATTTGCTTAAAAGAAAAATATGAGTTTACTACATAAATTTATAAAGAGAAAAACAAATTAAATACATGCCAAAATCTCTGTATGCAACGTTCGATTTTTTTTAATATACTACTTGTTTAAAGGTCAACCCCATATGAACACGGCACAATAATCCCATCTTATCGAAATGTTGCCAGCCTCTCAAGTCACATTTTATACTGATTGTTAAGAGTGTAATTAACCTTTAAACTATGGAAGTCAACCACGCATGGAGACAACCCAACAACAACAAGAAACACCATCTCGCAAGTTAGTAATCCTTTCGATTTCAAAGCTGTACAATGATTCAAATAGAAGTCATCTTGAAATCGGCTTAAGATTGACGAAGGTAACAAACTTTCCAACTATTTAAGAAGAATTGAATAACTACCATAATAATTAGTTATCAAAGCTATAGTATTTAGAATATAACAGCACCTCCATCGGCGTCTCTTAAGAAGGTATCTCGTTAATAAAAAACTGGAAAAAAAAAAGAGAAACCAGAGACATTTCTGGTTTGAGTGCCTTTAAAAAACGTCTCTTACAAATGTCAATTAATAATTACCTCCTTCCTTTTATAATTTTAATTTTAATTAGATAAATAAATTATATTAACATTTAATAGGAGAGAGCCGGTGAAGCTCCACATATGGAGATGCTCTAAGTATATTACATGTCTAAACTTAAATGTATGATTAATTGTATCACTGATTTGATTTAGACATATTATTTACAAGAGATTCGAACTAAATATAGGGTGGTCGTAACATTTTGGGATGGGCAAATTTATAAAATATTATGAATTTTATTTAGATATATATGTTTTTGAAAAAGAATAATATTTAAAGTTTCAATTAATTTTTTATTTAGTTATTTTATTATTTAATAAAGCCAACCAAAACATAACATTTCCAAAAATGATTACACTTTACAATTGGTGGCCAAAATTTGATATTTTAAAATGGGGATCAAGACTTGTCTTGATTTAGTATCAAGGGATTAGCGCTTTAATTTTGCATAGAGGAGATGTAGTTGTGATTCGAAGTTACTTTTGGTGGGGAGGACAAAAAGTAAAATTTTCGAGTGAGGCTTGCCTTGAAGTTTGTAGGCCATACATGTGTATGCCCTAAATGCACATGTCCACTTCTTTAATTCCTCTTTAGTTTTCAGTTTCACAAACCAACCTTCGATCATTTGTCTTTGCCCTTCTATTTGATGTATCAAATATCTATATATACAGCTGGAATTTAATTGCTACAATAATCGATCTCTTGTATAGACCTTGTGTCGTCACTAATATTATGTCTGCATGAGCCCATTTTTTATGAAGACAAATTTCATGGCAATCCATAGCAGATAGCAATAATTTTTTGTTTCATTAATCCGCTGTTAGAATTTTTTTTTTTTTTTGAACTTACGTTTGGTGTAGTCGATTTGAAGCATGGCGTTAATTCGCTTCCCCCAAATTGAAACATAAATCAAGTGCGAGTGAATCGGCTGGAACTGGACTTCAATCCGGGTTAAATATTGGGTGCGCATGTTATTTAAAGTTTAAACTGAGGATAGTTGGACTCTGGCCAGAATTATCTTAGCTAACAAAAAAAAAAAAATTTGAAGTCGGACATCGATTTTTTTTTCTCTTCACGAACTTTATACATAATGCGTTTTCTGCTTGTCCACTATTTTAACAACTATTCTTTTTGAGTGGTTTGTGCATTCATACAATTATCGGCCGGACACCATATTTGCTACACACACCACTATTGCCTATTGGCCACATGCATGCATCATTATCAGCAACCACTAGAGAAAATGAATACTAATAAATTAATAATAGTTTTTGATAAAACTTTTTTTACATATCCATTGTTTGCTCTTAAAAAAAAACAATACGAATTCAATGGGTTTTTGGTTGTAACAAAAAAAATAATGGGTTTTGGGCCCATAAAATTTTCGGGCAATCGCTAAAACATCTATATTAATTGTTTCTCCATAGCGGGTGTTTGAATTTTGAAACGACCAGGTTTTTCAATAATGGGCTACTTTTCATTTTATGCCTAATAGCCCCATTATTTTACATTAATTATGTACACACAATAAGCGTCTATGCATCTCCCTTTCCCCATAGCCTAGCCGCATCACCTGCAAAAAGAGAAAGAAATTTGTGAGTGTGGTGTTCGTGAGAAGAGAGGGAGAAGAGAGAAGAAGAGAATAGAGAAGAAGGATTCGTGAGAGGGAGAGGAAAAAGAAGAAGAAGCGGAGGAAAGGGAAGAGAAGAATCACCACCGTGCGTAGTCGCTGCTCCATCGTCTCCGGATTGCCTCTGTTATGGTGTAGTCCATCTCGTCATCCCGTACCTGCCCTTTCAATCCCAATCCGTCGTCGTTCGCTTCGTCGCCACCGTAATGCAGAAAGCAGAGGTCCGCACCGAAAGCTGGTGAGGATGAATTCGAAATAGGGATTTAATTTTCAGCCCTTGTCAGCCTGTTTCATATTGGGTTTGATTGGTAAGTGTTACCAAAAAGCTGTGATACAACTTATACCGTTTTAATAGTTATCAATCACAAAAGCATTTGAAATGATCTCTCTTAAATCCACAGTCTGGAGTTAAAATGATTTAAGATTCACTGTGACAAAACGTGAAGAACAGAATGAAAGGGAATGGATCGGATCGAATGGCTTTACTAAAGGCTGCAGAATTCTGAAGTAAACCAGGGTGAATTATCTGATATGACACAAAAAATTCATTTTTTTTGTTAGATATGACACAGTAACAAGCAGAGATCTAGATTCAAAATGGTTTTTGATAAAAGAAACTGGATAAAAAGTTATAGAAATGGTTCCAAAGGATTATAAAAAGAAAACATAAACTTAACATGCAACAAGTCTTGGAAATAACAAAAACCATAAATAAAATAGTTGAAAAACGCCCACTCTCTCTTCTTGATTTCATTTGGACGAAAATCACTTATTGGGCTTAAGTTTGGGCCTTTGTTACATCAAATGGGCAATTGTGAAGTGCAACAGCTACCTCATTAAAAACCTTGTCAAAAAAACCCAATAGGACAAAACTTGACAAGGGGAAAAGAGTATAACTGCTACACTTTTCCCATTTGATGAAATCACTTTGAATCAAAAACCATGGACGTTTAGGTTCATGTCTTCTCCGTTTTGGTTTGAGTATAACTCCACAACGAGCTGCTTCCTCAACTACAAGCTTGTTTCCTTCAGGTTCCAGCTCAGGTTCGAGCTCCATTTCCTTAGTGCTTGTTAGTATCACATCATCCCCTCCCTCTTGAAAAGGATTTGACCTCAAATTCGTTTCATCTGTAAAAGAATAAACCAAGTTAATACCAATATAATCGAAAAGGGATAGAGAGATATCTCCTAATCGGTTTTTGCTTGGTTTTGGCTTGTATGCTGCATCTGGTGGCTCTTCTTTCATCAGTATGAGACAACTGACGTCTTGGGTCTTATTCTGGTCCAAAACAGGTTGTATGAATCGTTTGTCTCCTATTCCAATTTTAGCTTTTGCATGATGCTTCAAAGTTGCTGTAAAACCTGTTTTTGATTCCTCTGACCAAGACAAGTGCATTATCCTCATTATGGAATCATTAAGAACAAGATGAATTTGAATAGGACTTATCTGCTTTTCAACAGCTGTTTGAACAATGATGCACTCTGATTTTCTTGGGTCTTGCTTCTGATCTGAAGTGAAAATCACCATTGTTGTTTTTTCTTCTTTCTGGATAGTTTCAGCTCCTTTTTCAAAACATTTTGTCCTTAAAGCTTGTTGACTTGTATCAAAAGAGAGCAGATTAGGTCTCATACGTCTTTGGGGGTCCAGATAAGTACCTTGAATATGCTGCTTTGGAGACTGTAGATCTGTCTGGTGGTTTCTCCTTAATTTGGACAGAAGATGGGAGTTCTTCTTCTTGAGTATGGTTCAGAATGCTTTTTGATGCTGCTTCTTCTAAGCCCTTATACTTTTCCATAGAACCTGCTCCTTTGTTAACACTTAAGGGAAAGAACAAGTGCATCATTCCAGTCATGGAATCATTAAAAATAGTTGGAGAAAGTTCGACTTGTACCTTTTTATTGTTAGAAGCTGAAACAATATCTTGTTTCTGGTTTGCAGGAAGTATAGAGTTCAAGTCTGCTGATACAAGAGTTTTTACTCCTTGTAAGCAATTTCTCAATTGCTCATATCATTGCAATACTTGAGATATTAATCCATTTTGGAAGATGATTCAATAAGAATACAAAGTTTGGTTTAAGCTAAGATAAATTCGCAAATTCAAGTAACAAGTGACAATTAAAAGCAAGCTACAACTTAAGAGAGACACTACAAGAACAATTATATGAAACTAAGCCTTAATTATCACTAATCAAGTACTAATCAAGCAATTACTACTAATCAAGATTACCAAATTAACTAAAAACGAAACCTAGGGATGGAATCATTGATTTGGGAAACTAAATGGACAACCTTGCAATCATTTAAGCAACTAATCAAGCTAACTCTATGCCTAGAACACTTAATTAAGATTAAACCATGATGTGTGGCACTAATCCCTTTCTTAATCACCCTAATGAACTAATGATGTTTTAGCATTAGGATAATCAACAAGCATTAATTTCAAGTCTAAATGGCATGATAAACACTCTAGGCAACTAATGTCTTAGGCTAGAAATGTAAATCTCTTATTAAGTTGGTTCAAGCATTTCATCAAACACTTGGTGGGTGTATGAAATGCCTATGATCCAAAATAGCAAAGATTAGCTATTTGGCATTAGGAACTACTTAATAAGAAGAGAAATGAAAGAATCTATCCTAGATTGCAAGATTGAACCATTAGAAATCCCTAAATCTAACCCATCTCCAAGTTCCTAAAGAACTACTCACTAATCATAGTTAAACCCATCAAATCAAAGATTAGTGAAAGGTTAAACATGATAAGAGAAAGATAAAAAAGAAATCTAGAAAGATATTGCATTAAACTTAAAGATCCAAGCATAAACAAGGCTTTTCCTCAAAGTGGCTAAAAGTTTAGACTTAGAACAAAGAGAATAAAAGTTAAGATAAAAGTTAGGTCTAAAGAGTATTTATAGGAGGGACCCATAAAGTAGACAAAAAAAATTCGTCTGGATTCAGTTCGACGAGTTCATCGAACCAATTCGTCGAACCAAACTCTTGGAAGTTCGGTTCGGTATCCTTCGCCGAACGGCTTCGTCGAACTGGACCTTCACCCCTTGATTCATCTTCTTGCGTCTGGGTACGGTTCGACGTCTTTTGTCGAACGGCTTCGTCGAACTGAACCCCTGGAAGTTTGGTTCGGCGACCTTCATCGAACGGCTTCACCGAACGGACGCCCTGGAAGTTCGGTTCGGCGTGTTCCTCGAACCGCTTCGCCGAACCAGCGCCAGAAGTCTTCTGCTCCATCTTCTTGGTGAATTCTTGCTCCTCCAAGTGCTATGCCATCCCTCTCCAACTTCATTATTGCCTCCAAGATTGCTAGGTTATCTGATTTCATTGATTGCTTGTGTAAGTTAGTGTATGCTTAGCAAGGTCAATGTGTTTATACGTGGTGTCTAACTAGCTGTGTGAATGTCCGGATCGAGTTGCTAGCTCAAGGGGATGTGTGATTCTCGCTTGGAGTAGAACCGAGGCCGTGAGGAAATTCACAAGTAGTTGAGATGATCATAGAACCGTGATTCTGTTTTTCTGTGCTTGCTTGCTAAGTGATAATATGAATTTTATAACTGATGTTTGATTGCGTTTTCTGGTATTTGCTGGTGGTACGGGATGACTGTACTCACTAAGAATTTATGATAATGCTTATGCCTCTCTTATGTGTGGAGTGTGCAAGTAAAGATGTTATCCGGGACGTTTAGTCTTGAAGGCGGACTTGAAGGAAGTGAAGAAAGAAGTGGATTAGGACTGGGTTTAGGGGTTTATTTATCATGAGTTTTTCTGGATATTTGGCTTTGCATTTCGGTTATGACTTAGAACGAATTTGGGTAAGTTAGTTTATGTTTTATGAACCTTTGTTATATCTGGATTGGAATAATAATGCAATGAGAATGGGCTTTTTATGAATCGAATGCGTTGTTTAAGTTTAAGAAAAATCTAAAAAATATGCTAAGTATGGAATCTGGTTAGAATTAGACTCGGGACGGCCGGCCTGGTTAGGATTATCGGGTTGGGTCGCCACAGGTACCCTCATCAAATCCAATCATCTCACTTAGCTTCTTGAAGCCCATCTTGTAGGATTTGTTGCGAATCCGGAATTTGATGAAACCGAAGCCATCCTTTTCTTCATCAACCCCTCCCAAGCTCAAAGTTGTCACCTTCAAAGTAGAGAGGAATTGGCATGTCTCCTCTTGGTAGCTCGGGTATGAATTGTTGAACCACCTCTCACTTCCCAAATTCCGGAAAATCGCAGTCACATCCTCCAAGAGACACAACTCATCTAGCAATTCATGATCCATGTACTTGGTTCCCTTGAAAGGCCTCTCCATAAGGGCCTTGTACACATCCGAGGGTGTTGGAGGAGTGGCCACAGCTCTCTCGGCTCGCCTTGCTCTTGCTTTCTCCCTACTAATGTCCCTCTTTTGGGACAACTTTCTTATGACCGGTGGACTCTCCTCGGGATCTTCTTCTTCCACTTCCACAAGCCTTTTGCCTTGTTTCTTGCTAGCCTCACTCCTTGTTCTCCCCATATCACCTATAAAATGAAAAATCTTGGAGAAGAGTAAGTACATTGTGAATTAAAATTCTTGCAAGCAACAAGCATGTAATCATAAAAATTCAATGGAGGCTTCAAGAATTAAAACTCAATGGCAATTAAATAAAAGCAAGAAATAATCCCTTTTAAAACTTCTCTTTTAGCATTCAAAGAAATCAACAAGGAATTATTCAAATTAAGCATCCTCTAAGTGTTAACAATTTAAAATTCAAGAGGATTCTACCTTAATTACTTATACAACATGGGAAAACAAGTTTAAAGAAACCAATTTTGAAAATTTTGAACAAGAATTAGGCAAGAACATGAATTTTCGCAACTCTTTAAAATCCTAAAGAAAAAATGTTCAAAAATTAAAATTTTCCCATGTAATTCCTTGACAAACTTCAACAATCATCACCCATAACAATATTCAACTATACCCAACTCAATCAACCCATTCAAAGTCTTTCTATCAATCCTAATTTCCAATTCATTCTCAAGGAGAAATCAAAGATTAAGAGAGAGGATGAGAAGACAAACTTTGGTTACACGCAAAGGTATGGCCGAAATTCACTAAGAAATCAAGAGTGACAAACAATTTCGGAAATAATGCACTTGGAATTAAAGAATTTGATGAAGAATTGAGAGAGAAACGGGGAAAACAATTTCTTATCCTCAAAGTTTGGGGAAGAAGAAGTCTTTTAATCCTCAAAAATCGGTTCAATATAAGTGGGGGAGGTCAACATTAAACCGGTCAAAGGAAGGAAGAAAAGTCAAGCAAACCTGTTTCTGGGTACGGTTCGACGAGTTCACTGAACCATCTCGTCGAACCGAACCCCTGGAAAAGTGGTTCGACGTCTTTTATCGAACGTCTTCGTCGAACCGAACCCCTGGAAAAATGGTTCGACGTCTTTCACCGAACCAACTCGTCGAACGGATGCCCTGGGAAAGCAGTTCGACGAGTTCACCGAACCAGCTCATCGAACGGACGTCCTGGAGCTGGTTCGGCGTGTTTTGTCGAACTAGCTCGCTGAATTGTCCTTAAAAAATTTCTCCACACCTTTTTCTTCAAGTCTAAGTCCTCCATACTCAACCTAAAACTTTCAAAAACTCAAAGAAACATAATCATAGAACTAAATCAAGAATGTATACAAGGATAACCATGGGAATGCCTCCCAAGTGCGTTTGTTTAACGTCATTAACTCGACTTTTCAAATCTTTTTAGGCTGGAGGGGGATCTTGAAGAGGAATTGAGCTTGCCTCTTCCTTAGACTCATTCATCAAGTATGGCTTGACCCTATGACCATTGACTGTGAAACTCTCCCCATTCTTTCCAACCAAGGTGATGGCTCCATAAGGAAACACTTCTTGAATCTCAAAAGGGCCTCCCCACCTTGACTTGAGCTTACCCGGGAACAACTTCAATCTTGAATTGTAAAGAAGAACTTTGTCACCAACACTTAGCTCCTTCTTCACAATCCTCTTCTCATGAAAAGCCTCGATCCTCTCCTTGTAGATCCTTGAGCTTTCATAAGACTCAAGCCTAATCTCCTCAAGCTCTTGGAGTTGAATAATTCTCTTTTCTTGGGCAGTTTTTATGTTGTAGTTGAGAAGCTTCACAGTCCACAAAGCATTGTGTTCAATCTCCACTGGTAGATGACAAGCTTTTCCATACACAAAGTTGAAAAAAGACCTTCCAATTGGTGTCTTGAAAGCTGTCCTATAAGCCCACAAAGCATCATCAAGCTTGATTGACCAATCCTTTCTTGTTAGACCCACAATTTTCTCTAGAATAGCCTTGATCTCACGGTTTGAGACTTCCACTTGACCATTAGTTTGAGGGTGGTAAGGGGTGGCTACCTTATGTTTGACACCATGCTTGTTCTATAACCCTTCAAAGACTTTGTTGATGAAGTGGCTTCCCCCATCATTAATCACAACTTTTGGCACACCAAACCTTGGGTAGATTATACTCTTGAACATCTTCACCACGACCTTGGAGTCATTAGTAGGACTTGCAATGGCTTCAACCCACTTTGAGACATAATCAACAGCTACCAAGATGTATTGGTTTCCATAAGAAGATGGGAAAGATCCCATGAAGTCTATGCCCCAAACATCAAACAATTCTACTTCAAAGATTGGGTTTTGGGGCATCTCATCTCTCTTTCTTATGTTCCCCTTTCTTTGACAAGGCTCACATCTCTTGATGAACTCATGAGTATCCTTGAACAATGTAGGCCACCAAAACCCACTTTGAAGCACCTTTGTAGCTGTCTTGAATGTTGCTAAATGCCCTCCATACTTAGATCCATGGCAATGAAAAATCACACTCTTAACCTCTTCTTGTGCCAATTATCTTCTATAAATCCCATCAGCACATCTCTTGTATAGGTAAGGCTCATCCCAATAGAAGTGTGACACATCTCTCATAAACTTCTTCTTGTGATAATTGTTGAGATGTGTTGGTTCTTCTTTGCACACCAAGTAGTTAACAAAATCAGCATACCAAGGCTCACCCTTTACCTCTACACCTTGAATCTCGTGAAGCATCCTCCCAATCCCATGTGCACTAGCAACACTTTTGATCATCATTAATTGCTCTTCCGGGAGTGAATCATTGAGTGGTAAAGCATCCTCAATCCTCATCCTTGACAAATTATCAGCTACACCATTCTCCACACCCTTCTTGTCAACTATCTCCATGTCAAACTCTTGTAGAAGCAAAATCCATCTAAGGAGCCTTGGCTTGGTCTCCTACTTGGCATAGATGTGGCGCAATGCAGCATGATCGGTATATACTATCACCTTTGCTCCCACCAAATAAGATCTAAACTTCTCAAAAGCAAACACAACTGCCAAGAGTTCCTTTTCTGTTGTAGCATACTTGGTTTGAGCCTCATCAAGTGTTCTAATTGCATAATAGATCACATGAAGCTTCTTGTCTTTCCTTTGCCCAAGAACAGCTCCAACGGCATAGTCACTAGCATCAGCCATGATCTCAAATGGTAGACTCCAATCCGGTGCTTGCACAATGGGGGCACTCACAAGTGCTTTCTTGATTGTCTCAAAAGCTTGCAAGCATTCCTCATCAAACTGAAATTCCACCTCCTTGCAAAGGAGTCTTGTCAAAGGTCTAGCAATCTTAGAGAAATCCTTGATGAATCTCCTATAGAAACCGGCATGCCTAAGGAAACTCCTTATGCCTTTCACATTGATTGGTGGCGCCATCTTGACCATGACATCTATCTTGGCCTTGTCCACTTCTATACCTTCTTCAGAAATCTTATGACCCAACACAATCCCTTGATTGACCATGAAGTGACACTTTTCCCAATTAAGCACCAAGTGAGACTCTTCACATCTTTGTAAAACCCTGCAAAGATTAGAAAGACAAGCAGAAAAAGAGGCACCATACACAGAAAAGTCATCTATAAACATCTCTACCATTTCCTCAATAAGATCGGAGAAGATACTCATCATGCACCTTTGAAAGGTGGCTGGAGCATTACATAACCCAAATGGCATCCTTCGATATGCAAAGGTACCATAAGGGCATGTGAAAGTAGTCTTCTCTTGATCATTAGGATGAATGGGTATTTGGAAGAACCCACTATATTCATCAAAAAAACAATAGAAAGGATGGTTAGCCAATCTCTCAAGCATTTGATCAATAAAAGGAAGAGGAAAATGATCTTTTCTAGTAGAAGCATTGAGTTTTCGGTAATCAATACACATCCTATGGCCAGTGATGGGTCTAGTTGGTATTAGCTCATCTTTATCATTCTTAATCACAGTGATTCCACCCTTCTTAGGGACAACATGCACGGGAGAAACCCAAGTGCTGTCACTAATAGGATAGATCACATTTGCTTCTAAAAGTTTTAAGATTTCCTTCTTCACCACTTCCTTAAGGTTTGGGTTTAATCTTCTTTGATGTTAAATTGAGGAAGCATTCTTATTTTCAAGGTGAATCCTATGAGTACAAAGTATAGGAGATATGCCCTTGATGTCACTTAGTGAGTAACCAATAGCTCTCCTATACTTTCTCAACTCATTCAAGAGAGAGTTGAGCTCATCATCACTCAATTGTTCATTGACAATAATGGGGTAAGTAGAGTTAGGGCCTAAGAAAGCATACCTTAGCCCAATGGGAAGTGGCTTGAGTTCCACTTTTGGAGCTTTGAGTTCACTCCAGTCCTCATCAAGGTCCTTAGCCAAATCGCTATCCTCAAGCTCATCTAGCCTTCCTCTTGTCCTTGACTTGGAACCTCAACCCTCATGGACTCCTTGTCTTGGTCAAATTCCACTTCACCCTCACATGAAGCTACCAATCTTGTAAAGCTTTCCTCCCAATCAAGAGCCTTGCGTGAATTAAGCATGAGCATGTATGCTTGTGTTTCCTCATCCAAGTAGCCATTCTCTCCATGTGGTTTTGTTAGAGCCACACTAAGATGGTCTTCTTGAACTAGTTCTTCTAGCAACTCATCAGCTAGCTCATCCATAGTTTCAATGTAGAAAGCTTGACCATCAATGGTTGGCTTCCTCAAGGTCTCCTTTATGTCAAACTTCAACTCAACTCCATTTCTAAGATGTAAACCAATCTTCCCATGCTTAACATCAATGATAGCACCAGCTGTAGCTAGGAAAGGTCTTCCCAAAATCAAAGGATCCTTTGGCTCCTCATCCATCTTAAGCACCATGAAATCCGTGGGAATGATGAAGTTGCTAACCTTGAGAGGCAAATTCTCAAGAACTCCAATAGGCATCCTCACACTTTTATCCGCAAGTATTAAGGAGATTCCACACTCTTTGTACTTGGTGAAACCGAGCTTCTTTGCAATTGAATAGGGCATAAGGTTGATGCTAGCTCCAAGATCACACAAGCAATTTTCAAAACCAAGAGGACCTAGGGCGCATGGTATAGTGAAAGAACCGGGGTCTCCTAGCTTCTTTGGTACCACCTTGCTTTGGATTATAACACTACACTCTTGAGAAACTAGCATGACTCCTTGGATATCCCTTGCTCTTTGTGCCACGGTATCCTTCAAGAACTTAGCATATTGTGGAATCATCATAAAGGCATCTACCAAAGGCATCTTGAGCTCAATGTCTTTGATTTGTTTTTCAAACATAGCCTTGTATTTCTCCACCAATTGTTTCTTAAACCTCCCGGGAAATGGAAGCTTAGGCTTGTAAGGTGGAGGAACAAATGTTGACTCCTTCTTGTGCACATCCTCCCTTGACTTTTCCTTTACCACTTCCTTGCTTTTCCTTGCAATATACACATCATCAAAAGTTATAGCATCTTGAGCTTTTTCAAAGTTATACTCCCCATCTTGAATGTCAATGTCCTCATCGATCAAAGGACTTGTCCTTGGAGGCAACTCCTTTCCACTTCTCAATGTAATGACATTGATGTATTCCTTGGGATTTGCCTCACACTTTCCCGGTAGAGTTCCTTGAGAATTTGAGCTAGAAGCCTTGCCTTTCTCAAGTTGCTTGAACTTTTGTTGAAGACCTCCTATTTGAGTAGCAAGTTCATTAAGTGAAGAAGAATCCATCCTTGTGTTGATTTCAGCAATCTTCTTTCCCATGTTAGCATCACTATTGGCTTGACCTTGTAGGATTTGTTGAAGCATAAGCTGAACATTGTCTTTTTGAGGACCTTGTGGAGTGTGAGTAAAACCTGGTGGAGCGTTGCCTTGGTTATACTTTTTCCCACTAAAGTTGTCTTGGTTTCCTCTTTGGTATTTAGACCTTGGTGCATAACCCTTTTTTTGATTGTTTTAGCTCACAAATGGTTTGCCTTGAGTAGTTTGAGTAGGGTAGACTTGGTCTTCGGGATTGGCCACATTAGTACTCCTATAAGAGAGGTTGTTATTCCCCTTATAGTTGTTGTTATAGTTGTTGTTGTATCCTCCTTGGCCACCCACGAAATTTACCACTTCTTGACCCTCTTGGTACTCAACTTGATCACCACATTCCTCTTGATTCTCTTCAACAAAATGTACATGCTTTTGGAAAGAAGACATGAGCTTGTCCATCTTGTCATGTAGAGATTTCATTTCCTTCTTGTGAGCATCATAATCACTTCCCCTTGGAGCTCTATCATAGTCTTCATTGTAATTACCATCACTCAAGGTAAGATTCTCTACAAGCTCCAAACCATCTTCAAATTCTTTGCCTAAGAAATTCTCATTGCTTGCGGTATCAAGAAGCATTCTTATCTTTGGAAGGACACCTGTATAGATGGTGCTTAGTAGAGACTCTTGTGTGAAACCATGATGAGGGCATTGCATTGTGTAGTCCTTAAATCTTTCCCATGCTTCATTGAAGGACTCATTGTTCTTTTGAGTGAAGCTAGAGATCTCATTTCTCAACTTGGCCGTCCTTGAGTTGGAGAAGAACTTAGATAAGAAAGCTTTCTTGCATTCATCCCAAGTGGTGATAGTACATTGAGGCAAGTTTTTCTCCCATTGCCTTGTTCTATCCCAAAGAGAGAAGGGAAATAGTTTTAGCTTGAAAGCATCCTCACTCACACCATTCATCTTGAATAACCCACAAACTCTATCAAAGTTGTCCAAGTGATCTAGTGGATCCTCCATTGGTAACCCATAGAACTTATCTTGTTGAACCATATAGATGAAAGTTGGCTTCACTTCAAAGGTATTGTTTTGAACCGGTGGAGGTTGGATACCATATCGATTTTGATGTGTATTTGGAGCATCTCCAGCCCCAATAGTCCTTCCTTGTCTAGGCGCATGCAAGGGGTTTCCATTCCCCCTTGGTGATTGCGCCATGTTTATTGGAGGAGCTTGATCCCTTTGTTGCTCTTCCATTCTCAATCTCTCTAACCTTTCAGCCTCCCTTCTTACAATCCTTGCAGCCCTTTCCAATTGATCAATGTCTTGAAAGCCTCGGAAGTTGTTGTCTCCTTGTGATCTCAAATGCATTGAAGGAAAACTGAAATCTAGAAAAGTAGATGGTCAATAAACACAAAAGGATTACTTAGTCTCAAACTAAACTCAAATCTTAATGATCAATCAATCCCAATATGGCAACGGCGCTAAATTGATACAAGAGTTTTTACTCCTTGTAAGCAATTTCTCAATTGCTCATATCATTGCAATACTTGAGATATCAATCCATTTTGGGAGATGATTCAATAAGAATACAAAGTTTGGTTTATGCTAAGCTAAATTCGCAAATTCAAGTAACAAGTGACAATTAAAAGCAAGCTACAACTTAAGAGAGACACTACAAGAACAATTATATGAAACTAAGCCTTAATTATCACTAATCAAGTACTAATCAAGCAATTACTACTAATCAAGATTATCAAATTAACTAAAAACGAAACCTAGGGATGGAATCATTGATTTGGGAAACTAAATGGACAACCTTGCAATCATTTAAGCAACTAATCAAGCTAACTCTATGCCTAGAACACTTAATTAAGATTAAACCATGATGTGTGGCACTAATCCCTTTCTTAATCACCCTAATGAACTAATGATGTTTTAGCATTAGGATAATCAACAAGCATTAATTTCAAGTCTAAATGGCATGATAAACACTCTAGGCAACTAATGTCTTAGGCTAGAAATGTAAATCTCTTATTAAGTTGGTTCAAGCATTTCATCAAACACTTGGTGGGTGTATGAAATGCCTATGATCCAAAATAGCAAAGATTAGCTATTTGGCATTAGGAACTACTTAATAAGAAGAGAAATGAAAGAATCTATCCTAGATTGCAAGATTGAACCATTAGAAATCCCTAAATCTAACCCATCCCCAAGTTCATAAAGAACTACTCACTAATCATAGTTAAACCCATCAAATCAAAGATTAGAGAAAGGTTAAACATGATTAGAGAAAGATAAAACAAGAAATCTAAGAAAGATATTGCATTAAACTTAAAGATCCAAGCATAAACAAGGTTTTTCTTCAAAGTGGCTAAAAGTTTAGGCTTAGAACAAAGAGAATAAAAGTTAAGATAAAAATTAGGTCTAAAGAGTATTTATAGGAGGGACCCATAAAGTAGACAAAAAGATTCGTCTGGGTTCAGTTCGACGAGTTCATCGAACCAACTCGTCGAACCGAACCCTTGGAAGTTTGGTCTGGTGTCCTTCGTCGAACGGCTTCGTCGAACTGGACCTTCATCCCTTGATTCATCTTCTTGCGTCTGGGTACGGTTCGACGTCTTTCGTCGAACGGCTTCGTCGAACCGAACCCCTGGAAGTTTGGTTCGGCGACCTTTCGTCGAACGTCTTCGTCGAACCGAACCCCTGGAAGTTTGGTTCGGCGTGCTCGTCGAACCGCTTCGCCGAACCAGCGCCAGAAGTCTTCTGCTCCATCTTCTTGGTGACTTCTTGCTCCTCCAAGTGCTATGCCATCCCTCTCCAACTTCATTGTTGCCTCCATAGCATCCATATCACCTGATCAAGACTCCAAATGCACAAATACATGCAAGGACTATGCAAATACACTCTAGGACTCTAAATGATACAATGCAACACAATGATGCTTAATTAGGCTCCTAAATGATAAGAAACTTACACTAAATAGAGGGAAATATAATGCAAAATGTAGACATATCATCTGCTCCTCTTTGAGCTTGTTTCGGTTCCACTGCAAGGTTTGTTGATGGTTTTGCTCCTTTGGGCGTGTGCTCTTTAATAATACATGTTTCAGCTCTCTTTGACACAGACAAGTGCATCAAACAAGTAGCAGATAAATCATGTACTTCTTTATCTAAAGAAGACTTTATCCGAGCCTTTGTTTGAACAAGGGTTTGTTCTTGTTTTGCTACTGGCTTGCACAATGCTCTTTGGCTGAGATCTTTCTTCTTTTCCATGGCTTTTGAAAGGCTCTTCTTCTGGTCTAGACAATAGGCAGGCGTGTGCTTCTGAGCTTTCTGATCCCTTAGAGCATACATATTCCTCAATAATCTCCTAAGTTCTCTCCAATTGGTGATTCTTGGCTCATTGTAAGACCAACGCTCATATTTTTCTTTTATCCACCATCTATGGGCTTTTCCAGTAAGAAAATTGACAGCTTAATCAAATATATGCTCCCTCAAGATGCGATTTTTGTAGAACCAATCATCAATGTCATTCTCCCACTCTAAGTAGTTTCCTTCTCCTGAAAAAAAGTTGAGTAGAATTTTATTATGAGTTTGATAATGAAAATTAAAATAAACCTTTGAGTTAGGAGTGTGAGAAGCTTGATGTGGTTTGCTCTGAGTTTTGTCTGGTTCCTTGGGTTTCAGCTTCTCAGGCCTGTTTTGAGAAGAACTACTACGATGAACATAATATTTATCTGCAGCTTCAACTCGGATCAGCCTTTGTGGTTTTGTTTCTGTCTTTGGATTTCTCTCTTAATTCTTCCTATGATGTGCTCGTTTCAGCTCTTTAACCTCCTGTTGGAATGCAGAGAATTTGGTTTCCATTATTTTTTCTATTTGAGCAGAAAAGGCATCGATTAACAAATTGTTGTTTCTGTTTTCTCGTTCTGGTTCTCTCATAATTTCCTGAGACAAAACAACAAACAAATTACCAGTAACAGGTTCTAAAGAATCGATTTCTCAAAACAGAATTCACTAGACTAAAACAGATACATTTAGAACAAATTTTCGCAACCTAGCAACATATCTGGCTTTAGAAGATGAAAAGTCACAAACAAACCCAGAAAATCGTAGAAACAGATCTATACAACCTAGGGTTCAAAAATGACCAGATCTACAACTCTAGCAACTTAAAATGATGAAACAGATTGCTCGAAGTGACTAGATATCGTTAAAAAAAAATTTGCAGAACGAGTCTAATCACTTGGCGAATAAAAACGAAAAACAAAGAACTTAACTTGCACACTGTTTGCTCTGATATCACTTGAACTGATCTCCCTTGAATCGACAGTCTGGAGTTAAAAGGATTTGGGATTCACTGTGACAAAACGTGAAGAACATAATGAAAGGGAATGGATTGAATGACTTTACTAAAGGCTGTGATATTTCTTAAGTAAACCACGGTGAATTCTCTGATATGACACACAAAGAATTCGTTTATTTTTTGTTAGATATGACACACTAACAAGCAGAGATCTTGATTCAAAAGGGTTTTTGATAAAAGAAACTAGATAAAAAGTTACAGAAATGGTTACAAGGGATTATAAAGAGAAAACATAAACTTAACATGCAACAAGTCTTGGAAATAACAAAAACGATAAATAAAATAGTTGAAAAACGTGCACTCTCTCTTCTTGGCTTCATTTGGATGAAAATCATTTATTGGGCTTAAGTTTGGGCCTTTGTTTCATTAAATGAGCAATTGTGAAGTGCAACAGCTACCTCATTAAAAACCTTGTCAAGAAAACCCAATGAGACAAAACTTGACAAGAAAAAAAGAGTATAACTGCTACACTTTTCCCATTTGATGAAATCACTTTGAATCAAAAACCAGGGAGGTTTAGGTTCATGTCTTCTCCATTTTGGTTTGAGTATAACTCCACAACGAGGTGCTTCCTCAGCTACAAGACCGTTTCCTTGAGGTTCCAGCTCAGATTCGAGCTCCATTTCCTTAGTGCAGGTCAGTATCATATCAGCATTACGGAAAGCGTTACTAATACTATTATACTCAGTTTTTTTTGTACAACTTTTTTGTACAGTTTTTGTTTACCGCTCTTTTCTTACAGTTTTTAACTATTTTATAAGCACTTATCACTACAGCTTACCACTAAAAGATCCAGTTTACCGCTAAAATTCATATATCGTTTTTGGTTAACAATAAGACTTTTTTGAAGCCATACCCCTTTTTTAGTTCTTTAATTGGGTTAACCCAATCCTATATTTTTTTGTCTTTTTTATAGAAATTATACTAGTTTTCTGTATTAAATTGATCTTTAAATTTTTAAAAAATCATAATTCTAATTTATGTTCTATACTTTTTAGATCTGATATATAAAATCAAAATGATTTTTCTATAAAATTATATATGTTGTAAATTAATTACTGGGTAAATAAGATATTTGTGTATGCGAGAGAGAGGAACGAGATGGAGAGATAAGAGAGAGAAGGTGTACCTTTCACTTCTCGCTTCTCTCATGTCTTAACGTGCATGCCCATATTTATAGGGACAAGTAAGTCGGTTACATGAACAAAGACAAAATGTGGACGTGAATGAACAATCAAAATTATTTTATAATACTTTCTCTTAATTATCCATTACTAATAATGTATTACGTACTACTTTTTTAAAAACTTGATCATAGAAAAATCTATTTGGAATAAAACCATTAAATATCCATCACTGTAAAGTTGCGTGCAGTCTCGTTAAAAACATTTACATGGAAATGAAGATGCAACTTTTTGTGACAAAGTGACGTGGAGCTGAAACACAAAAAAAAGAAAAGAAAATCAGTCAAGTGGTTTAATCAAAAGCTTGTAAGCTAGAAGAGAAAAGGAAAAACAAGAAGAAAAGGAAATCAAGAGATAATTACAAATAGAAAATTGTTCTTATCTTAGGATTAGGAAATTGTTAAACCATCGATCTCTATGGGTTATAAATAGTGATCAATGGTTGCTTTAGAAAATCAGAGATTAAAAGTTTGAGTTTTCTAGAGGCAAAGGTTTGATTGGTTCTTCTTGTAAGATGAATCAATTGAGAGATTAGATTTTCTTTAACAGAGATACTTGTAAGTTCTCTACATTGGTTTCTTGTAAGTTACCATGGAAGATTAATCTAATTGAAGAATTTGGTTGAGAAATCTCTGTGTTAAGTTTTATCTCTAGAAGTTCTTGCTTTTTCAATTGGTATCAGAGCAGACACCTCGTCGAGCGATTTTGTTCACTCGAAAAACAGGTGAGATCCTGCGGCAAGATGGAGAACTGTAGAGAAGTTGTGATGATAAAACAAACTGCTCTCAACAAAGCAACATACGGATGGTGGAAATCTAAGATGACAGCAACAATCAAAAGTATTGATGAAGATGCATGGACTGCGGTTGAAGAAGGATGGTCACCTCTGACAAAAGTGGACAAAGAAGGCAACTCAATTCCGAAACCAAAATCTGAATGGACAGTTTCAGACAAGTTGCAAGCAAAGTGGAATTCAAAACCCTTGTGTGAAATTTTCAAATTTGTAGAAGTCAAACAGTTTGAGTTGATTCAAAGCTGCAAATCTGCAAAAGCAGCTTGGGAGATTCTGCAAAGTGTATTTGAAGGAACTGAGACAGTTAAAAGGAGTCGACTTGATTTGCTTGCTTCAAAATTCGAAAATCTAAGAATGGAAGAGTATGAAACGGTTGAAGATTTCAGTGCAAGGATGTGTGCAATTGCGAATGAAGCTGAAATGCTAGGAAAGAAATACAAAGACAGCAAGATTGTCAAGAAACTCTTGAGATGTCTTCCTTCTAAGTTTGCTGCTCAAAAGAGATCTATGAGGGTTTCTCTAAACAAAGATACTATGAAGTTCGAAGAAACAGTTGGGATGATTGAAGCATATGAGATGGAATTAGTTGCTGAAAATCCTGAGAAATACACAGGAATTGCACTCACTGTCACAGAAGAAAAGGAAGCAAAGGATTTGGAGAAGACAGTGGCGATGTTGCTCAAAAAATTTACAAAAGGATTCAGAAAAGAACAAGGGAGTAAACACTTTGGATCAAGTTCGAAAACAACATAAGCAAAAAACAATTATAGAATGTCTGATTTTCGATGCTTTGAATGCAAAAGTTATGGTCATTTAAAAGCTGATTGTCCCACTGCTAAAAGAAAGGCGATTCAATGCTTTAAATGCAAAGGATTTGGCCAAACTCATATGGAATGTGTGAATGATCAGAAAGCTCGAGGGGATAACTCGTTCATTGGAATTGAAGCAAGTGATTCTGAGGAAGACGAAAGTGATGAAGACTTGAGTAACTTTGTTGCATTCATAGGAGAAAGTGATGGTATTAAAGACATTGATTCTCTTAAAGATGAAGAAGAAACCAAGAGCAGAATCAAAGATGAAGGAGAAGAGTATGATTCGAGTGATGATGAGGATGAAGTTGAGATGGAACCTGAGTACAAAGAAATTTGTGACACTCTGATCAAAATAACAAAGGAGAATGTTACTCTGATCAGAGAAAAGACTAGTCTCAAAGCAATGGTGGACAGATTGGAAGCTGAATTAGTCGAAGAAAGAAAGAAGTCTCTACAAGTGCAGATGGATCTTGATGAAAAGCTTAAACAAATCAGAATGCTAAACTCAGGAACAAAAGAGCTTGACAAGATTTTGACGGTAGGAAGAACTGAAAAAACGCCTAGAGGTTTGGGATATCAAGGAACAACTCTACATGACAAACCTACGTTTGTAAGTGGAGGAAAATACGAAGAAGAGACACGCTCCTTTGAGAAGAAGAGTCATCAAACTCAAATTCAACAACAACATTCAGGTCAATCTCAGCAACAACCAAGAAGAAGAGGCTGTTATTTTTGTGGAAAATATGGACATATTAAAGCTCATTGTTACAGACTTCAAGAAAGAATAGAAAAACTGTGGAGACAGAGAAAATTTACCTGGAATGGATGGAGAAATCAGTTTTGGGTAAAGTCAAGAGATCTCTATGAAAATTCATATCCTTGCAGGCAAGAGAATGACTTTCGATCCAATGCTGCAAACATATCTGAAGAAAGTCCCTGCATCAGTTTGGAAGACATACCAGAAAAACAAAAAGAAGAAGAGCTTGTTTGGGATTGTATTCCAGAATCACACTCTGAAGATGAGGAAGAATTAGAGTTTGAAACTTCTAAAGCTTTGATGGCTATAGAAGTAGATGAAGCTGATGAATGGTACTTTGATAGTGGATGTTCAAAACATATGACAGGAAAGAAAGACTGTTTATCTGATTTTAAAAAGATTATCAAAGGCCAAGTAACGTTCGGTGATGGTGTTAAAGGAGGAATTAGAGGAAGAGAAGTGATGATTGAGCTAGCAGATTTGTTCACAAAGTCCTTAGACTTCAACCAGTTTGTCAATCTTAGGCAAGCTGTTGGAGTTTGTGAATTTTGATTTTCTCAAAGGAAGATGAGCTGAATTGAAAGTGACTTGGGAGAGATTTTATTTGGAGTCAGAATGATATCAAGATCTTTGAATATATCGTATGGTTGAAGAAGAGAAGTTTTGAAGAAAGTTTGTTTCCAATAAATGTTCGTGTATCGTGAAGGAGGACTAGATTTTGAATTTCAGTTTGATTTTTGTTTGTTTGGTCTGGTTTAAATTAAACTAAGAAGGAGTTTTAAAAGGAATGTTTTCCCTAAATCCAGAAAGGAGGAAGAGTTATAAAAAAAAACAGAAAAAGGCATCTGCATGATATTTGAAAGGTTTACTTGTGTGATTCTAAATCCGAGGTTCTATCCAATATTACAGTTTTTCAGAAGATGGTGATGTCAAAAGGGGGAGCTTCACGAAATCAGCTCCACATGATGAAATCTGGGTTCATGGTTTGATTTAGCTAAACGAAAAAAAAAAAAAATCCTAATGGGCAATCTCAGGCAGAATCACGAAATCAAATCAAGGAAGAAGAAGTTCTAAGTGCAACAATAAAGTTCTAAGTTCTACGTTCCGAAATTAGAGAAGCTTACCTGCTGCCATACATGAAGAAGAAGCTGCAAATGAAGAAATCGGCAGAAGCTCAAACCGTCGCCTGGTGTCTCACCGGCGAAACTCCTTTCAGAGAAATCTGTGACATAGATGCATCAATTATCGACTGAATAACATGGATATAAATATCTCAGTGAAGATTTAAAATCAATTTGGGTAATTTTGGAGCAACAATGGCGAGAACAAACCAAAAAAAAAAAAACCCAAGTTCGAGAAACGTATCTTAAACCGAAGCTTCGGTAAAGGATCGCCAGAGTCTGTATCAATTCTTGATTAAAGAACACATATCAAACTCAGAACAGGAGCAACAATGGTGAAAATAGAGGAAGATTGAAAAATTTCCTTACAAATTTCTTATTTCTTCGTTGGAAGCTAGAAGAAGTCGTAGCATTCACTCCGTTTCAGCAAGGAATCATGCAAGTTCAGAGCTACGACTTCGATTGAATCCCGTCGCTGATTTTTTTTTTTGTTAAAAAGGGAGATTCTCGGGAAAAACGAATTTCAGCTCAAAGAGAAGAAGCTGATCGCAAATGTTGTCTTTCTCACCGACAATTAAGTGTCAAAGTCTTGGGCTTGTTTGGTGTCAAAGTCTTGGGCTGGTTTGATAAAAGCCCATCTAAGATAATCAAATTCTTGGGTAATATTTTGTGGGCCAATATTTTAATTGTCTTTTGGAACCAAGAAGGAGACATAAAAACGAAGCTTTTGTGAGAATGTGTTATTCACGAACCCTAAATTGGCGGTCTCAGAATACAGAGTTTGTGGAAGATTTGTGATTTTGGAGGTACAATGTTGAAAACAAGGGGTTCAAAGCAAGAAGCTTGCCTTACGTGACTCTGATTCCTCTATTGAGGTTCTTCCTGATGTTGCAACGTCTGAAAAAAGGGTACTCCGGATGCCGCAGTGACGATCTTTCCAGTTCGAGAAAAAACTGGAGCTCGTCTGATAATTGCAAGGACACTGACGAAGCTCAGTCAAGATTGTCTAAGAAACGAGCTTCTGAACTCAGCAATGAGTCTATGAAGAATCAAACTCGGTGAAAGAAGATGAAGAAAGCTACTTCTCAAACGTTGTTGGTGTCATCTCCTTCAAATTTTGATCGATTTCAGTTTCAAGATGCTCGTACAAGGTATCGTTTCTTCAAAAACAGAAAGTTCATAGCTGAAGAAATGGTTAAGTTTGGGAGAGAAGATGTCTTAGATGTGAGGAATCTTGGAGTCAACCGTAACTGATGTTGGTCGGTTTATCCCAGCAGTAATTAGAGAGTTCTATACTCATTTGCCTCCGTCAAAGTTTCAAGTTTGATGATGAAGAGCCCATAGATGATGAATTAGACATGGACGAGGTGGCTAAATTTTTCTATGGAAATGTTTTTTTCAAACTTGGAATGACCTGACTCTACCTCAATTCCCAAAGCAAATGTATGCAGCAAATAACATTTGTTGTCAAAATTGGATGCCCTCTACTAATCCCTGCACTATCAAGGCTGTTGCTTTCTCAGAAGCTTGTTCCTATTCTTACAGAGAAAGCTTTGTGAATCCTGATTTACTGATTTTAGTGTTAAGATGGAAGCTTCAAAAGTTGACAGAGTATCCGATGAAGACGAGTTTGAATGTTTTTAACTCATTTGTGCTTCCAAGCAGGGGGAGGATTGGCAGTTTCATGGGGAGTTTATGGCTTAAGAAGGAGTGCACACGCACAGTGTGTTTTTCATCTTTGAGATTTTGATCATGCCTGACTTTTGGACCATTGCTGTTTGGTAGATTTTGTTCTAAACTTGTTTAAGTTTAGTTCAGATCATTCTATGGTAAGAATTCAAAACAGTTTTTTGAAGAAGGCTTGGAAGAATCAAAATGAGTTAAAAAGGGGGAGATTGAAGATGCAATTTTTTGTGACAAAGTGACGTGGAGCTGAAACACAAAAAAAAGAAAAGGAAATCAGTCAAGTGGTTTAATCAAAAGCTTGTAATCTAGAAGAGAAAAGGAAAAACAAGAAGAAAAGGAAATCAAGAGATAATTACAAATAGGAAATTGTTCTTATCTTAGGATTAGGAAATTGTTAAACCATCGATCTCTATGGGTTATAAATAGTGATTAATGGTTGCTTTAGAAAATCAGAGATTAAAAGGCAAAGGTTTGATTGGTTCTTCTTGTAAGATGAATCAATTGAGAGATTAGATTTTCTTTAACAGAGATACTTGTAAGTTCTCTACATTGGTTTTTTGTAAGTTACCATGGAAGATTAATCTAATTGAAGAATTTGGTTGAGAAATCTCTGTGTTAAGTTTTATCTCTAGAAGTTCTTGCTTTTTCAGGAAAAACTCAGTGGGATTAAAACCATGACAAAAGAAAAAAGAGTACATCAACAATAAACTCCCCCTAGAAATGATGGATCTCATCTTCTCTTCACAAATCTCGTAGATGCCGCATTCCAATACTATAAACATGCTTCTTGAATGTTGTAGTAGGAAGCGCCTTTGTAAAGAGATTAGCTGCATTATCACTTGAGCGAATATACTGAATATCCACTTCTTTATTTTTCTCCAACTCTTGAGTATAAGAGAAATATCTTGGAGGGATATGCTTTGTAACACCCCCGATTCGGAATAGAACTAGTCCCGACCGGAGACGCTACAAAATGCCGAGTTTCACTCGATAGGTCAGCCCGTCTTAGAACACGTCTAAGCTTAAGGCCGTCCAGGCGAGTTAGCTCGACACTCCCGATTGAAGCCTAAGGCTTGCCAACCCGTACTCCAGCCGAGAGTTGTGTAGACTCGGACTAAGTCATACTACCAGCGGAAGACACAAGGGTTTTATAGATAGAATGTCCGCTTTTATTTCCAGAAACGTACATATTACAAAGCGTTTATTTATAATACATAGCAGATCCGTCCGAGTTTTCAAATACCAAAGAAAAACCCTTGTACCAACATCCTTACTATATTTTACAAAAGGCACCTAAATCTACTCTGGTGGTCCTAACGTCCACATCACCTTCTAATCCCAACGGCTTACTACGGTTTCCTGAGAGAGGGAAGAAAAAGGGGGATGAGTAATCTAAGATTACTCAGTGAGTCCAGGACCCAGTAAAAGAAAGAAAACCCCAAGAAAATCCGCAAGCAACAATCAAGTAAGCAATCATGCAATAGCCAAAGCAACATAAAAATAAATAGCCGAAGCATGCAATCCTAGATCTATATGCAAATGCTAATCTATCTTCCACACCAAACACGCTCGCGTGGACACAGAGATCTCTAAGTGGGTCGGGCAGTTCCCCTCCGCGATCACCCTGCACTTGACTATCACAGAGACAAGCCAAGCCGGAACATCGTTTACCCCGGGAGCTCCTCGGTTGGTTCACATCTCGGTGGGGTTTCCATCCGAGAACCGCCAAGTAAGTTCACATCCCGGGCGGGACAACCACGCCTCATTGTTGGATTCCCACTATCCCGTCTGATAATACTCGGCCAGGCTAGCAAGGCCCGTTAATCCTCTGAGTCTTCCCATCTAGCAGCCCATTCGCTAACCATGGGGAGCAGGGAACTCCGACCACACCGTCACTAAGTCATTAAGGATATCACACCAACAACATGACTCCGCTGTATAATGGAGTCACACTATTAAACTTCACACCGCGTTGATCCACACTTGATCAAACGACAACACACCCCCACACCATCTCCGAGAAGTTAGCGCCCTAGAGTGACGGCAAAGCCAGAACTTCTCTAGTCCCAACTCTCGTTTTCGGTTACAAGCCTTACACACTTGAACCTCGCTCATGTACGCTTATTACAACTCCGCTTACATGACCTTCCAGCCATGCAACAGGTTTTACCATAAACCGTACACTCGCTCGTTTAGTGAAGGAACATGCAAATAGATCTGAGATCCGGCAGTCCTTACACCCTTCTCAATACTCGGTAAGGATGATAACATGTCCCACAAACATGTATCAAACCGTTACCTCACCCAACGGGTTTTGCAGCACTCAGATCTAACAGATCTGAGGCTAATCCTGCACTAAAACGTTAGTATACACTCGGATCTACACAGATCCAAGCTTCCTTGCATCACACGTTAGTCACACACACGCATACAAGCATACAACCTATTCTAGCGAGGCTAGTGTTGTACTACAATGCAGATCAGAGATCTACACTGCATTCCAAACAGCAACTGCGGTAGTCCACCTCTACCGGGACTCACCTCAAACTGGACACGGAACCGGACTATGCTACCAAGCGGCCTACCGAGGCTAAACTATCTACTCTACATGCCTCGCACACTCACTATATGGTTTCAAAATGGTTTAGAAGTGGGAATGAAGAATGAGGGGAATGGGGTGGTATTTATAGTTGAAAAGTTACCCATGGTAACAACTTAAGTTAAGTAAAATCAAGATTATTCCTTCCTTCAGCTGCAAGCCACGTTTTACCCTATGCCTTCTCATAGCCCCTAGGCCTGCCAAACCATTCTTATCCATAAGCATAAGGTGGGAGCTTCTCATTGGCCCAAAACTGTTCATTTCACCCTTCTTTTGTGCATTCTACTGTCTAATGCCCCAAGTAGTTTGTTTAGCTGATAGGAAACACCTCTTTTGCCCTCCAGTGTTGCATAATATCGGTCCTCACTCTTGATTGTCAAAGAATCACCCAACTGTACTGCGGTTTTGACGGAAATGGACATATCATATCATAAATTCGGATCCATGGGTTTCCTCTTGTTTTCTCCTAGATCTTGGCCATATTATTTGATGGATGGACTCCACTTAGGCTTAGTCAATGTTGCTTAGACTTCCGAGTTGTTTGCTTCTTGGCCGAAATGGTTCCTCCTCCATCTGACTTATTACGCAGCTCTTGAACATTTATCGGATTGCACGAATTTTGCAGGTCTCAGAAGAATTTTTCTTGAGCTAATTCTTTTTACGTGGTCTTCCTTAGGGTCTTGGCTACCTCCATGATTAATCTCATAATTTTAAAAATTGGACCGAGGGGTTTTGATATGATCATGGATGCGCAGCTTGAACCAGAGGAAGGAGAGCTTGAACCAGCGAATGCTTTGCTTGTACCTGAAGGATCCATGACGAGAGCAAGGACAAAGAAACTCAAAGAAGTACTTAACGGTCTGATAAGTCGAGTTCAAGATCAGATATGCCGAATGGAGAAAGAAGAGAATCAAAACTTCCAGATTTTGATTCAAGCTATATAGTCGAGCTATATAGTCAAGTCACATCTTCGACTATGATTCAACCTATATAGTCAAGATATATAGTCAAGTTATATAGTTGAGTTATATAGTCAAGATTCTGCCAAAGGAAGGAAAAGCAGTTGAAGAGTCTAGTTGATCAAAAAGAAGGGATCTGGACGTTTTCAAAGGTCATTATGAGTCTAAGAGTCAGTCAAACACATCTTTAACTACAGTCTAAGTCTTCCTAGGTTTTAGCTAAGTATTTATCGATTTTAGCTATCATTAAACACATCTTTTCTTCTTTATATTCTTTGTAACTCATTTAGGAAACAACCAACCATCTTTTTTTTTATCTTCTTTTGAGAGTGATTCTCTGTTGTTCCTTGTGAACTTTTCTATCTTTGGTGCGTAATATCCAAACGATCAAATCGGTTTATCAAAAGTCATTCCGCAGACTTTTGTGTGGCCATTCACCTTCTTTGTTCGTAGTCTTCGTTTTAAGCGAGTTTTGGGCTTATTGTTTCATATACCTTAACATCTTACTCCTCGAGTTCTATCAACAACGAATCCACCGCCTCGTTTTATTTGAATCGTTGTAAGTTTTGGGCATAGGGTTTAATATACCTTATCATCTTTCTTCGCGAGTCACTTGAAGTCAAGGATTATCTATCTACCACACCTAGAGTGCATCCTTCTTGGGAAGAATCGTATCATCTGGTATCAGAGCACACTTAAGGTTTCGGTATTTAATCATCCATCTTCTCATCTTTTCATATTCTAATCTGTTCATCTTCTTTGCTATCTATCTTGTAATTTTCGTTTTTATTTCATAACCAGTACAAAAAAGAGGATCTGAAACAAAAGCCAAAAAAAAAAAAAGAGAAATCAAAAATAAAAAAAAAAAGAAATAAAAAAGGCAAAGATCAAAAGAAGTCTCGTTATTTTTAGATCATTTCTGAAAATTGTTATTCTTCTTTTCTTTCTATCTATCCGATTTCTTTGGGAACTATTGGGTTTTTATCTTTGATTGCTTTGGGAGTACGAATCAGGTTGATTGGTTAGTTCTATACGAACTCTAGAGGATCACTGAGGGAATACATATTGAGAGAAACACGTTTGAGGAAAACA
The DNA here is from genome assembly GCA_020283515.1 of Alliaria petiolata. NCBI lineage: Eukaryota > Viridiplantae > Streptophyta > Magnoliopsida > Brassicales > Brassicaceae > Alliaria > Alliaria petiolata. The sequence continues at coordinate 31,507,029 of JAHZTW010000004.1, read as the reverse complement.
CTTGCGAGAGAAACACTTGTGAGGATTTTTACTTCTAACTTGTTTGTTGAGTTTTGCAGGGAAAATCTGTAGCATCCGCGACCAGAAATCCTAAGTACGGTCGTGCGGGTCATGGGATGGCCGTTGTGTATATGTTCTTGTATGATGTAGGTTCGTCCGTTTCTGTAAATAAGTATGTACAGTGGTACGTCTGTGAAGTCAAGGACTGTACCGTGGTATGTCTGTGAGGTTAAGTACCGTACCATGGTTGGACCGAGTATATATTTTTTATGTGGAATTTGTCGAAGTGTCGAGAGACAAAGGTATTTGGCCGTGGGCCGTGGTTTTTCTCGAAAAATGTGGTTTTTCTCGAGAGAAAAAGGATTTATCCCGTGTTTGGCCGAGTGGTTTATGTCTGGCCGAGAGAAAAAGGAAAGTTGGCCGGTTTGGCCGAGAGAAACTTGAATTGGACCGAGAGAAAAGGTAAACCGTGTGAGTAAACCGAGGAAGGACGGTCGAGCTAGGGTTTTCGGGCCTATATATGCGTTTTTCTCTCGTGTCCGCGTGAGTTTTCTCGAGAGAAACCTAGAGGCGATATTTTCCCGAGAGAAAAGTGAAGCCGTCGAGAGATCGCGAGTTCCGAGCCGATTTTGGGATTTCTGTTCGAGAGAAAAGACTTAAAAGGGTCGATTTGCCGAGGGAAGTGTGTTCGGCCGAAGGATTTCTCGATCGGATCGCGAAGCATCCGAGAGATAATCAAGGTAATCCGTTTTCACCGAGAGAATTCTGTTCTGATGCGATTTTCACCGAGATTTAATCGTGTAATCTGTTTGTAGGCAAGTTTTAGCCGAGTTATCCGAGAGTTTCCTGAGGATTGTTCGATCGGATCGAAAGTTACCCCAGAGAAGAAAAATCTGTCCGAGAGATTTCGGTAAGTGATGAGAGATCACGAGTTTTATTGAGTTTCTGTCGAGTAACATCGAGTTAATCCTCATGTTTTGGTCTGTTTCCGAGGGAATATAGATTATTGTTCGAGGAAAAGTGAGCGGTTTGAAAGATAGTCGAGAGGAGATTGGATCTCGCGGGTTTAGCCGTAGCGATAGCCGAGAGAACGCAAGTGCGTCCGACTATCTCTGTTTCTGACCAAGAAATCACCGAGTTTCTTCCGACTGAAACGTTTGCCTTTGTGTCTAAGGTGAGTGGGTGACTGTAACTTGTATCTGGAACCGTAGGATTGCTAGGTTATCTTATTTCATTGATTGCTTGTGTAAGGTAGTGTATGCTTAGAAAGGTCAATGTGTTTCTGTGATTGGTATTGGATACCGTGGTTTATACGTGGTGTCTAACTAGCTGTGTGAATGTCCGGATCGAGTTGCTAGCTCAAGGGGATGTGTGATTCTCGCTTGGAGTAGAACCGAGGCCGTGAGGAAATTCACAAGTAGTTGAGATGATAAGAGAACCGTGATTCTGTTTTCTGTGCTTGCTTGCTAAGTGTTAATGTGAATTATATAACTGATGTGTGATTGCGTTTTCTGGTATTGGCTGGTGGTACGAGATGACCGTACTCACTAAGCATTTATGATAATGCTTATGTGATATGGGTCAAATTTACCCTAAAGCAACTCTCTCAAATTAAGAGATCAGTTGTAGTACTTAGGGATCGAATCCACAGAGAAGGGATAGTCACACAGTAGTTTTCTAAATTCGAATTAAGCTAAG
>JAHZTW010000004.1:30742722-30793386 GCA_020283515.1 Alliaria petiolata | reverse complement strand
ATTAAACCTAGAAGTTTTCCTGAGCATGAGATGATGTGGCTTATTTTTGATATGGCCAAATCTTATTGGTCGAATATTTTCCCTGATTATTTTTGCCCATGTGGCACCCCTCAGAGGGCAGGAAAGCTATCCCTTTTATATAAAGGAGACTAGTGTTTTGTCCACGCTACGCATGGGTTGTGTAATTATTTTATGTTTTATATTATCGTTTTGGTTGTTTTCATTTTATATTTTTTGTTATGCTTTCATTGGTTGATGATTTTTTATTTTAATTTTGCAAAATTGTCCCGAATCAATTGTTATATAAGCTAAATTATTAATTGATTAGAACATGTAGCTTTGTTTTGAATTGTTATAATATTTATTTAAACTTTTGTGTACGTTTATTTCCTTAAAGCATAGCCATATGGATTTGTAGATCTTTAACTTTTGTTTCTTATGCTTTTTTCTCTTGTTTTTTTCTTCTTTTTTGAAGTTTTTTTTTGATTTTGTGGATAGACTAACTTGTGATAATAAAATCTTATTTCTGCTGGCGATTCTAGCTTTAGGTTATGCCGTTTGTAAATGTTTTGCTTTCGAATTTTGACTTATCATATACAATCTAACGAATATACGTGTTTATAATTTTTTCTTTAAATAAGCCTATCTTTCACAGTTTTGTATTAACGCCTTTTCGGATATTATATTCATATACTGTCGAAGGAGAGAGTTTCTTTCTGTTATATCAAACAATTTACACAGATGAGAGACCATACCCTTTAAATTGAAAGTAAACCAGATTCACACATCACATAACATTTCAATAGTTCCTACTTAATAACACGTGAGAACAAACATGGCTCTTGATTTACAACGACATTGTAATGACACTCTTACTCATATTTCTGAGTTAGTGTATTTGCTTGCTCTTTGAAAGTCTCAAAGATTGAAAATATGGAAGTGAACATTAATGAAGGGTGTCGCAAAGAGATAAAGAAAACTCGAAGCAAACTGTGCTCCCATTATACTCCATCATGCGTAAGATCTTGTAAATCAATTATCTTCAACATTCGAACACTTTTTCTTCTTAATTTGTCTCCTCCTCTTCTTTCACTATAATCTCTACAATTTATGGTTGTCATTATTTTGAGAGCCCTAATTTCAGGAAAACATGCATAGACTAACCTTCTTGGAAACACAACACTTAAGTTGCCATCATAATTATTTTTTTTTTTAAAAAATTTGTGTTCGATAGTAATCTTGTTGTTGTAGTTAAATCTAATAGATTCATCGTTGTGTAGTACACATTCTAATTTTTAACTTGTATTTTTACTTTTTTAATTCCAATAATTTTTGTTTTGGTTGAATGCACTTTTCTTTAGGCTGTAGCTATGTAATTTGTTTTTTGTATATATATATTTTGCATTTTATTGTTAACTTTGTGTTTTTTGGTATGTATCTCTTTGTCGGCATATTTGTTGTCTGATTTAAATATTTAAATTTTTTTTTTTTAGGAAGGATTTATATTTAGATTTCTTAATCTGTTGTTTAATGTATTATTTGTTCAATTGTCTTTTTTCTTCGTTGTTGTGCTGCTTAATTTTCTTTTAAATGTGTACGCTTGCATCTCCATACGTGTTGTATTGTATCTATTACCCATTCTTTACTTCTTTTTTTTGCGTACTTATTATTTAGATACTGTATGTATGGAATCTATATATTTTTGTTATTTTAACTATTTTCCATATATACTAACATGTTTAATTTTAATAAGATAGATGTATGTAGATTTCATAAAATTGATTTCTTATAGGATTTTTTCTCTTAATATAAACTGAAAACTTTACATGTAAACTTAAATCATTCTGATGTTTTAATCAGACGTATGAAAACTACAAATTCAAATATTCGATTCCCTACTTATGAGGCTATTTTTGTTTATTTGGATCCATTGTACGATGCATTGATGGTGATCTTTGTGGTTGCATCGTAGATCGTTGATAGCGTCTTCTTTTTTTAATGCTTCTAAACATATTTTCCTCTCTCATTTGGCGGGTTAATGAAAAATATGTTTTAGTTAAGTTATATGAAATTTGCAATGTTTTTTTTTTGTGTGTGTGCAGGTCATCAACCTCCTCAAGTTAACACCCATTAAACACAACCAAATTGCTACAACAAATAGCATAATTGTCCTTTCTCATAAGGCATATATATCAATCATTGCTACAACAAAATTGGATATGATCTTAGTATTTACATGAACTTGAAAGCTATACATAAACCATAATTAATAAGTAGGCTCTTTACACATTTGTCAATACTCTTAACACTTCATGGCTCGTTCTTGTGTTAGTCTTCTAACCGTAAGTCACAATCAGCATCGCTGGATCATCCAGTGTTCGTTCCACATACGTGTTTCCTCGCTGGACATCCTCTAAACGTACTACACTTGTAATAACCCCGGAATCAAAAACAAAACACCACCGTTAGAACTCTAGCGATTTTTCAGTCAGTTAAATCGATGGTTACCGTGGTTGTGGTTAGCCCTTGATTGGTTTTTCTCTAGGTTCTTCTCTTCGATGCTTCCATCAGCTCTGGAATTGAGTTTGCGGTGCCCGAAGGAAATAAAAATCTTGAATCTCCACCGGAATTGAAATCTTCTTTATGTGAGTATTATTTAGGTGTTAGCGTACGTATTACTTGAATGTGGATTTGGTTTGAGTGGCTGTCTCTTTTATAACTCGGGAAAACGTTTAAAGAGGAAGAAGAAACGATAAAGTTCTTTAAAACGCTTGCGTTACATATGATGATATCAATTTTAGTACATAATTTAATGAGAAGGAATAAGAAACATTTTGTTTTTTTTTAAAGAGTCCTCGTTTATGTTCTCGGTTAGTACATTTAATGAGAAGGAATTGGAAACATTTTTTTTTAAAGAGTACTCGTCTATGTTTTGGGGTGTGAATATGATGATGTGGCATTTTGTAATCTTCTCTTGAATAATTGATAATGTGGTAAAACTTGAAAATGACATGTCAAATTTATGTATTTTTATTGGTTGATTATTTCTCTGATTATTTTGGCTGATGTGGCAGCCCTCACAGGCCTTGAAATCTATCCCTTTTATATAAAGGAGATGTTTCTTATATTATCTTTTGTATTTGTTTAAGAGTCATTAAATTCATGTTTATGGACATCTATCTGTTTTTCATACCATTTTTCTGAATTCGGAATTTTGGAAGAGTTATAAGATTTGTGGACCTACTTGCAACACGAAAGGGTTTTAGTTTGATGAAGAAAGATTTGTAGTTCCAACCGAGAATTAAGCAATGTGTTTCCATATCTTCTAAAATATATTTTTATAATTTTTATAATATCTTCTTTCTAGATATTAGTCATGGTGTATTGTTTTTTTATCTAGCAATGTCCTAATGTTCATAGTTAATCGTTCTAACACAACGATATTTACTTATAAGTATAAAGCTATAAAGTTTTCTTAGAAGTGAGGGAGAAATGGAGAGGTGAGGAAGGATGTAAAAGGAGATTGCAAAAATTGTAAATTTAAAATGTCATCAAAACTTGATATACATAAAACATAACTCTTATCATGAAAAAACGAGATACATCTTTGTGATAGGAGGAAGAGGGCTAAAAAAGAGACCAACATAGAAGTCAAAGGGATAATATTTATAGATTTGAATATTTAATTCTTCAATACTAAACAAAAAGCAACGGAGAAGTCGAAGAAGACAACATTATAATTCTTCAATGCTTGTTCATATATGAGAATTCACAATGGGATCTAAGTGGAGTTTTGAGAAGGGGAAAGCACCAGAATTTTGATCAATATAACTTTTGAGGTTTGAGGGTATGTGTAAGTCATCCAACCAAATCAAGATACTTATGAAATTCTTTAAGACATCAAACAAATTTTCTCTTTTTTTATATTAGTGTTCATTTCTGTTTTGAGGGCTATAAATCGGTAAGCGGCTTAGCGGCTTCTCTTACAAGCTAATCTTCAGTCTCTTTATAAAATTACGTTATTCGCGTTTAATATAAATTTCGTTTTTTTTAAAAAATCTCATTATTTTAAAGTTCAAGACAAAAAATTTCAAAAAAAAATTAGTATCTGAAAATTTTAAAAAATAAAAATAAGATTTACAACTATAAGCGAAAGAGTGTACGGGTTCATTCAAACAATATTTATATATTTACATAGTTAACAACTTCAAAATTATATTATTATTATGTTTAAAATAAAATGTGATATTTATCACAAATCCAAAATATATAATAAAATATAAACCCGCGTGTACACGCGGGTCATCACCTAGTACTTATAAAAACTGAGTTTTTAAGGGTTTTTCAAGCATCATAAAAATTTTCACCACTCGAACACATAGCTGCCGTCGTGATTATCTAGCAGCCATTTTTCTTTTGTTCTTTTTGCATTCTTAATTCTTCATTTTTACTACTTCAAGGGCGCAGATCTATACCTTTGTATTTCATAGAGAAGATTTTGAAACCCACTTTATTTATTCTATTGCATTCGCAAATTTTAATGTCTTTTATGATCAATTTCGATTTTATATCCAAGTAGTTTATTAGTTGGGTTATAAGGATTTTCGAAGGGGTTTAATCATGAATATTATATATTAGATTGATAGAGTTAGGATAAATTTAGGTATCTTCAATTTATTCTTGTTCTTAATGTATGCTTGCTTGATTGATCACCTAGCAACTAATATTAGGATTAACAAAACCATTAACGTGTTGAATTTGTTAACCAGAACTAGAGTAACGAGCAATTGCATTGTAACATACAAAAGAAAAGTTACGGAGCGTTGTGAATGTAAATAAATTTTAACTTAACGCATGCACTGCTTCATAATTACCAACAAACACTAAGTAATTAAGTTGTTAGACATAGGTAATCGATTCTATGAGAATATGTCGATTATATTTATGTGTTCGAGTTCTAGAACCTATTCGTTAAGTTGCATAAAATCGCTTATTCGATTCGATCCATGAACCCCGTACAATTCCCTAAAGCCCAACGTTTTTAGTCCATGAATTTCTTACATCGTTAATTGTTTGTTTACTTGTTTACTTTGCATTATTTACTTTCATTCGCTAGCTACAAAACCGTGACAACAAACCATCCTCATACTCGCTTAGGTCTATAAAAAAAAGAAGTCTTAGAAGTTTTGAATACGACAATCTTGGTGGATTCGGTCACCTAATATACTGTCGTAATTAATGTGCACTTGTAGTTGTTTCTTAGGGGTAAGAGTTGAAGAACGTTTACCACCGCATCAAGTTTTTGGCGTGGTTGCCGAAGATTGTTTTGTTATTTGTGATTTCTTGCTCTAATTCCATCTCTAGACGCATTTGTTTTAAAGCTTTTTTCAGTTGATTACTCACGCTTTTCTCTATCTTCTTTCTTTACTTTCAGGTGCATGAGCACTAGAAGGAATGCTTCTATTGTCTTGATGCAGTATCTAGAGATTGATAGACGTGAAAGAGAACTCTGTAAGCTAAGAAAACAGCCAAGGATGGCCGAGAATAACGATCAACTTGAAGACGAACGAAACCGTGAAGATCTTCTACACAATGACGATCGAGAGGCTCTTGTTGCTGAAAATGGACAACCACAACTTGACGCTAACGAAAATCCTATTCGTCCACCTGCTGTGTTTAACACAGAAAAAGAAGATGACCCACTTGTTGAACCGCGAGGAAGACAAAATCCAGTCAATCCCAAATCAGCTGAAGACGGTGAAAATCAACTCAATCTAATTGCTTTACCGAATAATCAGAATGCTATTCAACCCGTCTTGCATTTGTAATCACACTATTGCTGATCATGATACTCCTCATCAACACTTTCAAAACTGAGTTGCAATTCGAGTTCCCTTGACTCATAGGGACGATCACTTGCTTGAAAGAAGCGAATCGATCAAGAAGATTACATCTTATTTGAAACACAAGTGAAGAAGATTCCTCCAATCTACAACTTCGACGAAGCATGGGAACGGTATGAGCTTGGAGATTTATTTGCTGGCTGCAGTGAAACCAGATATGTGATTGAATGGATGTTCGATGAGATAAAGAGAAAAATTCAACCTTCTTTGAGAATGCTTTACAAGAGAGAAGATCTATGTGTATTCACCGTCTCTTTCAACATTGAAGATAGCGAGTTTAAAGATGATGTCTGCGACACCAGAGCATGTATGAGTTCGATGTCTAAGCAAGATGATGATAGGCTGGGAGAGTATGAGTTCAAACCACCATCAATGACGATGAAGCTAGTCGATGGATCTATTGTGGGAATCCTCCGGATTGCTAAAAACTTGAATGTCCAGATTGGTAGTTGCTTCATTCCTACTGATGAAAAACAAGAAGTCTATGTACTTTTGGGAAGAGCATTCTTAGCAACAATTGGGGGCAGTGATTGATTCGCCAATGAAGAAGATTACTATCACTTATGTCGATACAATGACTAAGTACAAAGTGATTCTATGCAATCAACAAGGGAGAAGAAAAGAAGAAACGCAGGAAGACAGAGTAGACAAATGAGAACAAAGTGTTCTTGGATGTCACCTTCAAAGCCTAAAGAAGGAGAAAAGTCGAGCTAGACGACTTTAAAAACAAGAGCTGAGTCGGAGGCAACCCAATATTAAGTTTTATTTATGTTTTTAGATTCAGTATTTTGATTTTTAATAAAATTATCTTTAGTGTTTCATTTAAAAGTCGAAAATATCAAATTTCCCCAAGGTCCCTTCGACCAGAACAAGTCGATTGGACAGGTCGATTCAAACAACAATCGATCGATCCATGCATTTGATCGATGGATCAGAGCACATGAGCTAAATCGATCACTTGATCGACCCAAACATGTCAATCAGTGGGTCGATTGGACATATACATGAGCTTCTGGAAAATCTAGACCTAAACATGTCGATTCAACAGGTAGATCAAATGTATGTTTTCTAACACTTCGGAAAAATAAAATCTATCTATTTTTATTCATGCTTTGGACCCCATTCATTCAAATATTTGCCGAGGATTAACAAGATAACAAATTTTGATCCATACTTTTAAATTCTTTCAATTTGATTAACTGCTTTTGATTTATTCTCACACCGGGACGGTGTGATTTAAGTATGGGGGGAGATTCATTGTTATATGACGTATCTATTTATAATTGGTTCATTTTTTGTTAAATTTCAAGAATTTTCGTTCATTAAAAACTTTTTATCGAGTCATAACCGTTTTATTGAGTCAAAATTTAGTCGGGAATTAGGACGAAATCCTATGACGAGTTTCCAAACCGTATGTGCTATGATTCATCTTCCTAGTGACAATTTTTACTTGATTTGCTTAGAGCGTTTAATATCTAGAAATCTTGTGACTCGAAGTCCCCAGAGGATTTCGATTTATAGTGATTATGTCGGATGTAATATGCTAGCTCTAAACTATTAGATTTAAAACCGGATTTTTAAATCTTTTCTCACTAGAAATGTCTGAATTTGGGAAACAAATCATACATTTAGAACTTCTTATTCATTTTCCCAATCTATGTTGATCCGGATTGGCCTTTTTAGTTGGTACCCTACCCTATATCTTACCTCTTTTCTAACTTCTTACACTCTCGACTTTTATGATCTTGATATGCAGTTATTGGCAAAAACGTCGGAGAGTAATGACACAGTTTTTCAGCAACTGGACTTGTAAACACATTTTTGGTATGGTATTGGTGGGATCCGGAGTTCACGTTTCATTGAGATTCATCAAGCAAGGTACATTCATGTATATGAGATTCTAAGTCATAAAATCGTTTTCTCTTTCGAAAAAGAAATAGAAAAAAGAAAAAAAAACATATGAGTTTTCAAAACGATGATGGTCATTATTCTAAAATAAAAAGAGAATAAACGAGGGGAAAGGAAACGGTATACATTTAGAATAATCTCATTACACTCATAAATCTCAAGGAAGGACATGGATCAACAAGGAGTTTAGACATATGTATTTATGGAGATTCACGAAAGAATCTAAGTCTGGGGGAAGATAGGCACAAGGAAAGTGGTTGGAAACTGTGAATATCAACTAGCCCATTCCCTCTTACTGTTTTGCATAATAACTCGCATCTGGTGAAGAAAATAAGGTACCCCTAAACAGTTAAACACTTTTCAACCTTACTACTACAAAGCCTTTTAATATATAGTGCCTTTATCCCAGTCATAGACTTCGCAATGAAAAAAACTCACCAAACACATTAATGAATAGATAGAGCTAGCTGACTTGAATGCATAATACATATAAGTTCGGGATTTTCATTAAGGATCAGTGATTAAAGAACTTGACTATAGTGAGAATGTCTCTATTGTGGGCTATGTATAATGTGGTCTGCACGTCATGAATCAAAGCACGGTTTCTGAGATTTCAGAGTTTCCATGTTTTCAAACCTCTTCTTCTTACTTATGCATTGTTCTGTTTGAGGACAAACAAAGCACTTGACTATACACATTAATGAATAACTAGAGCTAGCTGCTTGAATGCATAATACCTGTGAGTTCGGGATTCGCATTAAGGATCAGTGATTAAAGCACTTGACTATAGCGAGAATGTCTCTATTGTGGGTTATGTATAATGTGGTATGCATGTCATGAATCAAAGCACGGTTTCTGAGATTTCAGAGTTTCCATGTTTTCAAACCTTTTTTTCTTACTTATGCATTGTTCTGTTTGAGGACAAACAAAGGCTTACGTCTGGAGAATTGATATACTATGTATTTCACTACGTTTCCATAGTATTTTCATATGTTTTTAATAAAAAAATGGTTGGTATTTGGGTTATAACCAATGTTTTCATTCTTTTTTGAGTTTATAAAGGTTTGGCTGGTAATCTGGAGTATTTGAGCAAAACGAGACGTTTTAGGACGTTTTGTACATTTTGGAGATTACACAGCTTGTTTTGACTGTGATTGGCCAATATTTTTTACTTTGGTTTTGTTTCTTTTTGAGGACCATTGTGCAGTCAATACTCTTTGTGGATTTTATACCTAGAGTATTACAATTTATCGATGTGCACTTGCAGCTTTTATTTAGCTTTTATTTTAGGAAAACTTTGCATATCACATCATTTATGCATTAGAATCTCGAGCCTATTATACGGAGAATCATGGTCTGAGTTTGGCGCAACATAAAGAGACTAATGGAGATTGGTGAATGCAGATTTTTGTTGAAAATCAGTGCCTCCAAAGGTGACGTTTTGGGTCTTGTAAGTTGAGTAGGGATCGTGGTGCTTGTAGTATCCTTGTAAAATCTTTGCACTTCTATCACCAACAGCTCCACGAGCATTGACAAAACGCAACTGATTTTTGAGATACAAACTCATCATGTACTTGAGCTATGCAACTTCCATGAAATAAGAACTAGTAGAACGTGATGTTTGATCATAGTTGATGAAGTTGTTGTGGCTGTTTGTAGCAAGATCAATGATTTCAAGAGATGAGCTTTTCTCATCTCGGATGTGGCTGAAAACACATGAACAAAAGAAAACTGAAAATTAGAAGAAAAATGTGTTCTTAGAGTCGATTTTCTAACCTTGTGATTTCGCAAACGAGAACAAATAGATTCCCCGGCAACGGCGCCAAAAACTTGATGCACAGGGTTTAGATTTTGGGTTTCATGTTTTAAATTTATAACCCTAAATGCATGCAAGTGCACAAAGTGCGATGTAGTATTTAGGAGTTGAACCATAGAGAATCTATATCTGTTTTCAAAAATCAATAAGCGGTTAGAAGCGAGGCTAAGACAGTGAAAGCTTGAGAGTTTTTTGTCACGAAATTTAGTAATCAAGCAAGTAAAAAATGAAGTAAGAAATCAATAAACGAAGTGTCAGGCCTTAAAGAATTTGCAGGGGTTCATAGATTGATTTAGGTAAGATAATTCATTGATTAGGGAAATCGATTAAATCAGTTTTAGAACTCGAACACGAAATCGTGCTAGATCTTCTCTTGAAGTATCTAACACCTAAATCTAAACTACTTAACTACTATACGTTCGTTGGTAATCACGCTGCAAGATTAGCAATACGATTAAGTTCAATTAACGCTCACGATGTTCGGTAAGTGCGCTTTCATATCTTACGACGCAATCGCTCGTCTAGGCTAGGTTTGGTTAACAAATTCAATGCGTTAACAGTTTTATCAATCCTGAGATCTGTAGTTAGGTCGTGAATCTATCTAACATGCATTAAGAACAAACCTAGAACGAAAAACTTGTGAAAGTATTAATCCCTAATCTAACAACCTAACAATCAATCCATGAAATCCCCTTTTTTGTGAAACCTTTAAACTCAACTAAAGAACTACTCGCACATGGTCAAGCAATTCACAATCATAGATGAATATAATTGCAAAATCAAATAAGAGTAAAACAAGGGTTTAGAAATCTTTTTCCAAAGAACAGAAGAACTAAGAACTAATAACAAAACGTGGTTGCTGTAAAACTAAAAGTATTTTGGTGGCTATGTGTGGGATACCCACGAAATACCTAAATAAAACGAGTATATGTAGGTCTAGGAGGCTTCTAGGTCGGTTTTGGGCTTTTAACTCCTTTGGCGGATTAAGAAGTCAGTTTTCAAGAGGGCTGAGAATGGGCTTTGGCCGGGTGAGAATGCTCTGTGGCGCGGCCAGGAGTGTGTTTTCCACGACTACGAGCCTCTGAGTCTCGGAGAATGTCTTATGTGATCCAATCTTCATTTCTGATCTTACTTCTTTCGTGAGACTGCATAACTTATCTTCAGTAAAAATGCCATAACTCCGAATCTAACCGTTAGTTTGCCTTCACACCACTTAGATATGAAATCTAACATTCCTCTCTATCTTGTAAAACTGTTTGAGAAAGATCGCGTGGTGGGAAGGTCTTGATCGGATGTTAAACTTTTAGAACTCGAAAACTGTTTAAAATTGATTTTGTTCCACTTTATGCACATTTTGCCCAAATAACCTGAAAAGACTTTTGAATTCCCAAATACTCAAAAATACTATTAAATCATAGAAAATCAAGTGAAACACTTATTAAAGTGTTCAAAAACCATGCATAGGTAAAAAAGGTAAAAATATGGTGTTATTAAAACTACACCAGTCAAAATTTGTAAGTAGGAATAACTTGGAGTATATGGGTCGTCTTTTACGGTTTCAAAGAAATGAATGGCTATTTAGCAATTCTCAAGAAGTTAAACTCAAAGAACGCGTCAGAATGATTTTGACAAGAGCAGAGAACGAGAGTGGGGGGTAAATAGTTTTTTGTATTGACGATTTAGAGTGTTCAAGAGTAAGAACATAAAAACAATTAGAAATGACAAGTAAAAAGAAGTGTGTAGTGTAGATTATGAAAATAGAATTATGACCCTTGCTCTCTTCTCCTCCCTTTGTTCTTATAGCTCCAAACCGTGTTTAACGTCTCCATTTACTACGCCTGATTCTGTAATTACTGCATTTACTTGTGTTTAGCCAATTGACAAGTAGCAGAATGAGCTCGATTTTCTTTATTTATTTCCTCTGAACAAAGCACTTTAATGAGACAAAACTTTATCGTAGGATGGATGTCATAGCCTACTGTGCAACATGGCAGCATCAACCACAACAGAGGAACAAAAAGAAACAAAATCAAGAGTAGCATTTGATAGAGAGGCAATATCCAGTACATACAAAAATGTGATATGTTTACCCTGTCTAATTATTAGCCCCTTGGTACGATCATGAATCATACAAGGATCTTCATCAAAATAAACTCGTGAGCCCAAATCTTTGGTAATTTGGCATATACATAGCTTATTCAACCACGATTTTGGATAAACAACACATTAGTGATAGTAATGTGTTTATTCAGCTTGATCTTCCCAACACCTATAATCTTGACATATATACAAGTAGGAAGGGTAACTTAATTTTTTAAATAATAAAATTTGCTTTCAAACATGTTTTTATCATTTCGTAACGATTCGATATTTGCTTTGATTCGATCCAAAAAATCTGGATATTCGTAACGGTTCAAAGCAATGCAACTATTAAAATATAGTATCCGTCTAAAAAAAGCAAATAGCAAATACTAATTTCAGAAAGTTGGATTTCCGCTCCGACCCGTAGACAGAGGCGGACCCACGTCAGAAGATGGGGGGTCAGCTGACCCAGGGAAAATATATAAATTTTCCTTGTAGCACATAATATTTATTAATCTACAGCGCAAATGGTTCGTGGTGAACTCCTTCACTCTCAAGTTCGGAGGTTCTACCCACCGTTTTGTATTTTTTTCTTCTAAAGTTTGCTTAAAAAAATTAGCTTACAGTTTTTTTTTCTAAAGCATATGTACAATTCCTTATTTTCATATCATATTTCTTTTTTTACTTGAAATAAACTATAATAAAATTACTTGACAAAACATATAATAAGATTGTACATTATTAAAAAAAACAAAAATACTATTTTATATTTTAGAGGAATCATCATTGACAATACTCTATAAATTTAATAATTAATACGTTCATATATACCTATAAATAATAAAACTATAAACATATATATGATATAAAAACAAAAAACTCATAATCTAATAGATATTTTTAATATGAACGATGAAAAATGAATAGTTGCTATATTTCATAATACTACTTCTAAAATAAATATCATCAAAAAGATAATTTATAATTTTATCATAATTTTTTTTAATATAAATACATATATTATAATTAATATTTTTTAAAAAATTATTTTTTTGACCCTGGTAAAATAAATTTCTGGATCCGCCACTGCCCGTAGATTACATATATACATATTATATCAAAAAATTATAATGTTTATATACAATTTATTTATCTTTTTAATAAACAGAAAAGTTAAAAAAAGAATATGCATGATAAAAAATACATATAATAACTCTATAATAGTTTTAAAAAAAATTTAGAAAAGTTTATATTATAGTTTCAAGTAGTTAATATTTGTTTTTTTAATATGAAACACCGTTTCTCATTTTCACCATCTTAATTTTTATAGGTTTGATTTAATAAATTTTTCTAAAATAAAGATAGTTATTTCATTTATTTTTTACTTGTTGGTTCATATTAGATAAAAAATATATGTTTGAAATAAAAATGTATGTGTTTTCAGTTTTTTTTTGTATTAAACGGAGCAAACTGAATATCCACAAATATCTGTAAATTTTTCGGATATCCAAATTTTGGATATCCGTATTTTTTCGGAGCAAAGCAAATCATAAAATTAAATATCCGGTAAAAATAGAACAAATCACAAATACTCAAAAATTTCTGGATATCCGCTCGCACCCTAACCTAATAAGTAGCAACACTATCTATGATTCAAGTTTGTGAAGTTAACACATTCCTAGAGGCTGTCAAAATTCCTATTAAACATAGTGTAAGAAAAGGGAAAGAGATATCATTCCCAAGAATCCCAACATAACAATTAACATCACAAATTGTAAAAAAAATGCAAATGTGATTGATTGTGTAATAAAGTTGGCAATCACATCTTGTATCTGACTCTTTGTCATGCTTCCAACCAAATCAGCAATACCATCATATCCAATACTAGTACTAACAGATATTTAAGTATCCCAAAGTCAAACTAGCTACCACTGGTTTGCCAGATAAAAGACGCTTATCTTGGGAAAAATATTTTTCAGAACCAACATTGTGCTTGTGTTTAAAGCAATGTTTTGAAAACCGGACCGGTGACCGAACCGGAAAAGTTTTGGATCGTGGGTTGATATGGTTCGACCGGGTTTGATCCGGTTTGATGATATTTTTAGAATAATACATATCTCATATGGTTTTATATTTTTCTCTATGAATACGACTATAATATTTGAAATACTAATATAATCGGTCATAACAAATAAAAATCTTTAGTAATTATAATGTTTGAAAAAATCTAAAAAAGTAACAAATCAAATGTGTAACAAAGATTTTTTTTAAATGTATCTCAATAATTCAAAATTAAAAGTAACAACGAAATAAGATAGTGTAGCTGTATCATGCTTTTAACGAACATAGCGTTGTGAGGATAACTGAGATTTTGTGTTTGTATCTGGTAAAAGAGAAACTTGTGAATCATTTTCTTCTAACGTTCAACGTGAGATGCAGCCGTGAGTTGAGGAGAAAAAAACTCAAAAACAGAGTATAAAACTTAAAGAAAACCATTAAATTTTTCCTTTTCTTTTGAAAAATATTTTTAATTTGGTTCAATGGGTCGCCGGTTTCCGGGTTTTAGCAGGTTCGATCCGGTTTCTTAACCGGTTCAACTATTTCCTGTTTTTAACATTAACCCAACCCGAAAATTGATCCGGTTTGTGGTTGGACCCGGTCCGATCACCGGTCCGGTCCGGTTTTCAAAACATTGGTTTAAAGCCTCGAGGATAACCGTGAATTTTATAACAATCATCCATTGTATATCCCATATATCCGTAACTAGAGCATTGAGATTTGTCTTGTCTCAAATTATTGTTATAAGACGATCGAGCTACATTTATTGAAAACTTATCTTATGAATTAGGTAACACATTGAATGTAGATGCATCAACAATGTAATCACAATTACACAGTTTTTTTTATATAGTGAGAAGGTTTTGGTTCGATACAAATGTAATCTCAATTACATATACAGTAGAAACTCTATAAATTGATAATCGATAAATTAATAAATTCTATAAATTAATAAATTTATCCGGTTCCGAGTTACACCGGTTTAAAATATAACATAATTCAATGAGATAATAAGATAATAATAGTTTTAGAAAATTCTATACAAATATATTGTCCCATTATTATCATAAATAAATAATTCTTATATATTCCCTCCATTTTATAGTAAGTAATGTTTTAACGACAAAAAAATTATTTCCAAATATATTATGTTTCAACTTTTAATAAAAAAATAATTATTTTTAGTGTTTTTAACCAATTGTATTTTATAGTGCTTTTAAAATAAAAATTATGAATTTACAGTTAAATTTTATTTTAATGGTATTTTAAAATATTTTTCATAAATTAATAACTCGATAAATTAATAAAATATCATAGTCCCGATATTATTAATTTATATAGTTTTTACTGTGTATATGATTTTTCATTATTCATAATTTCTATAATTTCTATCTTTTTGGCCCGGTTGTAGGCATGTGCCCAAGGTGCAAATGCACATGCCCAACTCGTTTTTGAAAAAAAAAATTTACACTTAAAGGCCTAAATAAAACAGATATATATAAGGATTTTAGGCTCAGTAGCCATATTAAACATGTTATTTAACTTTGTAACCATATCCAAAAGAGGTGCTATAATATTATGTGCGTAATATGTATAATGGCAAAACTATCCTTATGTTCATTTTCTCATGCCGAACAACCACTCTTGTCTCTCTCGCTCTATTAATAGCTTGTTCTCTAATGCAGTTGCAGCCTCTCTATCCTCCCTTCATCACACCTCATTTAATTCCGATCTCAATCATCTGATCGTGTGGCTAGCCATGGAGGTGATATTTACGAAATTGACACCGCTGCCTCTCAATCGCACTCAGATCCTTTGATCCAAAAAATCGAGGACGCCATTCACCGGAAATTTATCCGCCGTTCAGCACCTGATTGGGTCCCATTTTTTCCCGGTGCGTCGTAAAGGTTGTTTTTCTAGATAAATACAGATCGCCGAGAAACAGTGGTAGGCTAATTTTGGGGATTTAGGGTTCTATATCGGATGCAATTTTGTTGTTTATATATAGTATGGAACCAGATTCTGATGTTGTTTTACTCTTTTGTGTGTGTAGTATAGATGTGGAAAAAGAGGGGACTCTTTTTGTTTTCATTAGATACTATTGTTGGTGTACCAGTATATCCGTAGACGCTTATATTATTTCATAATTGTTTATGTGTGTATTATAGTTGGTGAATATGATGTTGTTAAGTTGGTTTTCAAATTTATGATAGATAGTGTACATGTTGTTATCATGTAGTAAAATTATTTATAATTATGAATAATGGAAAACTAATGGGCAATGTACCCGTTATGCAAAATGGATCATTTTTGGTTACTTAATAGGATATTTCAGACCGAGTATGAGCCTAGTGGGAGGAAGCGAGTTAATAGTTACTTCACATTACGTTGGATAGAGAATCTAAAGCCTGCATTGGAGGATGAGCAATTGGAGCTGCTGGCGGGGTCTCAATTTGGAAGATTATTTCAGTATGCTACTATTGAATTATATTAGATTGGAGTAGTATTGTACGAATTCAAACGTGGTGGTTGTGCGCATAATAATCATTTACTATTTAAATATATAAGCAGGCAGAGGTCTGTGCATTCCTGAGTGATGATATGGACGGAGACGTTGATTGTAGTACATTTGAAGACGAGGATGAAAATCCTAGCATCCCATATGTTCGAAGTATTGAGATATGTGGTGCTTTTCGAGGTTAGCTATTGCCACCTGTCGTCCGACGTCCACCTGGAAGACCGAAGAACATCAGGATCCTTTCCCGTGGAGAGTTTAAGGTAGCCTATATTGTACATAGTATTGTTTATCTTTCTATTTTACTTATCCATATAGTATGGGTTCACAGTAGTGAATATTTTGTATTTACTCTCATGTATAGACAAAGCAAGAAACCAGGGTGTCGTTGTACTCGTTGTCGCAAATAGGGGTACAACAAGACCTCATGTCGTGAAGCTATATAAGACCCTCTAGTGTAGGAAATCAGGCAAGCCGGTTCATGGTGTAGGTTTTTGGAACCGGGCTAATAATGATGCAGTGACGTTGATGTATGGTGTGCAGGTAGGAAGCCTAGTAATATTTTGTTTCATAGTATATGCCTAAATAACAGGGTATATGCAGAAAAATGTAATATACATAATTATTTTGGTTTCCCACTTACTAAACTTTGGTTACCTATGTACATAAGTGGTAGCTTGCATGTTGTATAGCGGAAGCCCATAAATGTCTTGTATTTTGTACTAAATTAATGAATGCCTTCCTCTACAATAATTACTTTTTTGCTTGCTACACTGCATGGATCAACCATAATGGTATTCATCATATGAATTTAGTATTTTGACACCAAATGTGAGATAGTTAGGTTGTTCTACTTCATGGAAATAGCATTCAGTATGCTACTATAGAATTCTATTATATTGAAGTAGTATTATACGACTTAACAATGAAGTGCTTATAACATAGATTAGTTCTCTCCGTAGCCACATAAATGTTGATTAAGTATTAAAAAATTTGTAGGGGCAATTGTCGTCCAAGAAAAAATAGCATGGTTACGTGATGGATTGGGAATTTGTTATGGCTATATAGAGTAGACAAACTGAATAAAGGAATGTAACAAGTATATACTATTTTCTATCTTCGTATAGTAAAGTTTGATCAATTTACTTTGTAATTTCTCCTCTCTTTGCCTATGTTTCCTCCATCTCTGTCGCCGACTCTCGCTCTCTTCATCATGTCTCCACTATACCTTTTCCTCTTCCTCCCTCCGCCCTCTTCCCATTCGTTACTTACGTCCACTGGATCCCTCTCCCCCCGCAATTTGTTGCCCACCGCCTCTCACCTTCTCCTCGTCGTTGTCGACGGCTACAGTTGTGTTGGCCTCGTTGACAACTGCCATATTTGCTCTGTCTGCGCCTGCCTTAATTCCTCTTTTGATCTCAAAATTTGCATTAAAGATGTATATGTTTTTTTCTCATGTTATACTATTATATTAATCCTGAATAAAAAAATGTCTAAAATAAGGGTGTTTTCATCCAGTGAAATAGTACTTTCGTTATCCAATTAATTTTCAAATCCCTATGGCTATATTCTCTATTATCCTACCCAATATGTATATGTATGTATATACACCTAAAAAAACCCATTTATATATTTTTATCAAAAAAATATATATACATATAAAATTAGGCCTCATTTTTACAATTTTGGACAAGGTCCATTATAACTTTGGACCGGTATGAAGTAAATATTAAAAAATAAACAAAAGAAAAACATTTGTTAAAACAACACAAGCAGTCTCGAAAGCTGACAATTATTGTTGTTTTGTAAGATAGTTTCTGAATTTCTCCAGACCAACAAGCAGGAATTGGCTGGGTTGTAAGCAATAAGGAAGGAGTGCAGATAAGAGGATCAACATCTATTAATCCGATCTCCAGCCCATTAAAGCTTAAGCTGGGATTTGAAGAGGTGATTTTACAAGTTAAGCTTTAAGAAATTGGGATTTGAAGAGGTGATTTTATGTGGATACTCTTCGAAACTTTTATAGTTGACTATTGAAGGACCTCTGTTTAGAAGCATTCAACAATCTTTAATTATATAAACGATGTCATCCCGTATGTTTTGAAAGAAAATGCAGGTTTAGCTTCATGGAGATCCCGAGGGAGGCAAATAGCTTGGCTGATGCGTATTAGCTAAACATGCTAGAACAAATCATCTAAACTATATTAATTTGGAACAATGTACCTTCAGTTTTATCTGTAATGAAATCTGTTGTCGAAAAATAATAATAATAATAATCCATGCATGGTCTTTCTTCAAGAAAATGTGTTAAAATAATTGAAAAAGTCACATGGTCCTTCAAGAAAATGTTTTCAAATCATTGAAAAAAATCACGTAAAAATCTTGTATTATAGTTCATATCTTAATACCAAGGCATAGGTATGTAACCAACTCTATAAGAAGACAAAGCGGACCAAACATAACATTAACCATTATCTCAAATATAAAGATAAATGTTAAACAACTTAAAAGTCAAACACAGACATTAAGAAATCCTCATTAAAAAAAAACAAGTAAAGAGCAAGGAAGCCTGTATTGTAGAACAGCTGAAATTTATCCATAAACATTATCAACTCTTTGGGGATGCCTTAGGAGGTCCAGCTGGTGGAGCACCCTGCGAAGCCGGCGTACCACCACCAGCGGCGGCTCCAGCAGACCCATCAGAAGAGTAACCGCCGCCAGCAGGAGCTTGTGTGTATCCTCCGTAAGACCCATATCCCTGTGGCGCTTGACCATACCCATAGCTTGGAGGCGGTCCGTACCCTGACGCAGCTGGTTGCGCATACCCAGACTGACCACCATAGCTCCCGGGAGCACCCGGAGACTGCTGGTTCTGAGCATAAGCCGGAGGCTTCCCAGACGGTGGTGGTGCTCCATATCCGGAACTGTAAGCCGTTGGTGGTTGGCTGCTGTAACCAGCTTGAGAAGTCGGAGCAGCTCCGTACCCTGCCTGACCAGTACTACCTTGAGGAGTAGGCTGTTGACCAGTTGTACTATACCCAGCTTGTCCAGACTGAGCCGATGATGGTGGAGCGGTTTGAGATGTATCTTCCTCTTGACTTGGATTAGCGGTGCTGCCGTAACCACCCTGTTGCTGATCATACCCAGCTTGACCATATCCTGATTGCTGTGAGGCGTTATAAGCCCCATACCCGTCTTGCTGGTATCCCTGACCAGCTTGGCCATAACCAGAAGCATGCTGGTAGTAATTGTAGCCTGTGGTTTCTGTCGGTGGGGCTGCTGAGCTACCACCGCTGTTTGGTTGCTGTGACTGTTGCTGACCATAATAATCATACTCACCTTGTGCGCTCTGCTGGGATGGTGGCACAGAGGATTGATCCCAGGTAGCTGAGTAGCCAGCTGAAGTTTGTTGAGGGTAACTTCCGTATGGTGATTGACCGTACTGAGGGGGACCTGGATATGCTCCCTGTTGCATGTAACCATAACCATGTTGTTGTGCTGGAGGAGCACCAGGAGGTGCCCAGCTTGATGGCGGCCGGGCTTGGTAACCTTGTTGTGGATAGCCTCCACCCATTGATGAGTTTCTCATACGGTTCTGCATCAAACAAACCAATAATATAAGCATATGTAACTTTTTTCCAGGGAAATAAAAAGACGACACAGCATAAAAACACATAACACAGAGGCAGAGACATATAAAGCAGATACAAAAAACTAGACTGAGAGAGGCATACAAGGCTACTGTCATTTACCAATATCTGTCCATATAGGATCAACCAAGATCATTATCATATTCTACAAGGGTAATGGTGATGCCTACATACCGTACTGATTGGTGAAATTATTGGGTTACTCCTGCAGAAGCCCATCCCTTTCCCTATCCGAGGTAAAATAGGTGCAAGAAAAACCAGGAATACTATAGAAGCTTTTGCAGATAAAAGCAACATATATATACACATGGAACCTATATTCTCGAAGGCAAAGTTTGCGCAGCAAAATAACCCAATACCGTTTAAAAAGTGCCGATTACAACAATATCAATACTCATGGAAACATATTAGCAGAATTACGCTAGGATATATCATTCTGGAGTAAATTATGGCTGAAGGGTTCAACTAGGAAACGAATCCAGGAAGAGTTAAGCCAAGCAAAAAAGCAGAATAAAAACAGTTACTAAGTTAGCAAAATATTGACACGGATATATGGTTAATAGGCCTTCATATGTTAGTCGCCCACCTTTGGTGATACCCTGACGAATGACGATTGAAACTAGAAGAATAAAGGGCACAATCTAACACAGAGTATCACACTTATTGTATAAAACTAAAACCCAAAAATCATAAGATATAGAACAGTTTTAAAAATAGTGTCACAGCAGGTCGGACAGAAACTATTCAGCAACCTCACAAAGGCTATCCAAACCAGTGTGGGATCAGCCAGCTTGACTGTGACCAGAAGCGATGAAACAGATGTCTGCATAAACTTCATAAAACAGATACAACAGAAATCTCTACTACCAAAATAACATTTGAAAAGTGAATATGCTAAGAATGTTTGTTGGTAACAATAGAAGTCATAAAGAACCATGTTATCACATTGTAAATTTGAATCATCGAAAAAGATGAAAAGCAAATGCATGGAAAGGCCAATTAAGAAAATGCCATAGAAAGATAGTAACAGAAGAAGCATGAAATTGGGTGTAGGAAGGTACTGGCGAGCAATGAACAGAGGAAGAAGAAGCAACATATAATTACTCTGAATATCTTTATGTAAGAGGCTAAGAAAATCACAAAATAAATAACTTTTTGTAAGAGGTTAAGAAAATCACAAAATAAAGAACCTTCCCCTGCAAATAAGCGGTGGAGAAGAACTATGCACTCCATAGTAGATGCAGTTATCGTGGAGCTAGTACCGTCAGAAACGAAAGCATAAGAAGAGTATAGCTCATCATGAGAACAATTGAGTACTTAGCAGTTGATACATTGACTAAGTTAAACTAGTATAACCTATATGACCTAGATTTCTCTTCCCATGATAAAAAAAAAATGAAGAATCATATTTTCAGAATAGCCTAGCATCTACAGATTAAGGGATAGGCTAGATAAACCTAAAGCTGATGACAACTAAATGATATAATCACAAATATCAATTTCAGGTAGAGAAATAGAAACTGCAGAAGCCTGCCACAATCCATAACAAAACACAACAATCAAACATACCTCGCCACTGATGATTTCATTAACTAAATGTTTAGCATGTTCAATCTGATCGGTGGTCCCATCAATCTGCAAAGTTCTTTCTGGCGTTGGATCTCCAGGGGGCAAATGCAAAGGAATACTAGATGTGTATAAGAGACAGTCCCATCAATCTGCAAAGTTCTTTCTGGCGTTGGATCTCCAGGGGGCAAATGCAAAGGAATAACCTGCAAACAATTACCAAAGGTTAGATCGCATTTCACCATCTAAAGAGACAAACAGAAGCCTTGTATATGTCGTAGTTTCACAAGAAAGCTGCACAGATGAAACAAAAAAAGATACAAACCTGAATTCGAGCTCCAGTCTTAGCTTGCATAGATTTGATTGTTTCACCTCCTTTACCAATCACCAGACCAACCTAGAGCAGTTTTTGTGTTACATACAAGACATAGGTTACATAAACAGCTCAATCTCCAGAGCATTAAGTACCTTATTATTAGGAATTTTCATAACAAATTGATCAGATCCTGGTTGTCCACCCATCCTACGAGAGCCTCCTCCGGAACCAGCTGTACCACCCGTCTCAGCCTGAACCAAAATCATTAGTAACCACTTAAATACACAACTCTATGACACAGAAACAAAGATCAACAAAGAGTAAGACTACCTCTTGAAGGACTTCAGTAATCAACTGCTCTGCCTTTGAGATCTGGTCTGGTGTGCCAGTTAGGTCAACAGTCCTCGTAGGAGCATTAGGGTCTGCATCCATATCTCTTGTGACCTGAATCTTGGCTCCAGACTGAAGTTGAAGATACTTAATCGTTTCCCCACCTTTACCAATAATAACTCCAACTCTCATATTCGGTATATCAATCTTCTTGGTAGTTCCCGAAAAGCTACCATACGAAACAGGAATCGAAGATGGAGCCGTGTTCGACATATGCTTACCCTCTAAACCAAGATCAAACACAAATCAATAAAGTTTTAGTTTTTTGTTTCAACCCTAATTCGATAAACACGAGAAACCAAGAGAGAAAAAGAAAGAAAAAGGAAGTTATTACACATACCAGAAGGGTAAGAGCTAAACCCTTTGTCGCCGTAATCATAAGAAGCACCATTCTCGACGCGAGGACGTTTAGCGTCAGCGCTGTTGAGGAGACGAGCAGCGATCTCTTGTGCTTTTTGCTTAGCCATCTGAATTTCATCATTCGGAGGAGGAACGCTGTTGTAGGAAGACGGAGGAGGAATAGCGGTTGCGGCGGTGGGATCAGGCGAAGCAGACGGGATCGGGCCGGAAGAGAAGCCGGTGGGTCTGCGGGTTGACGGCGGAGGAGCGGTTTGCTCCTCGTATTTCCGTTTGTTGGAGTAGGATTCGGAGGAGTATTGAGATTCGTCGGCCATGTTTTCAAGCTTTTCGATAGAAACCCTAAGAGGCGGAGATAAGGGAGAGGAAAAGAGTGAGAGGTATAGAGAATACACACACTATTATATATATATCTTATTATATAAAGTAGGATGCGCCGAAGTTACTAATTAACGTGATCGTGACATGTTGCAAGTTAATCGATTAGATTTTGTCACGTGTCAAATCTTATCTTGAAAAAGAATTGCAAAAAGGAGAAATATAATAAAAAAAAATAAAACAAATAATATTTGTAAAGAAAAAAAGGAAATATGAAATAAAAAAATTGCCGAAGTTGCTAATTAACATGATCGCGACACGTGGCAAATTAATCGATTAGATTTTGTCACGTGTCAAATCTTATCTTATTGAAAAAGAATTGCAAAAAGGAGAAATATAATAAAATGATAAAACAAATAATATTTGTAAAGAAAAAAAGGAAATATCAAATAAAAAAATTGCAAAAAAGAGAAAATATAATAAAAAGGATAAAGCAAATAATATTTGTAAAGAAAAAATAAATTAAAAAAAAGGAAAGATCAAATAAAATAAATAAATTTTAACAACAAAATGTAAATGTAAATAAAGAATAAATCAAATAATATTTGTATAAAAAACAATTAAGAAAAAGATCAAATAAATTTTATTTAATCAAATAAAAAGATTAAGATGACAACAATGTTTCAAGATTACAAATAGATTTAAGAAAAAGAAAACAAAACAAAAGGATCTATTTCAATTTCAGAAAAATAAAAACAAAAAGTAAATT
The DNA here is from genome assembly GCA_020283515.1 of Alliaria petiolata. NCBI lineage: Eukaryota > Viridiplantae > Streptophyta > Magnoliopsida > Brassicales > Brassicaceae > Alliaria > Alliaria petiolata. Next base: position 30,769,738 of record JAHZTW010000004.1, on the reverse strand, counting down.
AGATTAACTAGGATATATTTCAATTAAAAAAAAAATTCTAGATGCTAATGATATGGTATTAGACGATGATGAGCTCCATGAAGAGAAAGATAGCAATAATCATGTAAATATCTTTTTGATGCGAGTCTTGAGAAGCATAACTTATCTAGAGAGCAGAGAGATCATATACAGGAGATGAATGTGAAGAGAAAGAGAGATTTTATTTGTTTGAAAAGAGTTAATGGGAGATCGTTAACATACTCGAATGATTCGAATTGCATACCCAAGTTTTTAACGCAGCAGAACAGAAAAAGATAGTTGATAAAGTGTGTGAACTATATGAGAAGTAAGGTTAATGTTGCTTAGGATCCGCAACAGATTCTGTGTTTTGAATATTTTAAATAAAAATAAATTAAAATTAAAATAAATAAATAACTCTTAGATTTATATTTTGTGTTTTTCATATTTTTTTCCGTAGTGATCCGATTTTGTTTTATATTTTTTTTAAAAAAATATTTTAACGGGTTTTAAATTTTATTATTATAAACCAGCGTATACGCGGATCCTAATATAGATTTTAATTATGATAAAAGTAGGATAAATAATTCGTTAAAATTTTAGAATAAATAATTATATCTATATATAGATAAGACATTAGAAGTAAACATAATTCATCATATATAGATTTTAATTATGATAAAAGTAGGATAAATAATTCGTTAAAACTTTTGAATAAATAATTATATATATAGATAAGACATTAGAAGTAAACATAATTCATCATATAAGAATATTAAAATATATATATTTGGAAATATTAATAAAATAAAATTTTATTTTTTTCCTTATAGATTATCTGATTTTCTTTTCAATTTATTTTTACGAATTTAAAATATTTTATTAAAAACCCCGCATATATGCGGGTCCTATTCTAGTATATATATATGCGGACAAACCTTGGGATATATTCAGATATTTTTTCCTTTTTACAAAAGAACCAAAAAATGAAAAGAAAACTTTCGATTTTTTTCTATAATAAACATAAAAAATTTTTATTTTTAAATTGGTAAAACAACATTTTACGACTATTACTTAATTTTTACTAGTACACTAGGTCTTTTATCCGCGCGTTTTACTAGTACACTAGGTCTTTTATCCGCGCTCTGTGTTAATAATTTTGTTTAATTTTTTTGGGTTAATAATTTTAATATTATCAAAAGCGTAATGAATTTAAAGAATTTTTTTTTATAAAAATGTATTTAAAAGATGATGTGTCGTTTTCTCCAACTTATATTTTTTATAAGATTATAAATTTTGCTAAGTAAAATAATAATATATTTAATTTATTTTTACCTAATTAAATAACTAATTTATCTAAAATACTAATATGTTTTTCAACATGTTTCAGTTATATGTCATGTGTGTATAAATAAGATTAGAAGAAGAATTGTTTGACATTTTAGAAAACTCGAAAAAAAAAAATGTTTATATAGTATCTTTTAACATCTTTTCATAAATTTAATATTCTTTGTTAAAACCCGGATAACTCCGACAACATACAGATGACTGATCATTCAGTTGCTAATATGCCGATTGAGTTTCGTACAAATGTATTTGAGATAATCAAAGAAGGGGGAGTGAGATATCGCGAATAACAAAAGACTGCCTATAACTTTGTTCGGAAGTTGCAATGTTCGTGCAAGGCAGCTTCTTGCTTCTCCACCAGGTCTTCCACAAGATTTATCTTATATTTTTCTTCATTTTTATCATTCATGTGAGTTTTATTTGCAACATGCTATTAGGTATTTTTTTTTTCCAAACCTTTAGGATGGTGTGTAGTCTTTGAATGACTTATCATTGATTAACTTCTATATGTTTTCTTCACGTTTTGATTTTGAGTAGTATGTCTACGTTTTCAATTTGTGTTTTATTCATAACACTAATGTACTTTATTATTTAAATGGAATTTTAGAAGGTGTTACTCATGTGTTGTTTGTGTGGGTTCAAATATCATTAGTATCTATTTATATAAAATTAGACTTTTCTACTTGTTGTGTTTTAAGTGGAAAATTACTTGTGTAGTGTTTTCTAATCTTACTTACTTTTTTTTTTGCTGCATGTAAACTGTCAATACACTATTTTTGATGTGTTTATTATACATTTTAGCTATACATTTACTTGAATAACATGAAAGATTAATTTGTTTGAATAGTGTTCAATTTTGCTTTCTATTATGATAGCTTTATATCTGGATTTTGAATTTGGTATTTCACAGTAAACATTTGATGAGGTTAAACTAATATTTGGTATTTTTTTAAAAAATTACATAAAAAGAGTTCAAACATTTGATGAAGTTTAAAAATTACATAAAACCGCGCATAGCAAAATCAATTGCTAAATTGTTACAATTGGCCCGCTGATTAAAAAAAGCCATAAAAGATTGTTGAAAAAACCATAAAGAATTGTTAGTGAATGAAGTTTGTATTTGAAATTATAATTTGTGTGAGTCTAGAGAAAAATGTGTTTACTCTTTAAGTTGTAGCATGTAGGTGAACTTCTGTTTTATTTTTAGCCACACCATTGAAGTTCTTCTCATTGTCGATGAGGAACACTTTTCCAATGGCGAGTAATTATAGTGTTAGAACATGATATTATAATAGATATATGTACATGGAGAGAAGAAATAATTTTACCGTATAGGTCTTCGTTCTTGTCAACTGCTTTTTTAAACTCGTCATAAGAACGGATCCTAAATGTTTGCCTCTCGATAGTATGGTCATGCTGATCAGACTTAACCATCTCTGTTTGCTGAGTGAATTGGATTAGAAACTTGTTAGTAGACACCATGTAGCTGGTTTTGTTATCAATGACTCGTCTGAAACAACCATTGTTTCAATAACTTTTCTCTATCTCAATAACTTTTTAAATTTCACCGATGTGCTTATTTATACGCAATACCAATACCTTAAATGGGAAATTTTTGTTTTATGTTGATAGGAAATTAAAAATGCACTTTTTTATTAGTTTAGCTTTTTCATATTATTCGTTTTCCATTTTAATGTTACATATATAAAAACAATAAGTAATTGCTCTAATTGTATTGGATTTTCCTGTTTTTTGCTTTTTCCATTTTAGTGTTACATTTACAAAAAAAATAAGTAATGATGCTATAATGGTATTTAATTTTCCTTTTTACTATAAAAGTGACTATTATTTGTTATAGCAAAATTATACATAATTTGATTAATTAATTAATTATAGATGATATAAATAATTATATATTTCGTTTTATGTTAATAGGAAATTAAAAAAACATATTTGTTTTATTAGTTTAGCTTTTTCATATTATTGTTTTTCCATTTTAGTGTTACATATATAAAAACAGTAAGTAATTGCTCTAATGGTATTGAGTTTTCCTGTTGTTTCCTTTTCCATTTTAGTGTTACATTTAGAAAAACAATAAGTTGTTATGAACTATTATATGATGTCCATTATAAGCCCAAAAGCCCATTAGGTTTTACTTTGTCCCCAAGTAAAACGCTCCCTTGTACTCTTATATAAAGGACCCCCTATTCATTGGAATAATACAACAACATCAATTCCTTCTTCTCTTCTCTTTATTCACAACACGTTATCAGCACGAAACCCTAGCCGCCTGAGCTAAGAGCTATTCAATTCTAAATTTTTTTTAGTGTTTAATATTCCAACTTTTAATCATGTTTATTATCAATTCATGGTTCATAAGAATGAATTACTTATTAGTATTATGATAATCTCCTGCAGAGATTCAAATCATATATTTATTTTATTGTTATTCTCCTGCAGAGATTCAATACACATATTTATTTTATGATTTATATTATGATAAATTCTCCAACAGAGATTTAAATCACATATTTATTATTTTTATATTTTATTGCTTGCACGTTAAAATGGAACCGAAAAGCAAATCGACGTCGATAATATTTTTGCATGCAAATGTAGCAGTTGATATGATGAATGAGAAAGAGGATCACGAAATCTATTGCAAAGTATACACAAAGAAATGATTGGCCAGTTATAAAGAAGCAATAGTCATAGAGTTAAAATCTCTTGGAAAGAGATGAGTATTTGGACCAGTTGTCCATACACCTAAGAGTGTAAAACCAGTGGAAGATAAATGAGATTTTATGATGAATATGAAATTGATTATGAAGAGACATACTCTTCTGTGGTGGATGCAACTACTTTCATGTTCCTTATCAGTCTGGCAATAAGAGAACACGCAAATGATAGACATCTAAAGGGAAATGTAAAGATGAAAGTTTATTACCCTTCCAAAGTATTTGTCATACTTTAATGAGATCAAGTGAAACAAAGAGAATGATCAAGACGAATCATTAGCAAGACTCATGCACTGCAGAAGAATGACGATGTAAGAATTCTACAAATTCATTCAAGTGAAGATTCGACAGACAGATTTACCAAGGCGTTACTTTCAAGAAGTTATTTCATCATATTGGATTGCTTCATCTCAAAGATCTCAAGTGATGTACTCATGAGGGGGAGTTAATGCGCGCTGCACTCTTTTTCCCTTAGCTATGGTTTTTCCCATTGGGTTTTCCTGGTAAGGTTTTTAACGAGGCAACATCATACGCGCTTTAGGAAATATTTTTGTATAATGAACATCAAGGGGGAGTGTTATGAACTATTATGTGATGTCCATTATAAGCCCATAAGCCCATTAGGTTTTACTTTGTTCTCAAGTAAAACGCTCCCTTGTACTCCTATATAAAGGAACCCCTATTCATTAGAATAATACAACAACATCAATTCCTTCTTCTCTTCTCTTTATTCACAACATAAGTAATGTTGTTATAATGTTATTGAATTTTCCTTTTCACTTTAAAAATGACCATTCTTTGTTATAGAAGCCAAATTGATTAATTAATTAATTATAGATGATGTAATTAAGTATATACGATGACGTGTACCAATAGAATTGAGTTTTTAAAATCATATGTGGACACCCTTAGAGGCCTATAGCATCAACTTTTATTAGTAATAGATGTTTTGAGAAAATAAGCGATTCACTTATTATAAAAGAGGACATGTTCTTGCTTTCGATTTTCAGATGGATTTCCTTAAGTTTTTTTCTCCTTTATTATAAAAAGAGGAGATGGTCTAGGTATCTCATTCATGTAGATGTAGGAATTAACTTGCTAAACTCTTAAATATCATGGAATTATAAATACTATTATTTAATTTGGTAAAATAACATTTTGTGATAATTACTTAATAAAATAGGCTTCTAGTTTTTTTACGATTCGGTGGATTTTAAATCTCCGCTGGTGTTTTAGAGAAAAATAAGCAATTCGTTCGATAAGTTTAAAAAAAACACGAAAAATCAAAATATTCAAAAAATTTTATTTAATAAGCAATTGTTCATAACAACAAAGAATTAAAACAAAAATATGTGAGGTGTATGGTCTTGGATCACTATTAGCTATTGTGGGAAGCTCTCATGCTATAGCCTGCAAAACAAAATTTTCTATATGTTCTTACTGTCTATTTTCGGATGGATATTTTTGAGTTCTTTTCTCCCTTATTTATAAAAAATGGGGTCGTATAGGTATCCTCATCCATGTAGATGCACGAACCGACTTGCTAAACTCTAATTACCGTGGAATTAGAAATACTATCTTTTTTAAAAAAATTGGTTTCTTGCGGCATGTGCTTTCTATGGCCAACCTTTTGCAAACAACATGCAGTTTTTGCGGCCTTTCAACCCTAATGATATAGGCTTTGCATTCATATTGGACTTGTGATGAGGACATCAACTCATATGTGTATAGTGGAGCAAACGGGGTGGTCCATGTTCTACAAAACTCCATGACATCCCGAAAGACCAGAAACAATCAAGAGGAGTTCAAAAAAATTAAAGTGAAACTACCAGATCTAGTCGAATGCAAGTATGGCCTAAAAGATGAAACCCATCTTCCCAAGATGAATCAACCTTGCCCCTGATATAACATTGGAATCCATCAAATCTTATTGATCACAAAATGATCTAGAGTTTACAAACTATGCACGCGGAAAATGGTGAAGGTAATGATGGAGGTAAAAAGGGATTGTCGAATGAATCCACACTCTATCCACCTCCATAAGTTTATGGTACATAAACTGCTCAAGGCATGGATGTCTTCTAGCACCCAATATGTATATTCTAGCATGAGCGCACCACTTGATTTCAAAATCCAACAGAAAAACTTTTATTTTTATCTGGTGAATATATGAAAGATTATTATTATTATTATTATTTTATTTTATTTTTAGCCATGAAGCCCGATGAAAGCTTTTTTCTTTCTTCTTCGCGTTGGTTCTCACCGGTGACGATTTCCCCACCCCAACCGATGCCCAGCCTCACGTCGAGAATCGAGAAACCACGGGCTTTCGGCTTCACGCCGCTAGCTGAGAAATCATCTTCGTCGGTTTTATCGTCAGGCGCCGTTGCTCTTCCTCCGGAGACTCCATTTCGAGGTGAAGAAGAGGCGCCCGATCCACCTGTTCCACCTGACCCGCCGGACTCTCTCGTCGTTTTCCCCACATGCGGCTATCCTTTCCTATCACTTCCCGCGGTTTTGAGGTTGGTTTCAGATCCATATATGCTTTTGGGTTTTGCTCTTAGCTTCCTAATTTTGTGTGTTTATTTAGTCTCTTTTCTGTCCTCCAGTAACATCTCTTTCGCCTCAATGTGACTCATTACTGCAGTATGCATGCTCTTTCCAGAAGTCACCAGGTTAGCATCTGGTCTTTCTGCCTCCTTTAGTGCCTTCTCCCAAGTCTGTCGGATTTGTAGGGTTTCTAAAGTTGAGATGGGTAAACGTTTAGCTAGCCTCTTAAGGTAGATTTGTGAGACTCGTCTATTCACAAATGTGCTGGTTCTTAGCAAGGATTCAGTTAATTGTGTGCCTTGTTTGTGGTTGGGCTTTCTTTGCCATTACTACTCCTTGTTTGATATTTGTTCTATCAATTTCCCCTTGTGGTGGGAAACCATTTACTGCATGGATTAAGATATTCGGTGTTGGTAAACTCGCTGACTCTTCTCATTTGGGAAAGCTGGTTTCTCAAGCCCCTGAAATACTCTTGCGAAACGGTTCGATTGTTAGCAGTTTTGTCATTGCTATGTTGATAGCAGAAGCCGAAGCTTTGTCAATGAAGAATGCCCTCCTGCTGGCATTGGAGGACATCATTTCGGTCATGCAAGTGTTCTTAGACCCCCAGATCCTTGTAAAACTCTTCAAGTCATTTGAAGCCACCGTTGAGATAATGGAAATTTGATAAGATCCGGGAAGGAATCCTATCTAGATCGAACAGAAAGGGGAGAAGATAGAGGAAGAGTTTAGAGAAGAAGAGAAATTAGAAAGAAAGAACTTAATATTTGTGATTGATCGTAATTCGATAAAAGAGTCTACAACGAGATAATCCTCCTCTTAAAGAGAGAACGATACCGAAACGACAACATATTAGTAAATGAATAACCCAACACTTATTAAGCCCAATATGAGTTATCGTGTACTTATTAATACTCCCCTGGTGAAGATCCACCTTGTCCTCAAGGTGGAAGAGAATGAAAGGATTATGGCCACCTGAAAATTTGTTTCGGAAGCTTTGGCGGATGAAGCATTGCATACTTGAACCTTCAGCTCGGAGACTTCTTCTATGAACGTGATTGTCTTGGCAGCATCCTCGTATTGCTTACGATTGTCATGTAAAGACTCCTTGATCCAAAATTTGACTTTGATATCGATCTTGGAGACTCTATGCTTCAGCCACTTATCAACAAGAGTTGAAAGAGAAATTGGAGTCTTCACTTTTGAAGTGGCAACCACTTCCCTTTCAGGCTCTACCAATTCGTTAGACCCACCATCGTTTTCTCGGCTTGATTTAAAACTCCCAGCACCTTCTTCCTCTTCATGTTTCACTAAAGCTAGACTGCACCAACAATTCAATCGGATACCAAAACTGGGGACCCAATGTGTCGGATGATAGCTCTGGTGGTCTTGGAGAATGGAACATCTCTTAGGTGAGGATTGAAGCGAAGTAATTCTCAGTTTGCTCCATTGTGACAATCTTAACTTCTGTGAGAGAATCTTCAATCCTTATGATAAGAACCAGACAACTCTTCAGTAGACTGAGATCATTGTTGAACCCGGTATTGTTGTGGAAGACCATGAAAAACAAAAATTTAGCTTCTTTTCTCCTTAAGATTTCCACAAAATAACCTCGATGCCCGTTTTTCTGATTATGTTTCACCTTTGTTGTTTCCCTTTGGTGTTTGCACACTCCCCTTTCAAAGAAGATCACATATATGTATTGACGACCAGCTTCCCATCTTGTAGTTATCGTAATCTGGTTTTGATCCTCCACAACCTTCTTGGGTGAAGATATTTTCAGTAGAAGGCCTGATTTAGAAATCTGAAACTGAGATGTCAAGGACTTCCAACGTGTTGAAACAAGCATCATCATACCAAACGCCCATTTTAATCTCATAAGCGCCCATCTAGTCCCTGGTAAAGTCACCATAATATGTTGAGGTCGCTGCTGCCTATACTGCCACTTCTGACCCTCACATGAAGCAATTGCTAATCCATTCTTCCACATTCCAAAACCATTGCCATGGCTCACTAATAAACTCCACTTCGGATCAGCTTCGTCCTCCATTCTTTGGATCTTTTCTGTATGCTTAGCCATAACTCTCCACATAATATTTCTCCCCCTTTGAACACCCACCTTGTCCTCAAGGTGGATATGTGCTATGGTGGGTTTAAACAGCTCACTAAACAGCCATATTAACTTCCATTGAAGAGTTAACCATCCAGACCTAGACTTTTTAGTATACACAGAAGTTAACCCTTGAATATTCACAAACCATATCCCGCCTGGATCCCATGCACAACCAACCAAAGTAACCTGAGAAAAACAACGGGTTTGTTTCTCATGTGAACAAAATCCCACCTAGAATTGACAATCATAAGTTTCGAGTTCCACATGATGTAATCCTAAGCTATAGAAACATCTTGAATAGGTAGAGCGATACCTTGACCATTTCCCTTGGTTTTACTGATTTGTTTGGGCTCCATGAAGATCTTAACTTGGCCTGGATCCCACACATACAACTTACGGTTAAGAGTCGTTGCCCCAAAGTCAATAAGCAAAACCATCCTTTGGCCTTGTTTCAGCGTTTGAGAAGCTCTACTAGCATATCCTGGCTCTTGGATAGAAACTTGCGTACCTTCTTCAACAATCATAAGGCTCATGAGCTTCTTATGTGCAATTGGAGAGCGTGGAATATGATGCAGCGTTGTATAATCTCTTGGTGCATGTTTTCTGTTGCGTAAGTTGAAGCTTGCGTCAAACCCTTTTTCATCATTCGGCAGTAATAACAGCTCCTTTTCCTTATGCATATGACCTCTTTCGCTCTCCCTCATCACCCGTTCCTCATAAGAAAGAGCGTTTAATGGGTCATGTAATTGAAACCCAGAACCCCAATAACAGATTTCCTAACGAAGAAGTAAAGTTCCATTTTCCCCACCTGTACCAACCAGCAAACCTTTTCCCACTCTACGAGTCATCTTCTCCACACCATTATCATTTTTATCTTTGTCTAACCAGACTAGCTGAGATTGATCAATTGTTAATCTACTCGGCTCACAAACTTGGCTGACGAGAGAAAAACCAGAGTCTCTTCTCGTCATGGATACTCTATCAGCCATCGATAAACCACTGAGTGGTCTCTCTTCGGTACATCTCTAAGTGATGTACGCCTAGCATATCCCTTGTTATCTCCTTCGTGACTAGCTTCCCCATGTAACTCTCAATCATTGTCATGATATAAGTATTCATGTTCTGAAACTCTAACTGCCTTGGGAGTTTATTTGAATCCATCAAAACTCTATCAACTTCCGCCGTCATATCATCTTGCTTAATTGGTTTCTTCCGAGACGTTTGTTTCCACTTTTTCTTCCTGACTTTATAGTACCTTCTTTCCACCTTGAATACTATATTACCCATAGATAAGCCAGCGAGTTGTTTCTCCATGGTACCATGCTTAAGCGAGATTTGTCGAGCGTATCCCATGTTACATCCACCGTGATTAGGTTCCTCACATTTATCTCCGTCACGTTCAGAATATAGATATTCATGTTCTGAAACTCTAGCAGCCTTAGTGACAATTTTTCGATCCATTGGATCCTTCTCAACTCCATTAATCCTCATACAATCATAACTAAGAGGGTTAATAGGCTTATGCGACTGAGTTCCAAAACTAAAGAGATGAGACTCACGCTTCACACCGGTACCAACAATCGATCTTCTTCCCAATCGAAATCGTCTGTCCTCATTACAATCTCTAAAAGTTGGAGAATCGATGAACATACCATAACTCTTACAAGTGTGTGCAAGCTCACGCCGTTTTGTTTTCTTCACACAAAGGTATTGTTTCTTCATCCCAATCGTTTTTACTTCCAAATACCTCTTCGGATAACTTGCAGGAACCTTGGAATCCGGCTTAATCGACGGAACAAGAGTTCTTTTCCTTGATCTTTTTTTCCGCCTCTTGAATCGAGCCTTTGTTGGCATAAGCTTGAAGATAGCTTGAGTGGGAAGCTATCCTAATCCTAAACCAAGTTATGGTTAAGAGAAAAAGGAAAAGTATGTTTAGGAGTTATCTAAATATAAGTGTTTCCTATTAGGATTAGGAAAGTGTTCTAAAGAGAAAAGGAAATATGTTTAGGTTTTCTCTATATAAGGAGATGTCAATGTGTGGCATAACTTATGAGTTTAGAGCTGTCTCTTATACACATCTAGATGTGTATAAGAGACAGATCTAAGTGTTTCCTATTAGGATTAGGAAAGTGTTCTAAAGAGAAAAGGAAATATGTTTAGGTTTTCTCTATATAAGGAGATGTCAATGTGTGACATAACTTATGAGTTTAGAGAGATTGTGAGAGCCTAAGTTTTGAGTTATTTTCTTAAGCTAATAAAGAGAGTTATTCTTTAAACAGTCTTGTGTTTCTCATCGTGTTACAAAGCTTACAATACAATAATTGGTATCAGAGCTTGCGTAAGATCGTGAGAAGATGGGAGACATCGTCGTCGAAGTGGCGAAACCAAGAGAATGCGGAGGTCCGTCTTCAATCACGTGCCCGATGCTCAACAACATGAATTATACGGTATGGGCCATGAGGATGAAGATAACATTCAAGGTTGATAAAGTATGGGAGGTCATAGAGTCGGAGAGAATCCACTGGATACCGAGAAAAACAACATGGCCATAGCTCTTCTTTTCCACTCAATACCCGAGACACTTATCCTGCAAGTCGGAGAGCTCGACACAACAAAGAAAGTATGGGAAGCAATCAAGGCGAGACATGTAGGAGCAGAAAGATTAAAAGAAGCTAGGTTACAAATGCTAATGGCCGAATTCGATCGACTCAAGATGAAAGAGTCCGACAAAATTGATGATTTTTTGGGAAAACTATCCGAGATATCTTCGAAATCAGCTGCTTTAGGAGAGATTATTGGAGAATCGAAACTTGTTAAAAAGTTTCTCAAGAGTCTTCCTAGACAGAAGTATAATCACATAGTCGCTTCGCTCGAACAAGTGTTAGACCTTAACACCACAAGTTTCGAAGATATCGTCGGACGACTCAAGGCCTATGAAGAACATATCTCCGAGGAAGAAGATACGCAAGAGGATCAAGGCAAACTGATGTATGCAAACATGGACGCTTAAACAGGTCAATCAAACCGTGACTATAATGGAGATTGTAGAGGGAGAGGTCGAGGAAAAGGCCGTGGAAGAGGCCGTGGAAGATCCAACGGTGGAAGAGATACATCGAAAATAACTTGTTTCCGATGCGACAAGTTAGGACATTATGCTTCAGTTTGTCCTGATCGGTTACTCAAACTCCAAGAAATAGAGGAGAATGAAGATGATGATACGCAAGAGGCAGATACATTAATGATGCACGAGGTAGTGTATCTTAATGAAAAGAACGTGAAACCAAGTGAACTTGAACCGCATCTGGAAGAAGATAACGTGTGGTATCTAGATAACGGGGCAAGCAATCACATGAGTGGCAATCGAGCATATTTCTCGAGGATTGATGAGACGATCACGGGAAAAGTAAGGTTTGGAGATGATTCTCGCATAGACATAAAAGTGAAAGGTTTGATTCTCTTTGTAACCAATAACGGCGAACGGAAGGTCTTGGCTGATGTCTATTTCATACATGACTTAAGAAGTAATATAATAAGTCTGGGACAGGCCACAGAGTCGGGATGCGACGTAAGAATGAGAGAGAATTATCTCACACTACACGATCGAGACGGAAAATTGCTGGTGAGAGTAAACAGATCCAAAAACAGGTTATACAAGGTACTCATGGAAGTTGAGAATACTGGGTGCCTACAGCTTATGACGTTAAGTGACTCAACGAAGTGGCATGCTCGGTTAGGACATATCGGCATTGAAACGATGAAGACAATGGTAAAGAAGAAGCTTGTCATCGGCATACCGAAAATTAGTATTGAGAAGGAAACATGCGCTTCTTGCTTACTTGAAAAGCAAGTAAGACGAGTCTTTCCCCAAGCAACATCATACCGTGCCACACGTATACTTGAGCTCATTCATGGAGACCTTTGTGGACCCATTACACCCACGACAGCTGCACGAAACAAGTATATTTTCGTGCTAATTGATGATCACTTTCGTTATATGTGGTCACTTCTCTTGAAAGAAAAGAGCGAAGCGTTTGATAAATTCAAGAAGTTTAAGGCGCAAGTAGAGCAAGAGACGGGTGAAAGCATCAAAACCTTTCGCACAGATAGAGGTGGTGAGTTTGTGTCTCAAGAGTTTCAAACGTTCTGTGAAAACTCCGGTATTCAAAGGCACTTAACCGCGCCTTACTCCCCTCAGCAAAACGGAGTAGTGGAGAGACGAAACCGAACTCTAACGGAGATGACGAGAAGCCTCTTGAAGCACATGAGTATGCCAAATTATCTATGGGGAGAAGTAGTGAGACACACAACTTATATCATCAACATAGTCGCAACAAGAACATTGGTTGCAGAAACACCATACGAAGCTTTCAACAGTAAGAAACCGAATGTGGAGCACTTGCGTGTATTTGGGTGTATCGAATATACAAAAACAGAGGCTCCAAACCTGAAAAAATTGGATGATCGATCACGAGTCCTAGTGCATCTCGTAACGGAACCAGAATCAAAAGCCTACCGATTGTTGAACCCGAAAAGCCGTAAGATAATAGTAAGCAGAGATGTAATTTTTGATAAAAGCAAAAGCTGGAAGTGGAACAACTCCGAGAGAGAAACCGGAGATGATACAGGAATATTTAAACTCAATTTTTCTCGTTTTGGTAATAACGGCTTAAGAGAGTTTGACGTTACCGAAGAGAATAATGATGACGGCGAGGTCATCATAGAAGAAGTGGGGAACGAAGAAGACAATGATGACGACGAGGTCACCATGGAAGGAAACGTTCTGCCCGAAACAGAGGCCGATGAGGGACAAGGGCAACCCCAGCCTCCTCTGTTAAGATAGTCAACAAGAGAGATTACAAGACCAAGGTACTTAGATGACTATGTTTTGCTGGCCGAGATCGAAGGAGAACGTCTCTTACAAGTGATAAACGAGGAACCTTGGGACTATAATGAAGCAAAAGAGTCGAAAGTATGGAGAGACGCATGTGAAGAGGAAATAACTTCCATCGTCAAGAACAAGACTTGGAACCTCACTGATCTTCCTGTCGGAGCTAAAGCAATCGGGTTGAAATGGGTCTTTAAAGTGAAACGCAACTCAGATAATAGCATAAATAAGTACAAAGCAAGGCTCGTGGCCAAAGGCTATGTACAGAAACATGGAATCGACTTTGATGAGGTATTTCCTCCGGTAGCACGCATAGAAACAGTTCGGTTTATCATTGCTTTAGCAGCATCAAACGGTTGGGAGGTACGTCATCTGGATGTAGAAACAGCGTTTCTTCATGGCGAGTTAAAAGAGGAAGTTTTCGTGAAGCAACCTGAAGGATTTGAAATCAAAGGAAGTGAAGACAAGGTGTATAAATTAGATAAAGCTCTCTATGGCTTAAGACAAGCACCAAGGGCATGGAATACCAAGCTGAACAAAATTCTTACGGAGTTGAAGTTTACTAAGTGCTCAAAGGAGCCCTCCTTGTACCGTAAATAGGAGAAGGAGCATCTTCTTCTTGTGGCTGTTTATGTGGATGACTTGCTTGTCACGGGATCCAGTCTAAGCGTAATACTTGAGTTCAAAAGAGGAATGTCATCCAAGTTTGAGATGAGTGATCTTGGAAGATTGACTTACTATCTTGACATTGAAGTACTTCAACATGAAGGAGGCATCATGTTAAAACAAGAAAGATATGCAGCAAAGATCTTGGAAGAAGCCAGGATGGAGGAATGAAATGCAGTTCACATTCCAATGGACCCGGGCTTAAAGTTGTCAAAAGCACAAGAAGAGAACGACATTGACGAGAAAGCATATAGAAGAAATATTGGTTGTCTTCGGTATTTACTCCATACACGACCAGACCTTTCTTATTGTGTTGGAGTACTAAGCAGGTACATGCAAGAACCAAAGGAATCTCATGGAGCAGCATTGAAACATATCCTAAGATACTTACGAGGAACACAGTCTCATGGTCTTGTGTTTCACCGTGCGAGCACAACAGAGCTTGTGGGATATAGTGATAGTAGTCACAATGTTGATGCGGATGATGGTAAGAGTACAATAGGTCATATTTTCTATCTTAATAATTGTCCTATAACTTGGTGCTCACAAAAGTAAGAAATCGTGGCGCTATCCTCTTGTGAGGCTGAGTTCATGGCGGCCACCGAAGCAGGCGATTTGGCTTCAAGAACTTCTTGGAGAAGTCACTGGAAAATCATGTGAGAAAGTGGTGGTTCGGATTGATAACAAGTCTGCAATAGCGCTTACGAAGAATCCAGTGTTTCATGGACGAAGCAAGCATATACACACAAGGTATCATTTTATACGAGAATGTGTTGAGAATGAACAAGTTGAAGTGGAGCATGTTCCCGGCACCAAACAGAAGGCAGATGTTTTAACAAAGGCATTTGGAAGAGTCGAGTTCAAGGAGATGAGAGATCTCATTGGTGTTCAAGATTTGGCAAAAATCGATTTCAAGCTTAAGGGGGAGAATGTTGGCATAAGCTTGAAGATAGCTTGAGTGGGAAGCTATCCTAATCCTAAACCGAGTTATGGTTAAGAGAAAAATGTTTAGGAGTTATCTAAATATAAGTGTTTCCTATTAGGATTAGGAAAGTGTTCTAAATAGAAAAGGAAATATGTTTAGGTTTTCTCTATATAAGGAGATGTCAATGTGTGGCATAACTTATGAGTTTAGAGAGATTGTGAGAGCCTAAGTTTTGAGTTATTTTCTTAAGCTAATAAAGAGAGTTATTCTTTAAACAATCTTGTGTTTCTCATCGTGTTACAAAGCTTACAATACAATAGCCTTGTGGTAGATGTGCTTGATTGGAGTTCCTTTGTGTTTGACGCTTGGATCAGGTCTTGGATCTCCATAAGTTTCAGCGGCTTGAGTATTCTGATTTAGATCGCACACCAAGTGTTCGACGGAATTCCTCAAGGGATTGTTCGATTTTTTCACCGATTTGGGTACTTTAGGTTGCTTCATAGGCTCCACCTGAAGCAGATCGGACTTCACTTGATGCATATCAGACTTCATTTGATTGTTCACGGGCTCTATCTCGCGAATCCCGTCCTGTATATGCTCTAGCCGGTTAGTTACACGCTCCATGTGTGTTTTGGTCTGTCCGAACAGCTCTTGCAGCTCCTGTAGCAGTGTGATATGGTAGCTACCTAATTGTATTTTTGTAATCGGAAATCCACCAAGAGTATTCGACGACTCCGATGGCAACCTTTGGAGACTAAGCTGACAACTCGGACACTTGAACTCAATAGCGCCGTTCCCAACCCTCATAATCTGGAAACAACATGCACATCTAACCAATACTTCGCCTCTTAGCACACATTCTTTTTCAATCCTAGAGAATTTGAGCATCGGACACCCACCGTCGAGAGGAATCGACGGCTCTGATACCATTGATAAGATCTGGGAAGGGATCCTATCTAGATCGAACAAAAAGGGGAGAAGATAGAGGAAGAGTTTAGAGAAGAAGAGAAATTAGAGAAATTAGAGAGAAATAACTTAATATTTGTGATTGATCGTAATTCGATAAAAGAGTCTACAACGAGATAATCCTTCTCTTAAAGAGAGAAAGATACCAAAACGACAACATGTTAGTAAATGAGATAACCCAACACTTATTAAGCCCAACATGGCCCAATATGAGTTATCGTGTACTTATCAAAATTCTGATCGATATCAGTATTTTCCATCTCCGGGTTATCCCTTTTGTTGTTTGCATTAGTCTCTCGTACTGCTTTTGTTTATGCAGCTTATTTAGCCATTAGTGCTTTGTTTCATTCTTCTTGTAATGGAGGCTAAGACTGGATTTTTTTAATCTATAATATCATCGTTTGTCCAAAAAAAGAGATTATTATTTTTATCATGCAATAATCTTATCTTCCAGAAAAAACTATAGAAACTAGGAGTAATAGTAGTGAGGTTAGACCACAAATCAAAAATAAAAGAAAAGATAGGGAAATAAGAAGTAGTAGCATAGACCACAAATTCAAATTGGAAAAGCAAAAATCATATGGATGTACCTCATATTCCTCAAAATCAAAACCATCTATCTTCATAATAGGAGTGAGGTTAGGAGGAGGCAAGATAAATCCTTGAGCTTCTTCCCATGTTAGCTTCAGCGCAATGTCATCTCCCTTTTAACTTTTTGACGTTTGCTTCTTGTAATCATCATGCTGCTTTTCTTTAGCTATATAAACGGGCTTCAAAATTTTTGACTATAAATGCATATCAACCAGTTCAGCCTGCTAATGGAATTGCAGAAGAGATGTAACCAGTGCCGGCCCAACCAAATTGGTGGTCCAAAACCAAAAAAATAAATATAATTTTTTATATCTTTATAATTATTAAATAATATTAGTTTAAAATAAATAAATAACCATATATATATTACTATATAAAATCTAAATTATCTTGTATTTAACTTTTTTTTATGGACGTGACTTTATAAATGCACTATTTTACAAATTTTATAACAAAAATGTGGCCAAACAATTAATAAAGAAATTTGGTGGCCCTAATCCATGGCTTAGCCCGCTTGTACTCTGGGGCGGGCCTGGATGTAACACTATGTTTCCTCACACAAGCTAACTTGTCAAGAGAGGGTGTCAGTTTGGATTTTGAACACTTACATCTATGTTTGTGCAACTATCACGATTGTTATTTGTTGAGTCAATTTCCTGCAAAGAATTGCCTTCTTCTAAAATACTCTAATCCTTTTTACAAAAGAAAACTTTCAATTTTTTTTCTATAATAACATAAATAATTTTTATATTCTAATTTGATAAAATAATATTTTGTGATAATTACTTAATAAAATTGGCTTTCCAATTTTTTACAATTTGGTGGGTTTGAAGTCTCCGCTGGTGCGTATTTTAGAGAAAAATAAGTGATTCATTCGACAAGTCTACGAAAAAACACAAAAATCAAAAATATTCAAAAATATTTATTTAATAAGCAATCGATCATAACAACAAAACATTTAAACATTAACAAAAATCTGTGAGGTCCAGGGTCTTGGATCATTGTTAGCTATTGTGGAAAGTTCTCAAGCTATAGCCTGCAAACCAAAATTTTCTATATGTTCTTACTCTCAATTTTCGGATGGATCTTCTTGAGTTCTTTCCTTCTTGTTTATAAAATGGGGGATTGGGTATCCTTATCATGGAGATGTAGAAACCGGCTTGCTAAACTCTATTTACCGTGGAATTATAAATACTATCTTTTTTTAATTGGTTTCTTGCAGCATATGTTTTCTATGGCCAACCGTCTTCAAACAACATACAGTTTTTGCGACTCTCTAACTGAAACATCCATGTTTCAGAAATATGAAAGTATATGTGAAAGCGTGCTTGAGCTGAAGTAGGACTAATTACCGTGGAATTATAAATACGGTTACCTATGTCACCGAAGTGCACTTATCTTTTTGGTCACTAGTCTTAAGAGAACTCCAAAGTTAAGCGTGCTTGAGCTGAAGTAGGACTAGAATGGGTGACTTATCGGAAAGTGATTTTCGATATTCTGTGAATGGGGACAAACACGAGAAAAGATCATGTGGTGATTGTAGTGTCAGTATATCATGACTTTCGAGCCTCCCAACTAACGCACCGGCCGTCAAACAAGGGCGAGCCCACGGGCCTGAGAGAAGACGTGGGGTCCGCTGGTATGGGAAGTCGGGGCGTTACACTAACCATAATTTTATAGGCTTTGCATTCATATTGGGCTTGTGATGAGGACATCAACTCATATGTGTATTGTGGAGCAAAGGGGGTTGGTCCATGTTCTAGAGAAATTTCTGACATCTCGAAAGACCATAAACAATTAAGAGGAATCCAAAGAAATCAAAGTGACCACTGGATCCACCAAAATGCAATTATTTCTTAAAAGAGTAAGTCCAAGTGCCCAAGATGAATTAGCCCCGTGATATACTCTATATTTTACCCTTTTTAATATTATTTTAATATGTTTCTAATAAAAGAAAATGTGGTTTTAGTTAAAAATCGATGTTTTCAGTACTTTTGGAGGTTTGAGAATGCCTGCCATAAATTTTGATGTTTTGGGTAAAAAAAGTTGGATTTGGATATTTTGGAGGTTTGATGGCTTTCAGACGTCAGAAGTTCTGAATAAAATGGAAGACATCCCACCGTTATAGCTTGCTCAAATTTGGACACAAGATAGATGAGGATGTTAGCTTTCATCTGTAAGTTTTTTGAAGTCAATCAGACGGTTGGATCAAAAGTTACGCTCAAATTACTGAAGACTAGTCTGTTTGACGATGAAATAAAGAGTGTTCCACCTAGATGTTTGATATACTATGTATTTTACTACTTTTAATAATATTTTCTATATGTTTTCAATAAGAAATGGTTGGAATTTGGTTATAAACCAATATTTTCAATCTCTTTGGAGTTTATAAAGGTTTGACAAGTAATCTGGAGAATTGGGGGTTTTGGACAATTTGGAGATTGGACAGCTTCTAATCATAATTTTGATGTTATATCGAGGACTTTCGACTATCAAATAATCACCAAATTTGGATACAAGATAGCCATGTATGTTAGCTTTCATCTCCAAGTGGTTTGAAGTCGATCAAAATCCTAAATCAAAAGTTATGCTTAAATACTGAAGACTGCTACGTTTGGTGATGAAATGGAACAAGCAGAAGATTTAGTCATCAATCAACCCACATCAATCGATCTACTCAGGCCGGTTGAACAATCAATTGAACCCGGACAAAAGTCCTTGGAATTTGCCAACCGACCGACCAATCGACCTGACACCAATCCAATTGATCGATTGGCATTGACACCTCGATTGATCGATTGGCATAGACACCTCTGATCGAACGATTGTTGCTTCGGTGAAAATGAAAAGTTTCCATTTCTTCGGAGATTTTGCCAATAATCCGACAAATTTACCCTAGCCGACCTCCACACCTATGTAAGCATCAGAGAGCCAGAAAAATATCATCACCATTCCAGAGGAGCCACATCTAAATTTTTGTTGTTTTTCATAGTTTTTGGTTTGAGAATTTGCTACTTTGTGCTTTGAGGTAAGATTTCATCCTTGTATCATCACCAAGAGTTATTTTCTGAACTCTGTTCTCTTTCATTCATCAATAATAATATATTCTCTTTCATTCATCAACAATAATAGGTTGGTCTTTGTTGCTTGTTTGATGAATATTTGTGAGTAGTCACTAGTTAGATTAAGGGTCTCTAAAAAGGAATCATCATGGTTTGGTAGATAGGTTTAGTATTATAGGGTGGTGCTTACATTGAGTAGAAGTATATTCTCTATCTTTCCAGTTCATAATGCATATTGCTAGATTGATCACCTAGTAATTGATGTTAGGATAGTATTGTTTGAACACTACTTCTTGCTAACCGAAAAAAATTGCTAAATTTTTTAGAGCGCTAGCTCTGTCTCTAACTGCCTTAGTGATAATGCAAACATCATCGCTGCAATTTGTAACTTATGTTGCATTTTACACATACGATATAGATTGATAGATGTAATTTGTTCTGAAAATAAATTATCAAACTAGAAGTGTTTCGGCTCTAGGATGAAAATACTCGTGTTTGCCTCTAGTTAGCTAAATTCTGAATAATGTAAACCATGATCCCTAAGGATTTCATGTTATCCGAA
This sequence comes from Alliaria petiolata, assembly GCA_020283515.1. NCBI lineage: Eukaryota > Viridiplantae > Streptophyta > Magnoliopsida > Brassicales > Brassicaceae > Alliaria > Alliaria petiolata. The sequence goes on along the minus strand of JAHZTW010000004.1, from coordinate 30,749,336 downwards.
CGTTTTTAATCATAAGTTTTACAACCTTAGAATTCTTCATTTCCTTCCCTTTTGCTTTTGTTTCATTTTTGTTCACTTGCAATCATTTGGAACAAAACCGAAATAATATTTCGACTTAGCTTTCTTATTATTTTGAGAACCATTGTGCACTCAAGATTCTGTGTGGATTCAATACCTAAAGTACGACGATTGATTGTTGTGCACTTGCAATGCTCACATTGTCTTGTTTATAGGAACATTTGCATATCACATCAAGTTTTTGACGCCATTGTCGAGGAATCTTTGCAATGCCATTAGTTCTAAATTTGAAGTTTTAGTCTAAGTCTTTCTACTTATTTTCGAAATTTTCTTTGTTTACTTGTTGTCTCAGGATTTGAAAGATGGAAGATTCAAGAAACTTGAGCTACATTCGCATGCCACATGTCACAGCATGGGAGAGAAATTTCGCCCAAGATGGATTCTATAATGGGCCGGATGAAGCTGAAACGAGACGCTATGTGCATCATGTGCCAAATCAGTTTCAACATTATCATAACCATGCACCTATGCGAATGCCTCCACGTGAGCAGAGGGTTAATCAGATGATTGGCTAATACCTTGAGGCGCAGAAGGCGATGTATGCTGAGATCAATGCCAAGATGGACATAATGCACTCAGATCTGTCCAAGAAGATCGATGATGTAAGTTCTTATGTGAGAATGTTGGAAGAGCAGTTGTTGGTCATTGATGAGAGAGTGAAGCAAAACGAGAAGGACATTGATTCGACAACCTTTAAGCTAAGATTGATTCACAAGACATTGCAATCGCCAATCAATGTGGGTGAGTGCACATCATTGAGATGGGGATCGAGAGAAGGAATTGGGAGTATCACCAGCTTGACTCTAAGGTGGACTACTTTCATCATGAGAATCAATAGAAGATGAAGATGCTGATCACCAAGTTCGACGAGCTGTCTATCTGAGAAGACAAACTCGAGAAGCTGACTATTGCAAACACTACATCAGTGAATGCTTTAACCACCATGTGGAGAGATCAAGACAAACAAGAAGTTGATATGAAGGTGATTAAATGGGCCCCTTCACCAGAGATAGAGTATAACTCTTCAGATTTAGAAGATGATCACTTGTTCGTGCCCAAGAAGCCAAATGACCATGAAGACTACATCTTGTTTGAAAGATAAGTGAAGATGATTCCTCCAATCTACAACTTTGAGGAAGCAAACAAAAATTATGGGCTTGAAGACTTCTTTGCTGGCAACCGTAAAAGCATTGACGAGGTCGAGTGGCATTTCGATGAGATAAGGAGAAAGATCAAACCTCCTTTAAAGATGTTCCATAAGAGAGAAGATCCATGCGTGTTTGTTATTTCATTTAGCATTGAAGGCACCGATTTTGAAGGAGTTGTATGCGATACTGGAGCAAGCATGAGTTCAATGTCTAAGCAAGATGCTAAAAGCCTTGGGGAATACGAGTTCCAGCCAACAAGGATGATCATGAAGATGGCCGATGGGTCTGCTATAGGAGCCCTTAGGATTGCTAAGAACTTGAATGTTCAAATTGGGAGTTGTTTCGTCCCTACTGATTTTATAGTTTTGAATAACAATGAGAAACAAGAAGTCTCTGTGCCTTTAGGGAGACATTTCCTTTCAAAAGTTGGCGCAGTGATTGATTCGCCAAGGAAAAAGATCACTTTCACTTATGTTGATACAATGACTAAGTATGAAGTGATTCCTGCAAATATGGGCAGAAAAGAAGGGTATTATGCGATCAACAAGGGAGAAGAAGAGAAGAAACGCAGGAAGATAGAGAGGGCAAAGGAGAACAAAGTCTCCTTGGATGTCACTCTCAAAACATAAAGAAGGAAGACAAGTAAAGCTAAACGACTTTAAAAACAAGCGCTGAGTGGGAGGCAACCCGTTCCTGCAGTTTGTTCTTCATTCTGATCATGAGGCGTTGAAGTACATAAACATTGCTGATCAATCAGCATAAGTAATGGCATGGATCAGCAATGAGTTGAGATGGATGTTTTTACGGAGATTCTCCAAAGAATCTAAATAGTTGAAAATTATGGATATCAACTGGTCCATTCTCTCTGACTATTTTGCATAATAACTCGCATCCGGTGGAGAAATATGGGCTATCCGGTGGAGAAATACGGTAACCCAAAATACTTAAACACTTTATAGCTGTACCACTTAAATTATGGATATCAACTAAGACAGCTAGCTTGAATGCAGAGTACCTGTAACTTGGATTTGCATGACGGATCAGTGATGAGAGCGTGACTATAGTGATAATATTTTTAATGTAGGTTATGTCTAATTTGGTCTACATGTCATGAATCATAGAACACGGTTTTTGAGATTTTAGAGTTCCCACGTTTTCAAACCTCTTTTCATACTTATTCGCTTGTTTTGTTTGAGCACAAACAAATATTTAAGTTTGAGGTAGTTGATATACTCTATATTTTATTAGTATTCTAATTTGTGTTTAATAAATAAATGATAAGTTTTTGGTTAAATATCAATGTTTTCAGTGTTTTTGGAGTTTTGAGAGTCTTTATGTGAAATTTAGATTTTTTGGGCAAAACATCATTGGATTTGGACATTTTAGAGATTAGACAGCTTTCGGACGTCAGAAATTCTTCATCAAATGGAAGACTTCCCAACGTTAGATCTTGCTCAAATTTAGACAAAAGATAGATGAGGATGTTTTTCCGAGTGGTTTGAAGTCAATGAGACAGTTGGATCAAAAGTTATGCTCAAATTACTAAAGACCGGTACGTCTGGCTATAAAATGAAGCAATCAAAAGAACAAGAATTTTTTGACCTAGGTGTTCAACTCAATCAGGTCGATCACCTGAACAATCACTTCTCTCAGGGATTCCAGGAACTAATGATAGGCCGACTGTTCAATCAAAGTAGTGCGAGTTGCGAGAGCTGCGAGGGTAGCGAGAGATGTGGGAGTCAAGAGCTGTAGATGGGTAGAAGTTAACTTGCTCCATAGCATGATCTTGCTCCAGAGGCAGATCCATGTTTCCGAGTCCTGAAGCGAAGAAAAACAAACCAAAAGTTAAAAGAAAAAGGTGGGGCTAGAGTCGATTTATAACCTTGAGATTTTCACATTCAAGAACGAATAGATTCTCCGGCAACGACACCAAAAACTTGATGTGAAAAGGTTTAGTATGCTTTTCAGGTTTGAAATTTGTAACCCTAATTGTATGAAAGTTCACAAATGTGCGATGTAGTACTTAAGGGTTGAACCACCAAGAATCTACGCATGTCTGCAAAAGTCAAGAAGCGGTTAAAAACAAGCCAAGAGAAAGATTTGTTTGATAGGTGTGTAAAGATTATTGATATGTCTATATTTTGCATCATTCTAGCATCCTTTAAGCATAAGTTTCTCATCATTTAGAGTCTAAAGTAGCATCATTGTGTTGCATTGTATCATTTAGAGTCCTAGGGTCTTTTGCATGGTTCTTTGCATACTTTGTTGCATATTGGTACCATAATCAGGTGTAAAAGGAGGCTTTGAAGATGAGGATGGAGTTGGAGGGTGATGCTAGCTACTTGGAATGGCAAGAAGGAGCAAGGAGAAGGAAGCAGACGATTTCTGAAGATGGATCTACGAACCAGATCGGCGAAGGTCGTCGATCCACAAATCCAGGGACACGGATCGGTGACATGGATCGACGAAGACTCACCGATCCATATTTCCAGGGACACGGATCGGTGACATGGATCGACGAAGACTCACCGATCCATATTTCCAGGGACACGGATCGGTGACATGGATCGACGAAGACTCACCGATCCAAATTTCCAGGAGCACGGATCGGTGAGATGGATCGACGAGCCACGCCGAACCAGAAGTCAAGCCTCGAGACATGGATCGACGATCTCGTCGATCCAGTTTATTTTGAGGGTCGGATCGACGACATGGATCGATGACCTCGTCGATCCGACCCCAGACGACTTCTTTTTCTTGCATCTTATGGGACCACCTATATATACTCTTTTAACCTAATTTTTCTAGAGAGCTTGGATCCATTGGTTTCTAGACTAAACTTTTAGCCTCTTTGGGCAAAACTCTTTGTTTAAGCTTTGGATTTGAGTTTAATGCAATATCTTTCTTAGAATTCTTGTTATCTTTCTCTAATTATGCTTAATCTTTCTCTTATCTTTGATTTGATGGGTTTAAGCATGATTAGTGAGTAGTTCCCTTAGGAACTTAGGGATGGATTAGATTTAGGGAAGTTCAATGGATTAATCTTGCAATCTAGGGTAGATTTTTTCATTACCTCTTTCTATTAAGTGATTCCTAATGCCAATTAGCTAACTTTTGCTAATTTGGAGCCTAAGCATTTCACACACCCACCAAGTGTTTGATGAAATGCTTGAACCAACTTAATAGGAAATTTACATATTCTAGCCTAAGACATTAGATGTTTAGAGTGTTTATTATGCCTTATAGACTTGTATTTAATGCTTGTTGATTATTCTAATGCTAAAACATCATTAGTTCATTAGGGTGATTAACAAAGGGTTTAATGCTACACACCATGGTTTAAACTTGATTAAGAGTTCTAGGCATAGAGGTAGCTTTATTAGTTGCTTAATTGATTTCAAGATTGTCCATTAGGCTTCCCAAATCAATGATTCCATCCCTAGGTTTCGTTTAAGTTAATTTGATAATCTTGATTAGTAGTTAATTGCTTGTTTAGTGCTTAATTAGTGGTGTTTGAGGTTTAGCTTCATATTATTGCTCTAGTAGTGTCTTATTTAGGTTGTGTTTAGCTTTTAATTCTTGTTTGTGACTTGATTCTACTATTCTAGCTTAGCTTAAACTGAATTTTGCATTCTTATTGCACCAAACTCCCAAGATGGATTGATACCTCAAATATTGCAATGACATGAGCAATTGAGGAATTGCTTACAAGACTAAAAAGTCGTGTATCAATTTGGCGCCGTTGCCATATTGGGAGTGTTTGATCTTTAAGATTTGAATTTAGCTTGAGACTAAGTAATCCTTTTTGTGTTTATTGACATTCTCATTTTCTAAATTTCAGTTTTCCTTTGAATGCATTTGAGGTCACAAGGAAGCAACAACTTTGAAGGCTTTCAAGAGATTGNTAGGCCACCAAAACCCACTTTGAAGCACCTTTGTAGCTGTTTTGAAAGTTGCAAAATGCCCTCCATATCTAGATCCATGGCAATAAAAGATCACACTCTCAACCTCTTCTTGTGCTAAGCATCTCCTATATTTTCCATCAGGCATCTCTTGTAGAGGTAGGGCTCATCCCAATAGAAGTGTGACACATCTCTCAAAAACTTCTTCTTGTGATAAGTGTTTAGATGAGTGGGCTCTTCATTGCATACCAAGTAGTTAACAAAATCAGCATACCAAGGTTCCCTTTTTGCCTCCATGCCTTAAATCTCTTCAAGCTTCTTTCCAATTCCATGCACGCTAGCAATGCTCTTGATCATCATAATTTGTTCCTCCGGTAAAGAATCATTGATTGGCAAAGCATCTTCAATCCTCATTCTTGACAAATTATCAGCCACACCATTTTCTACACCCTTCTTGTCCACTATTTCCATGTCAAATTCTTGTAGAAGTAGAATCCATCTAAGGAGCCTTGGCTTGGTCTCCTTCTTGGTATAAATGTGGCGCAATGCAGCATGATCGGTATACACTATGACCTTTGATCCAACCAAGTAAGATCTGAACTTTTCAAAAGCAAACACAACTACCAAGAGTTCCTTCTCTGTTGTAGCATACTTGGTTTGAGCATCATCAAGTGTTCTACTAGCATAGTAAATCACATGGGGCTTCTTATCTTTCCTTTGTCCTAGCACAGCTCCAACGGCATAGTCACTAGCATCAGTCATGATCTCAAAAGGTAGACTCCAATCCGGTGCTTGCACAATGGGGGCACTCACAAGTGCCTTCTTGATGGTCTCAAAAGCTTGCAAGCACTCTTCATCAAACTGAAAATCCACTTCCTTGCAAATGAGTCTTGTCAAAGGCCTAGCAATCTTTGAGAAGTCCTTGATGAACCTCCTATAAAACCCAGCATGCCCAAGGAAACTCCTTATGCCTTTCATGTTTGATGGTGGCGCCAAGTTGATCATGACATCTATCTTGGCCTTGTCCACTTCTATACCCTCTTCAGAAATCTTATGACCCAACATAATGCCTTGGTTGACCATGAAGTGACACTTTTCCCAATTGAGCACCAAATGAGACTCTTCACATCTTTGTAGAACCCTGCAAAGATTTGAAAGACAAGCAGAAAAAGAGGCACCATACAAAGAAAAGTCATCCATAAACACTTCTACCATTTCCTCAATAAGATCGGAGAAGATACTCATCATGCACCTTTGAAAGGTGGCTGGAGCATTACATAACCCAAATGGCATCCTTCGATATGCAAAGGTACCATAAGGGCATGTGAAAGTAGTCTTCTCTTGATCATTAGGATGAATGGGTATTTGGAAGAACCCACTATATCCATCAAGGAAACAATAGAAGGGATGGTTAGCCAATCTCTCAAGCATTTGATCAATAAAAGGAAGAGGGAAATGATCTTTTCTAGTAGAAGCATTAAGTTTT
>JAHZTW010000004.1:30652361-30738587 GCA_020283515.1 Alliaria petiolata | reverse complement strand
AATCCTCTTCTTCATCCTTTTTGCTTCTTCTTGCCCCTCCAAGTGGTGTGCATCATTCTCCAGCTCCATCCTCATCTCCATAGCGTCCTTTTCACCTGATTAAGGTTCCAAATGCAACAAACTATGCAAAGAACCATGCAAAACACTCTAGGACTCTAAATGGTACAATGTAACACTATGATGCTATTTTAGACTCCTAAAGGATGAGGAACTTGCACTAAATGGATGCTAAAATGATGCAAAATATAGACATATCAATGCTTTTGAAACTCGGTCTTTTGAAACTGGGATCTTGGAGAGTAACCACCTGAGTTCTGAATTCCATAGAAAGAGCTTCTCTGGTTGTTTCCATTGTAGAACATGTTCCCCTGTTGATTCCCAAACTTCTGCCCCTGAAAGCCACCTTCATTTACGAAATTGCAGTCTTCCTCTTGGACTTCAGCAGTTGGTTCGAAATGCTCCACTTCTGCAGCAAATTGGACTTGTTTCTTCCCCACTAGAAGGTTGTGCATAGACCCTAGCATGGCCTTCATCTCTGCGATTTGTCCTCCATCATTTGCGCCAGCTGATACTTTCCTTTGAAGATCTGCATTCTTGGTACTATTGCTAGATACCAAGTTCTCAATCAGCTTTACTGCATCTGCTGGGGATCTAGTGTTGAAGTTCTTATTGCTCGCAACATCTAGAGCCATATGGTACCTCCAGTCTATCCCTCTGAAGAAAATACCAAGCAGCTGAACATCAGTGAATCCATGATGGGGGCAATCTCTCTCGTATGCCTTGAATCTGATCCAAGAACCCTTGAATGCTTTGCTAGGTCCTTGAGAAAAGGTAGAAATCTTCATTCGCAGCTCCTCGGACCTCGCATTATCAAAGAAGTTGTTGAGGAAGCCGTTTTTGGTCTCCTCCCAAGTGGTTAAAGAACCAGGTTCCAACTGTTTCAGCCAGTATGCAGCATCTCCTCCAAGAGAATAGGGGAAGAGCTTGCAGTAGAGATAATATTCAGTCACTCCATGTGCCTTAATACTCGACGCCAGGTCTTCAAACCTCTCCAGATGGTCCATTGGGTGCTCATGAGGAAGACCATGAAAAAGGTGCTGAGCCACAAGAGTATAGAATGCGGGCTTCAGCTCAAAGTCATTGCTCTGAAAAGTGGGTAGGCGGGTTGCAGCTCTATTGGCGTAGAACTGATCCGGCCTGTTGTAGTCGCCAAGGGTGCGCCCATTCTCTGCGTCATTGGCTGGTTCAGCGATCACAGCCCCAGTGTCATCAAGACGCGCCCCTTCTTCATTGCGTCGGTTTCCTTCTCGGTCTCTTAGTAGACCTGCGGCATCTTGCATCAAAACTATAGTGTTTGGCATCTTCGTCTGCGAAGGGTGTCGATCGACGCTCTCGCAGCCTTTCGGTTCGTACGTTCTAGTTCCTTGAGTGCCTTTAAGTTAAGTAAAGTTAGCTCTGCTTCCTTGTTGCTTCTGGTGGAGCGTTTAGGCATACACCTGAAACAAAAGAAAATAAATTAGTTAGTAAAATAGTTAGCTAAAACTTAGACAAAAATTCCAAACAAGAAATCTGTCTAGATAGAAATCAATTCCCCGGCAACGGCGCCAAAACTTGATATGCTCAAATTCACCATGAGCTACTCTTTCAAATTAAGAGATCACTGTAGTACTTAGGGGTGGAATTCCACAGAGAATCGATGCAACTAGACAAATTCTAATTCAGATTTATGCTAAGAGTAAAGTAGGAAAGCAGTAAAAACAGTAAAGTAAACAAGGCAAGTTCGATTTCTGGTTCTTAAAATCAAGGAAACAAGGCGCTAGGCAGTGAGGTATCTCAGGAAGATTTAGGTTGAAGGTTTGATTACTATTTAGGATTAATTGTTCTAGAACTCGAAACACAAAACGCAAACAAACCAACTTTCGCTGCAGATGTTATCAATGTCTAAACCTAGAAAACCAACTTTCGCTGCGAGTTCAAAGATAAAACATGCATTAATTTCAGGTTCGATATTGTTCACAAAGACCTAAACCAACTGTCGTTGCGAATAGATTCAATGCTCATCAAAAGATCTTATCGCTAGGTTATTAACTACACTTTCGCGTCCGTTTAATTACCTAGTGTTTCGAAATCTAGGTGATCAATCCTAAGTTTCATAATTAAATCAATCTAAGATGAAGAACAAGCAAATAATCCAAATAGTAAACCAATTCTAGCAACCTATCATCAATCCCTTGAATTCCCCACTACCTAACAATGAAACTACTCAGACATGGATGCAGCAAACATCATAGAATAAGTAATTTGCATAAAAATAATAGAAGAGATACAAGGGTTCCAAATCTCTCAAGAACAGAGTGCAGATTTATCTCCCTAAACCTCTCAAAACCTAAACTCTCTCTTTGTCTCTCTATATTATATAGTGTGTGCCTAAACAATGGCATAAAAGCTCTATATATAGGGTTAGGCACGAATCCTCAATTTCCTGGAAGATTAGGAAAAGTCTTGAAGATNCTCTCTTTGTCTCTCTATATTATATAGTGTGTGCCTAAACAATGGCATAAAAGCTCTATATATAGGGTTAGGCACGAATCCTCAATTTCCTGGAAGATTAGGAAAAGTCTTGAAGATTTTCTTTTTCTTCAAAATTATGGAATCTTCACGTCTTCTGATCCGGAAAAGTCGGTGACTAGTATCGATCGACACTGATCGTGCATCTTCAATCCAAATTCTTGACTTCATTCCATTATGCTACAAAACGTATCCAAACCTCCAGTTCAGCTCCAATTGTACCTGAACCTGTATAGACTCTATATAGATTCGAAAATAGTACTAAGACTCAATAAAAACACTTATATCATGGTCCAAAAATGGGTAAAAACCATGATATATCAGTGACACATCAGCAAAATGGCACCACTGTAAATATTAAAAAAAAAAAGTTTACTCTTTAAAAATGTTTCTAAATTAATATATAGGAGATATTTATGCTTATGTAATGATTTGCTTTCAAAGTTTTTGTAATGACTTTGTAAACTCGTTTTGATGTCAATACAATTATTTTGCCGTAAAGAATAAATATTCCTAATATTTTTAACTAAGTTAAATAAACATCTTTTATATAAAACGGATGGAGTATTAAATTTGCTTTTCCACTAAATCTTAGTTTTATAGACTTGAAAGTTAACCCTTTTTTAATTTTGATTTCCATTAAATAGCAAAAGAATCCCCCACGAGGTTACAGCTTTGAAATACCAGATCGATACAAAAACAGATATGCAATTAGCAAAGAATGCTAAACAAAAAACTAATCTAACTACATTAGCAAATTAGAAAAGGGAGAAAAAGAGATGAGTAGTGAATAAATAACCGATCCTCGAAACAGGAGGAGATTCTTCAATGGGGCTTTAACACTGTAAACCAGGTTGTGAGGAGTGAAACACCGGATGGCATATTTCTCTGAGCACGAGATAACGTATCACCGTATAGGCTGGGCCTAGAGACAGAGTTCTGTAGCCGCGAGTTTCTCTCTCGCCTAGAGAAAGTTTACCTTATTATGTTTACTAGAAGAATATCCGCGTATATGCGCGAATTTTTTTTTTACATATTCTTTCAAAGAAGTCTTATTTATATGACTCAAACCTTTTATGCTCACAATAATCAAAATTAATTATAATTTGATACATTCACCATTATATATTTATATTAAAAGAGTATATAATTTCTGTTTGAAAATGATGTTGTTGGACAATGACAAAGCAAAAATGGTGAGACATTAAGTATGGTTTGATTCTACAAGGAAGTTTAGTCCAAATTTAATAGGTATTAAAAATTTAAAATATTTTTAAAATAAACTATAACTCACATGGACGGAATGTGAGAAGAATGAAGACGGTAAGAGTCCTTCTGTCTTCCTCCACTACTTGTTCCATTCCCACAACTCTATAAAGTTAAACAATCGTATTTATAGCTTATATTTATTTTCTTAAAGTTTAATAAATGAGTTTTATCTCTATTCTTATATTAGTTTTGATTAATTTCAATTTATAAAAAAAATTTGGATCAATTTCCACGTAAGATTGCAATTCGATTTCGGTAGGGAGAATATTATAAACAAATATTAGACCACACAAAAAAAAAATTGACGGAGATTTGTACATCCTCGCTGAGGCGTATATTAAACGATATTTATCAAGCTTGTTAGAAGATGCAAAATTTTGATTTGACTCTTGAGTACATTCTTGTGATTGGAAATCAATGAATGGAGATTGTTACCCTTTGTATCTATTTCATCCATGCGGGGTTTTCACCTATCCAATTTACAATTGATATCTCTGTAATTTGCATTGATTTAGTACATGTTTCATGATAGTTAGGATTTCATTCTTGCACTTTTATCTTAGTTTGCATCACATTTTCACTCATGATAGGATTAGATGCATTAGGTTAGGTTTTTGCATAGTCTTGCATGTTTGGAGTGTGTTCTCAGGTGCTTAGGATGATCCGAAGAAGAGACCAAGGAGGGAGGTCACAAATGGAGAAAGAGCCGGTAATATCGAGCATGGATCACGACACTAGGCCGATTTAGACGAGTAGCAGCGGCTTAGTCCCGAAAGGAGAACCTCGGTGCGAAGATCCAGCAAGAGGATTGGATAAAGACGGATATCGGAGCAAGGCAACGGGAAGTGCCCGATTCAAGTACCAAGGAAGGCAAGCCTTCACGACATGACCCCGAAATCCTTGCCCGATATGGAGCATGCCCGAAGAATCAGAAGAGTTAGCGTTTCGGCTCGTCCATAACGACGTAAGCCCGAAACGCTAAAAGCCAAAAAAGTACCATTTCGGGAAAGTGGTCCCAAAGTTTATGTTTTTCCCTTTTTGTGTATAATTACCTACTCCCTCACTCTTATCTCTTCATCACGTTTTCTACTTTTATTTTTCTGTCTTCTATTTCGAACCGAGACTTTTGTATTTTTTTATGCAATCTTGAAGTTTTAAGTCTTATAGCTTAGTCTTATTTTCTTAAAGCTTCTTCTTTTTCTTGTTTTTGATTATCTCACGGCTTATGAGTTACTCTCTCATCCTTATGGATTTTGAGGTTTCTCAAATGGCTTGTGTGTAGTCTTTTTAGGACCTTGATGGGTTAAAAGGACCAAGGGACTCTCGGATTTATATTTCTTGCTTAGCTAAAACATAAAGTTAGATTCTTTCTTGTTTATCATTCCCAAAGCTTAGTCTAGTTTGACCATCTAGTCTAAAGTCCTTAGGCAGCTTGACACGAACATCACGTGCTTGCTTAGCCGGATCTATGAACAAGAGTTTGATCTCTTAGGCTAAGACTAACCATCTGTCTAAGAATCTTACGGTTCAATAGGGACGTTGCAGATGCTTGTTTCTTCTATTGTACCACTATGCGAGAGCTAGTCTATGGTGATAGAGATTCAAAGAGTTTAGACCCAAATATCATGGGCTAAACGATTTGAGGATCCTTTTACCTAAGAATAACCATCAAAAGACCAAGTCTTGATGTGATCCAAAAGCTGTAGCTTGATAAGTCGAACCGAGAGTTACCTAGTTCATGATACTCATCAAGATCCTTTCTTTATTTTGAAAGTTTATCTTTTTACCGTTTAAATATCTATTTCTTTCTTAGCGTCTTTAAAGTTCTCTTATTTATGGTCTTGAGTGACACAAGATCAATCCTTTAGTCGTTTTTAGTAGTAAAGTCTTAATCTTTACCCGATTTGAACTTGACTTATAACACCGATATGACCGTTATGTTCACTAACGCTCCCAAAATGGTTTGATACCCCATATGTTGTACTACTTCGGTTGATAGCTGTTGGGACATTGCTAGAAAGGTGGAAAACCTTATTTATCAACAATCACGGACACTGCTGACTTCACGAGCACGACTTCATAAATTGAAGAGGTTTTTTTTTGTAAAAGTTAATAAAATTAATGCGTAAAATTTTTTTGACATATAATTAATTATAAACGGATAAAAACTAACATAAACATAATAAATAAAAATTTGTTATTTCTGACTAATCAGAAATCTAAAATTTTGAGTCAATTCAGAAATCGAAATTTACATATAAAACTTTCGAATTTGAAATCCAGATGTGATCATACAAAATATTTTCCAGTGCTTCCAATTGTTGTTAAAAAAAAACTTTCAATTTAATGTGTAAAACATAGAGACAATATCACATTTTTTTAAAGAGGATTGTCAAGTAGTACTTATAGCCTAATGGATAAAACATGAGAGTGCGCTTCCTCTTAGTACAGTAAAATCTCTATAAATTAATAATGTTGAGATTTCAAGATTTTATTATCTTATAGAGTTATTAATTTATCTATAAATTAATAATTATTAATTTATCGATAAATTAATTTATAGAGATATTTCGGTTTAAACTTTTAATGTTCATCAAAAAACAATAAAAAAAATATTTTCGAAATTAGAAAACTCATTTAGAAAATATCATATCAAAAAATTTAAAGATAAATCAACAATGTTTATAAACTTAAAACAATAATTTAATCATATTTTACTATATTACCTTAGTTATATATGTAGATATATATACTTAGATATATAATTATTAATTTACCTTATTATTGGGACCATATATTTACATAAGAGTTTCAAAAAAAAATTATCTTATTATCTTATCGAAATTTTGCTAATTTTTATACTATCCTTACTCGGAACCAGTAAAATTTATTAATTTATAATGATTACTAATTTATCGAGTATTAATTTATAAAGGTTTTACTGTAGATTATGAAAATGCTTTCCAGATCCGGTTAAATTACTCGCAATAATTGGATACAAAAGTTTTTTTTTTCTACAGAATTTAATAATGGTCCAATCCATACAAGTCTTTGTTAAAGATTTTTCTTCTGCTCTAAAGAAACGGCAGACTTTATAAAAAAATAATTCTTACATCATGCCACGTTTCACTATTTCGTAAGTCAGTCGTCACTTGAAGTAACCGCCTGTTTGCTTGTTTGCTTATTTGCTTGTTTGCTTTATTACAGAGGCGGTCCCAGGTCAACTCGCGCTTCTCTGCCTCCACTCAATTTGCTTATGCAACCCAACACATACGCAAGCACATCTATAAATCTTTATAGAGATGCTCAAAATCAAAATCGTGCCTTTTAAGGAAACTGTAGCTTGCAGAATTACATATATATTATCCAGAAACAGATCCTTTTTCTAGATCTAATATTTCCCAATCCATTGTTTCCAAATTTCTTCTTATAATCATTTATCTCCAGATCATCTTTTTGTCTCTTTTTCCAAAAATACATCAATAATTAGTTCCTGCTAAATTATTTTTCTAACTAACTGGAATATTCCCAATACTTTTTTTCTATCGTGCCGTTCTATCTATAAAGTCAATACCACAATTCTCATTATTATACTATAATACAACAGAGATCTTCTCTTTGTTCTTGGTTCTGAGTTTATGTTTTTGATCACAATGAGCTTCTTAGTGAAAGTTATTGTCTTTGTTATATTAATTTCTTCAGTGTTTCTAATAACAACAGAATCAGCTCCTGAATCTGCTCTTATCACCAAAATTCCTGGCTTCAATGGCTTGTTTCCTTCAAAACACTACTCCGGGTAAAAATTGAGTTCTCTGTTTTTTTTTTTAATAACCGGAATAGATCATTGATAGCTCGAAAACCGAGTGATGTCATAGATATTTCTCTGTTCTCTGTTTTGAAAAACAAAATTCTCATCTTTCAAGTTTGTTTTTAAAATTCTGTATCTTGAATTTTGGATTTATTTCCTAGTTTCTGTCTAATTATTTGGTTTTGATTCTAAGGTACGTGACGATTGATAAGGAGCATGGGAAGAATATGTGGTATTACTTTGTTGAATCAGAGAAAAACCCATCAAAAGATCCTGTCGTACTCTGGCTCAATGGTGGTCCAGGTTGCTCAAGTATGGATGGATTTGTGTACGAGCATGGTCCTTTCAATTTCGAAGCATCAAAGACTAACACTAGTGTCCCACTGTTGCATCTCAATCCTTATAGTTGGTCCAAGGTAATTTTTAATAAAAGTAAATAAATCATATCAGACTTTTACTCTTTTTGTTTTCTTCCTAGTTGCAGTAATTTTGATGTACGATTTGTTTTTTGATTTTGTTTTCAGGTGTCTAACATCATATACCTTGATTCTCCTGTTGGTGTGGGGTTTTCTTACTCCAAGAATGAATCTGATTACGAAACCGGTGATATAAAAACCGCGGTTGACTCGCACGCGTTCCTTCTCAAGGTAAATTGTAAGAAAATGTTTTTATTCGATGATTGGGTTTGGATAAAAAAAACAAATGCAACTGTATATTGTGAAAGTTTTCAAAGGATTTTGATGAATTTTAACAAAATTAGAGCTTAAAGGCCTGATTTCACAGATTTAATGAAAATTTATTAAATTCTTTTGAAATGATATTACCATTGAAAACCAACCTAACATTAATTTTATAAAAAAAACTAACATTAATAACACTAACATTAATGGAATTAAAAATTTAATAACTTTTTACAAAATGATTTCAAGTTATCAATCTAATAACAAAAGTATTTAAAATAGTTCATGAAATATATAATTGAATAAAAGTTGAATTATAAATAAATTTTTATTCTTTCAAATTCAATTTTTTTTTTCTTTTTATAATTTAACAACAACAACAACAACAACAACTTTTCAAAGGATTTTGATGAATTTTAACCAAATTAGAGCATAAAAGCCTGATTTTGCATTTTTTTAATGAAAATTTATTAAATCCTTTGAAATGATATTACCATTGAAAACCAACCTAACATTAATTTTAAAAAAATAAAATTAATAACACTAACATTAATGGAATTAAAAATTCAATACTTTTTTACAAAATGATTTCAAGTTATCAATCCAATAACAAAAGTATTTAAAATAATTCATGAAATATATAATTGAATAAAAGTTGAATTATAAATAATTTTTTATTCTTTCAAATTCAATTTTTTTTTCTTTTAATAATTTAACAACAACAACAACAACAACAACTTTTCAAAGGATTTTGATGAATTTTAACCAAATTAGAGCATAAAAGCTTGATTTTGCATTTTTTTATGAAAATTTATTAAATCCTTTGAAATGATATTACCATTGAAAACCAACCTAACATTAATTTTTTTTTTAAAATAACATTAATAACACTAACATTAATGTAATTAAAAATTCAATAAATTTTTAAAAAATGATTTCAAGTTATCAATCCAATAACAAAAGTATTTAAAATAGTTCATGAAATATATAATTGAATAAAAGTTGAATTATAAATAATTTTTTATTCTTTCAAATTCAATTTTTTTTCTTTTAATAATTTAACAACAACAACAATATTTCTTTGAATAACCCCCCCCCCACCCCACCCCACCCCTAAGTTTTTGGGTGTAATTCAGATCATTAAATGCTTGTTTTGAATGTTCTTCACCAGTGGTTCCAAATGTATCCGAAATTTCAATCAAATCTGTTTTACATCTCTGGAGAATCATACGCTGGAGTCTATGTCCCAACTCTTGCTTCAGAAGTTGTCAAAGGTAAAGTATCTTCTTCTTTCATGTGTTAACATAATCGAAGATGCATCTTCTTGATCTTTTGTTTCCTCCATTTGTTTGGTTATCTTGCAGGGAACAAAGATGGGTTAAAGCCAGCTCTTAACTTCAAGGTAACAATATTTAACTAGTCAAGCTCAGTTTCATGAATTTAGTTTCAGACAATTTGTTGAACACGCTCTTGTTTTGGACAGGGATATTTGGTTGGAAATGGAGTTGCGGATCCGGAGTTTGATGGAAACGCTCTTGTCCCGTTTGCACATGGGATGGGACTAATCTCTGATCAACTCTTTGAGGTTTGTTAATTTGGTTTCTCAATGGATGCTTAATCTTCCACTTCTTTAATCTGTTTAATATATCTAACACCTAACAGAAAAACCACAGAACGTTACAAAAGTTTGCAATGGAAATTTCTATGAAATAGATGGACGACTTGGTTGCGAGGAACAGTTAACGAAAGTTCTAAAGGTATAATGTTAATTTAAACACATTGAAAATGTTAAGACATCATGTTTTAATCTTTTGTTTTCGTGTCAGGATGTTGACAGGCTGAACATGTATAACATTCTTGAGCCATGTTATCACGGAACATCGCTATCCAGTTTTGACATTAGATATCTGCCTACAAGTCTTCTTCAGCTAGGCAAAACCGAAAAACCGTTAGCTGTAAGAAAAAGAATGTTTGGTCGAGCGTGGCCTGTTCATGCGTCTGTTCGCCCTGGCATTGTTCCTAGCTGGTCTCAACTCCTTGCTGACATCTCAGTTCCTTGCATTGTAAGTAAACCAAAACCTAGTGTCTCTCTGTTTTACCACTTCAGTGTATAAGCTGAAACAATAAACGTTTATTTTCAGGATGATAGAGTTGCAACAGCTTGGTTAAACGATCCAGCGATCAGGAAAGCTATTCATGCTAAAGAGGTCTTAAACTTTTTTTTTAATCCTATTGCTATATACTATGAAATCACATCATTGATGTGATGGAACATTTTTACAGGAGAGTGAGATTGGAAGCTGGAGACTTTGCACTGATAAAATCTTGTACGATCACGATGCAGGAAGCATGATCGAATTCCATAGAAACCTCACTCTAAATGGGTACAGAGCTCTCATTTACAGGTAGTTAAACAAAGCATATAACAATGATTCAAAATCCTTAGGCCTTTAGTTTAGAGAATGATGAAACAAGTTTTGATTTGAAGCGGGGATCACGATATGTGTGTTCCATATACTGGCTCTCAAGCTTGGACACATTCTCTTGGATACAAGGTGATTGATGAATGGAGGGCATGGATATCAAATGACCAAGTCGCGGGGTAATCTTTTTCTTTGTCTAGTCCAAAATTATGATTTCTTTTTGTGGATCTCTCAATGTTTTCTACAACTGATGCATATTTTTTTGCAGGTACACGCAAGGATATGCAAACAATCTCACATTTTTAACCATCAAGGCAAGCATTGAATCACAATACTCAATTTGGAAAAATGTTTGTTATATTCTTCTGATGTTTATATCCTTGTGGTGGTAATTTCAGGGTGCAGGACATACGGTTCCTGAGTATAAACCGCGGGAGGCTTTGGATTTCTATAGCCGATTTCTAGCAGGAAGCAATATTTAAGAGAGCTTCCTATTTATAAAAAAAAAAAAATACTACAGTAAATTGAAAAAATGTTAGATCATCTTGTTGTTTATTTACTTATTTGAATAAGAAAAATGTTTGTTTTCAGCTTGTGAATGATTGATTCTTCATGCTTCATCTTAAAACATCATGAATTCCTCTTCTTCTACCAGAATGCATGATGTTTCTACTTTCCACGTCTGAGCTGTTTGCCGTTCTTCACTGTGCGTAAACTAAACTAGGGATGAACACATTGACTTGAATATTTGCATAGTTGCATCTATGAAGGTATATTTCTTCTGCTGCTGCATCATCAAGTTTCTGATTTCTTGCTCGATTTTTATCTAAGTAACCACTAACTTGGCATAATTTTGTATTGCAAATTGAAATCCTCTTCAACAATTCAACAAACTTTTGGAGACAAATGTGAGAGTTAGACAACTTAAAATCAAATTTATAGTTTTGGTTATATTATGGATTGTTGCTCTTGATTCTGGCTTGATGACTTGATGAGGGTAATGTAATTAGTACATAATTTCTTTTGTCATTTAAAGTTATTTCTTTGTATTTCGTATCTTGGGAGACGTTTTGTGTTTACATATACACTTTAGGTCTAATGGTGGGTTTTGTAACCACATGGTTTGGACTCAAACTCAGCTTCAAGCACTTCTGCTTCTTTGTTTTCGTCTCGGATCTTATTATATAGCCACGACCAAAACGCAGTTTTAGGAATCTACGTGTAATAAGCATTTTTGAAACTCAAGTGTATCCAAAAAGAAGTAGCCGAAAAGAAAGTGCCGAAAAGAAAGTGCGGTTGATACATTACCAAGTTACATTGCACTTTCGTTGGTTTAAACGTCACATCACATTAATTATTTGTAGACATGTAGTAGACAATGGTCTTAATATAGTTCAGTTTAGGCCTATTTAATGATCCGAAGACTCATTTTTGAACGCGCAAGCATAAAACTATAGAAAAAGGTCGTTTATGATTTCACTAACATAAGATTTATTTAGAAAAAGGTCAATCTATGTTCCACAAGAACTTAAGTCAATAATAAGTTTTGTAACCACACGGTTTTGGTATTGAACTCCAACTCAGTTCAAGCTCTTCTGTTTTCCTGTTTTCGTCTGTGATATTTTATAATGCCACGACCAAAACGCAGTTTTAGAAATCTACATGGAAAGAGCGTTTTTTCGACTCAAGTTGAGTCCTAAAGAAAAGTGAGGTTGATAAATTACCAAGTTGCATTACACTTTCGTTGGTTTTAGAGGTCATATTAATTACTTGTAGAATGATTCTTAATATAGTTTAATTTAGGCGTTTTTCATTTTTTTTATATCATCAAGTTCATATATCAACGCGTAAACATAACAAGTTTAGAAAATGATTTTTACTTATTGCTCCACTTATAACATAAGCTTAAATCCATCTTAGTTCCATACGTACTTTGCTTTATGATTGATAGCTTCATCGGCATATGAGACATGAAGCTTCGACATTTTCTTCTTGAACGAGGCAGAGGAATTGCAGAGTTTTGGGAGAGAAGACTTTCCTTTGTACGCTTTGCACACTTGAGCCACAAAATCATCCATATTCTGCATCCCCAAAACCAAAACAAACAACACATTTTTAATCAATTATAACAAATCTAAATAAATGTAGTCAGATATTCATGAAAACAAGAGTTATACGTCATAGAGTGGTTTGTCGTTGACTGTGACCCATGGTACATATTCATGTTTCGGGTTCAAACTAAAAGTCTGGTTTGCATACTCCATTATGAGCTGAAATAACAAAGCAAAATGGTTATAATTAGGGTTATATAATGATAAAATATATGTGTACATTATGAATTTGTTTTTTGTAAACTTACATTTTTAGAGAGATCACCGGAGTAACAATCTTTGATGGCTTTCTCACCTCCGTATTTCTTAACACATGATGATTCCCAGTGTTTCGTGTTCTTTTCAACGCACCTTATGAACCAGTAGTGCATTTTCTGCGTTCCAAAACCATTACATTTTTTTAATTAAAATTATAACAATCTAAGAGCTTTTAAACCGGAGTAAAAACCATATAAAATTCCCAACCTTTGAACCGGATGACCGAAACAAACCGGTTGATATCAGTTCACTAATTTTCTTAACAAAATTAAAACATTTTAAAAATGTTGTCTCTAAATTTTCACTATTTTTTTTATCTCATAAATAGTTAATTAAAAACAACAAAATTGTAAGTTTTTATTTAAAACTCTTAAAAAGCATAGTAAATAAATGCATGATAATTATATACCGGATCGGGCCAAGTTCTTATGGCACAAGCTTCAATGGCGTTTAGTTTGCATTCCTCTTCACCATGCTTCACAAAAATTTCATAATTAATTAGAATTTGGTATACGATAAACATATAACTGATTTAAACGATCTATAATCTTATAAATATGAAGAAAAAAATAGTTTATCAACAAGAAGATATGTTTTGAAGAGTACTCCTTAAAAATATCATAAAGATCATTCACAATCTTGTAGATCATTCTAACAAATCTTATACCAATACATTGAGAAAAATTGGGTAACTAAAATTAAAGAACCTCCTCTTAACAAGAAAACTATAAAAGGTTTAAAAAAAAAAACAAGAAAACTTTCAAACAAGGAGGAGGAGAAATTGAAAAGAACCTGGCAAGTAACAGTCAGATCATCGGAGATACGAGCGTTACCGAACGGAACTAGTTTTAGATCGGTGATTGTGTGGAGATCGGAGTTAAAGATTTTTACTAGACCATCGGCTATGAATTTCTGACAGTAGGGACAAAGTGATTCGTAGTAAAGGTCGAGTTTCACTTTGTCGGATTCATCTCCAGCCACAAAGTTGTGTGAGAATGTGAACATAAGGCAAGCTAAGAAGAAGAACACAAACTTGTTTAAAGAAGAAGAGGAGGCCATTGTTGAAAGTACTTTTAGTTAAGAGTTTGAATTGAGTGGCTCATGACGAATGTCTAGTGTATACATTTATAGATAGTTTTATTTTACCGTTACCGTCACTGATTTTTTACTAGTTGGTGGTACTTGGTAACAATTTTCACGTGGGGTCTATTTTTTTGACTTTTGTGTCCATAGTAGTAAAGCGTCAAACTGAGTAGATAAACAACATATGCTTAATAGTTGTAAAATGTTAGAGCAATTCCAACGTAACGCTATTCCACGCTATATTAAGTGTTTTTTCAGCTTCAACTGAATGCCATCTTCAACACTAAATATTGATTTTTAGTGTTTTGTGAATAGTGACACGCTATATTTGATGTGACACTGTTCACATCACTAAATATATAATATTATTTTCTTTTTTTTTGCTTAATTATGTTTATTAGATAGATAAAATTCTTGTTCGGGAATGCGCTAGGCGTTAATCGGACGCTCGGTTCAGATATAGCGATAAAAAATCGGAAATAAATCGGAGAGTAATCGGGGAATAATTTTTTGTATTATTTAATATTTTATTAAACATTTTTATATATAACACATCAAAATTACAAATTCATAACATAATTTTTTTATTTTACCAAACAATCCAAAACCAAAAAATAATAAAAAGAAGATACGTGGAAAGAGATATTTACTTCATTTTTTTAGCAGCTAAAATGTTTTCTATTTAATTGCATGAGAAATATAAAAAAATTACAGTCCAACCCAAGCAAAGTGTTGGAAAAGACAAGCTTAACAGTAGGGAAAAGCTAAACAAAATAAAGAAGCTCAATACACAGACAACAAAAGTCAAGACATTACCAGATCAAGAGATCAAAAGTAAGAGAGGATGATAAAAACTCTGGCTATTTCCCCACCGCGGGAGATAAAAAACAACATCATCAATGGTTTTGGGCTCGATGGATTAGCTTATTAATCGCTGATTTTTTGTTAAACCACGCTCTCGGCGGTTAAAACTCGGTGTCCCGCATAATTGGTCCGATTAGCTCCAACTCTCCATGGTGACCCACCATCGAATGTTTTCTCGGCCGCCTAATGGTCAACTTGCCTGCATTTTAGAACAAGGGATAAAATACATGACTAAAGAATAACTATACCATAAATATTTTTTATTTTCATTTTATAATAAGACATTTTAATTATAATTCATATATTTCATAAAATATCTAAAAATTAATATGCAAATTGATTTTATATTATGAGAATTAGTATGAAATTTGGTTTTATGTTTTTAATTTGTCGATTATAATTTTATATTTAACTTATAATTAATCAGTTTTTTAAATAATTAATATTGTTAAATTGATTAAAATTAAAGAAAACCTAGATTTAATAATATAATAATTGATAATATTATTTTTAGTGTGAGATTTGGTGTTGTGGTTGGAGATGAAAAATAAAGTAAAACACCAAAACACTAAGTTTTGGTGTTGAATTGGAGTTGCTGTTAATTACAATGAATCAATAATTATCTAATAAAAACCGGTATAAACATGATCACAAATACTACTATATAAAATAAAGTATCTTGATATTAATAGGGTCAATTTGGTTAATAACCATAACAAAAACAAAAATTAAGAAAGTAACCATATGGTTAGAGAGAGGTAGTGAGAGATAGAGACAGAAAAAGGGGGGGGGGGGTTTGGTTAGTTTATAGGTTTTTGTTTTTTTTTTATGGTCATTGACTTAATTTTCCCATATTAATAAGAGCATCCCATGTTTTAAACAATAAAATATTAGAACAAAAATAAAAAAAAAGAGAGAGAAATGAGATGGGGTTCTCATTTGAGATATCCATGAGAGATAAGTGAGAACCCCTCATAACACTTGTCTCTTACTCATTAGCTCAAAATTTTTATTTAGATTAAAATTTAATTCTAAATTGTAATTGTGTTAAAATAATAATTTTTTCTTGTTTGAGAACTTTAAAAGGGTTCTCACCAATGTGGATGCTCTAAGGATCCCTAATAATAAATTAAAAGTTACAATAGCCGTAGGTTCTAATGCTACCTATTGATGGGGTCTAAATAGTCGTCCGAGATTGGAGGATTTCTTTGGGGACTCGTCGAGCTTTGAATTTGTAGGACCTTAAGCTGCAAGTGCACAGCGTGCGTTGTTGTACTTAGGGTATCGAACCACAGGGAGCAGGTTAACTGCAAAATAGGAAATAAGGACAACCAAAGACGCAGAGAATTAGCATATTGGGGGAAAGTGTCACGATTTTTGCAGAAAAGAAAGAAGGGAGAGCAATGTCTTATATAGAGAAGGGTGTCAACCAATTCTATAACCAATGGGAAAAGAAAAATCAACTTAAGTGCTTGTAAAAAGGAAATCACGTGAGCAGTGCAGAAAAAGTAAATATTAAAGTGCGTAAATCTCGAGTTGTAAAGCAGATGGGAGAAACAAGTTGGGGATCTTCACGAGAAATCTATGGGGTTCTAACTAAAAATCAAACTCACAAAAGTTCAGACAAACGAGACTAGACGATTTTCCCTAAACTGGAATCACTGTTTTAACGACCTAAACTATCTCGAGCAAGATCGATCTATGTTATGCCAAGTGCGCGGGACTACTCTCGTATCCAACGGCCAAGGCGAACACGCAGTAATGATTGAGACAATAAACGTTCACGACTTCTCCTTAGGTATGCATAAGCATCCCAAAAGTGTTATGCTCCACCAAACTAGGTTCGGATCTGAAATTCAGCAGGTTAATGGTTTTCAAAGAACCTAAAATCAGTCTCTATTTCATGATGCTAGATTCATGCAATAAGAACAAGTTTGATAAGAAAGAAAACCTTAATCTACGGTCTAAACAATCGTTTCAAGAACAGTTAATGAAATTCCCCATAAATCCCCTTAAAGAACACCCAACAAAAATAAACTACTCAGACATGAAAGGAGTAGAAAACGAGATTGATGAATGCATAACTTGTATAAATCAACGAGAAGTAAAGAGAAGTTTCATGGAAATTGATCTCCCTCGAAGAACAAGGATGGAGACCGGGAGAGAACGAGATCCGCAGCCACAAAGTTAGCCGAGAACCAAAGCAAAGAAAACGTGAAAAGAACTTGTTTATGAAACCCTCAACATCGAGTATATATAGGTCTTCAAGTCCCCTTGGGCGTCAATTAGGTCTTGGCATGCATAAGACGGCTGCAGGTTTAAGTTGGGATTCAAATGGGCTCGGGAATCGTCAAGTGGCTGGCCGGCCGAGCGACGTGTCGTGGCGCGGCCACTGGTCGTCTGGTAAGGTCGTGGCGTGGCCAGCTTGGTCTTCCAAGTGCTTGACGAACCTTCTTGAACAACCAAATACTCGAAATCTAGTGTTTGTGCATTAAAACCTTAGTGAAATGCTTATTAAAGCACGCACTTATTATAGCAAAAACGGGTAAAATATGCATGTTATCACCTACCTGGGTTGGTCTCGATGTATCTTTTAAATGGCAATCCTTTTCCTATTATTTGTGAAGGAGAATTAGTGAAAAAGATGATGTGTCACACACACAATCAAACTTAGTGTATTTTAAAGATGACATGTAAATATGACATGTCAAATTTCTTAAAATAGACAAAATATTTTGATTGGCTGAGTTGAAATTACTAAATTTAAAGTAAATAAATTGTGAAATTATCACATAAATACACTATATTATAACATTAAAATTAACTAAAAATGATAATTACAGTGATTTAATTTTTTTTACATATATTCATATTTTGATTGGCTAGATTAAGATTCCCTCTAATAAATATAAACATTAACAAAGTTGAAGGTGAAAATATTATCATTCTCAAATATTACTTATTTTTATAATAATATCTATAAAATATGATTTTACAATATTAAATAAAATATTAAAAATAAAAATTATTAAAAGATATTAACAGTAAATAGATATTTAACTTTATAATGTTGTGTAGACTTGAACTCAAACACAACTTTTCTTTCGGATGGTCGCAAATTCACATTGTGATGATCATATTTGGAAAAATGACCACAACTTTCAAATCATATGTAACGACCCGGACCCAGCCCATTTGAATTAGTTTAAATGAATTGATTTTTGCTACATATGTTATCAAAGTGCACTTACCTTTTTCGGTCACTTACCCTAAGAGAACTCCAGAGTTAAGCGTGCTTATGCTGGAGTATGACTAGGATGGGTGACCTTCCGGGAAGTCATCTAAGGAACCGTGTGAGTGAGGCCAAAACACGGGAAAAGGCCACGTGATAATTGCAGGGACAAGGAAATCAATCGGTCGGGCCACCGAGAAAAATAACGCACCGACCGTCGGACAGGGTCGGGGCCCACGAGCAAGACGGAGGGATGGGTGACTCGCCGGTAGGGGCGGTCGGGGTGTTTCAAGTGGTATCAGAGCCAGGGGAAGTCAAACTGGTTCTGTCCCAGGAGAATGTCTTGAGGTTTGGGGGTTAGGGTTCACACTGGCGGGATCAGAATTTGGGGACAAATTCCCGTTTAGTGGGGAGAATTGTAACAACCCGGGCCCGGCCCATTTGAATTAGTTTAAATGAATTGATTTGGCTACCTATGTCATCAAAGTGCACTTAGAAGGATTAGGATGGGTGACCTTCCGGGAAGTCCTCTGCGAAACCGTGTGAGTGAGGCCAAAACACAGGAAAAGGTCACGTGGTTATTGCAGCGACAAGTAAATCAGTCGGCCGGGCCACCGAGAAAAATGACGTACCGACCGTCGGACAGAGACAGGGCCTGCGAGCCCGACGGAGGGATGGGTGACTCGCCGGTAGGGGCGGTCGGGACGTTACATCATAGATCATAATGGCAATGCAATTCCAATGTTAGCTAGATTAGATATGAGAGTCATGAATATGCTAACCAAGTTTCAAATCATTCAATTATTAAGAAAATAGCTTCGGAAAGCTCGACTCCATTTGGCCACCTAACCCTTTAGCGAAGCTGCGCGAAAAGGATGCTGGGCCAAAGGGGGATTAGTCTGGGCCAAAAGGCCTGCGATGAACCTCCAGATATCAAAAAAAAAGCTTCGGAAAAACCAAGTTTATTTTGTTGTCATTGGATTAACGCATACATTATACAAGTTTTGTGGGCTTCAGAGCGGGTCCAGTTTATTCGATTGATACATTGAATTCTTCTATTCGATTTGTTTTTTTGTTAAATAATAATTTGTCATCTACTTTTTTTTCGTCGTTAACAATTCACTTATCCTCCTACCTATTATTTAGGTTAACGGAAATTTATATAATATTCAAAATTGATATTTAATATTTGATTAAGTAGAAAAAATATTATTCTAATTATTTTAAAGTTCTTCGTAATTGTTTAATATAACTTTTTTAGTTTACAACCGTCCATCAGCGTAAACGTTAGGGAAATATGAAATTTTGATTAAACACAAAATTGTAAAAATGATTTCCGTAATTATTGTTAAACGAATTGCATCTTTGTAAAAAGATAACTTTTGCGGAAAGTATCGGGAAAAAGAACCAACATCTAATATTACAACTAACTTATTTATAACCCGCATATGCATGCACAAATATACATATTTATTTCTACATGAAAATCAACTGTACTTTGTAAAATTATATATTACAAGCCATAAACTTTATTATTTCCTTTTAACACATAAATCACCACATAAATATTCAGCAGCCCTTTATATATTTATCAACTTCAATTTTTTTACAAATATACGTGAGAACATTAATGTTAATTGTGGAAAAGTTGAAGTCGCATGCGAGCTGGTTGTGCATACATTTTGTTAACCTCCGTTTCAATCCAACCTTAATTTTAATCATTAGACAACTTTTATTTTTTGAACATCCTCATCTGTTCTAAGAGCGGTGAAGTGGTTCGTCCTCACGCAAGTGTGGACCAACCAATTACTCTCTCTTAGGACAAGTATATATATATATATATATATATATATATATATATATTAATGTAAATATATATTTTAAATGATTTGGAATTTTTATGCATAATTGTTTTTTATAATTACAAATAATTTTTAGGTTTGTTTATATATATATCTATATATATATTAATGAAAAAACGTTTTTTTTTAATTTTAATTACTATTTAATAGAATTTTAACATTTGCAAAATAGGAAATCAGGACAACCAAAGACGCAGAGAATTAGCATTTTGGGGGTAAGTGTCACGATTTTTGCAGAAAAGAAAGAAGGGAGAGCAATGTCTTATATAGAGAAGGGTGTCAACCAATTTTATAACCAATGGGAAAAGAAAAATCAACTTAAGTGCTTGTAAAAAGGAAATCACGTGAGCAGTGCAGAAAAAGTAAATATTGAAGTGCGTAAATCTCGAGTTGTAAAGCAGATGGGAGAAACAAGTTGGGGATCTTCTCGGAAAATCTATGGGGGTTCTAACTAGAAATCAAACTCACAAAAGTTCAGACAAACGAGACTAGACGATTTTCCCTAAACTGGAATCACTGGTTTTAACGACCTAAACTATCTCGAGCAAGATCGATCTATGTTATGCCAAGTGTGCGGGACTACTCTCGTATCCAACGGCCAAGGCGAACACGCAGTAATGATTGAGACAATAAACGTTCACGACTTCTCCTTAGGTATGCATAAGCATCCCAAANATGTTATGCCAAGTGCGCGGGACTACTCTCGTATCCAACGGCCAAGGCGAACACGCAGTAATGATTGAGACAATAAACGTTCACGACTTCTCCTTAGGTATGCATAAGCATCCCAAAAGTGTTATGCTCCACCAAACTAGGTTCGGATCTGAAATTCAGCAGGTTAATGGTTTTCAAAGAACCTAAAATCAGTCTCTATTTCATGACGCTAGATTCATGAAATAAGAACAAGTTTTATAAGAAAGAAAACCTTAATCTACGGTCTAAACAATCGGTTCAAGAACAGTTAATGAAATTCCCCATAAATCCCCTTAAAGAACACCCAACAAAAATAAACTACTCAGACATGAAAGAAGGAGTAGAAAACGAGATTGATGAATGCATAACTTGTATAAATCAACGAGAAGTAAAGAGAGGTTTCATGGAAATCGATCTCCCTCGAAGAACAAGGATGGAGATCGGGAGAGAACGAGATCCGCAGCCACAAAGTTAGTCGAGAACCAAAGCAAAGAAAACGTGAAAAGAACTTGTTTATGAAACCCTCAACATCAAGTATATATAGGTCTTCAAGTCCCCTTGGGCGTCAATTAGGTCTTGGCATGCATAAGACGGCTGCAGGTTTAAGTTGGGATTCAAATGGGCTCGGGAATCGTCAAGTGGCTGGCCGGCCGAGCGACGTGTCGTGGCGCGGCCACTGGTCGTCTGGTAAGGTCGTGGCGTGGCCAGCTTGGTCTTCCAAGTGCTTGACGAACCTTCTTGAACAACCAAATACTCGAAATCTAGTGTTTGTGCATTAAAACCTTAGTGAAATGCTTATTAAAGCACGCACTTATTATAGCAAAAACGGGTAAAATATGCATGTTATCACCTACCTGGGTTGGTCTCGATGTATCTTTTAAATGGCAATCCTTTTCCTATTATTTGTGAAGGAGAATTAGTGAAAAAGATGATGTGTCACACACACAATCAAACTTAGTGTATTTTAAAGATGACATGTAAATATGACATGTCAAATTTCTTAAAATAGACAAAATATTTTGATTGGCTGAGTTGAAATTACTAAATTTAAAGTAAATAAATTGTGAAATTATCACATAAATACACTATATTATAACATTAAAATTAACTAAAAATGATAATTACAGTGATTTAATTTTTTTTACATATATTCATATTTTGATTGGCTAGATTAAGATTCCCTCTAATAAATATAAACATTAACAAAGTTGAAGGTGAAAATATTATCATTCTCAAATATTACTTATTTTTATAATAATATCTATAAAATATGATTTTACAATATTAAATAAAATATTAAAAATAAAAATTATTAAAAGATATTAACAGTAAATAGATATTTAACTTTATAATGTTGTGTAGACTTGAACTCAAACACAACTTTTCTTTCGGATGGTCGCAAATTCACATTGTGATGATCATATTTGGAAAAATGACCACAACTTTCAAATCATATGTAACGACCCGGACCCAGCCCATTTGAATTAGTTTAAATGAATTGATTTTTGCTACATATGTTATCAAAGTGCACTTACCTTTTTCGGTCACTTACCCTAAGAGAACTCCAGAGTTAAGCGTGCTTATGCTGGAGTATGACTAGGATGGGTGACCTTCCGGGAAGTCATCTAAGGAACCGTGTGAGTGAGGCCAAAACACGGGAAAAGGCCACGTGATAATTGCAGGGACAAGGAAATCAATCGGTCNGGGTCAATTTAGTTAATAACCATAACAAAAACAAAAATTAAGAAAGTAACCAATTGGTTAGAGAGAGATAGGGAAAGATAGAAAGAGAAAAGGGGGGGGTTTGGTTAGTTTATAGGTTTTTGTTTTTTTTTTATGGTCATTGACTTAATTTTCCCATATTAATAAGAGCATCCCATGTTTTAAACAATAAAATATTAGAACAAAAATAAAAAAAAAGAGAGAGAAATGAGATGGGGTTCTCATTTGAGATATCCATGAGAGATAAGTGAGAACCCCTCATAACACTTGTCTCTTACTCATTAGCTCAAAATTTTTATTTAGATTAAAATTTAATTCTAAATTGTAATTGTGTTAAAATAATAAT
This sequence comes from Alliaria petiolata, assembly GCA_020283515.1. NCBI lineage: Eukaryota > Viridiplantae > Streptophyta > Magnoliopsida > Brassicales > Brassicaceae > Alliaria > Alliaria petiolata. The sequence continues at coordinate 30,715,668 of JAHZTW010000004.1, read as the reverse complement.
TTTTTCTTGTTTGAGAACTTTAAAAGGGTTCTCACCAATGTGGATGCTCTAAGGATCCCTAATAATAAATTAAAAGTTACAATAGCCGTAGGTTCTAATGCTACCTATTGATGGGGTCTAAATAGTCGTCCGAGATTGGAGGATTTCTTTGGGGACTCGTCGAGCTTTGAATTTGTAGGACCTTAAGCTGCAAGTGCACAGCGTGCGTTGTTGTACTTAGGGTATCGAACCACAGGGAGCAGGTTAACTGCAAAATAGGAAATAAGGACAACCAAAGACGCAGAGAATTAGCATATTGGGGGAAAGTGTCACGATTTTTGCAGAAAAGAAAGAAGGGAGAGCAATGTCTTATATAGAGAAGGGTGTCAACCAATTCTATAACCAATGGGAAAAGAAAAATCAACTTAAGTGCTTGTAAAAAGGAAATCACGTGAGCAGTGCAGAAAAAGTAAATATTAAAGTGCGTAAATCTCGAGTTGTAAAGCAGATGGGAGAAACAAGTTGGGGATCTTCACGAGAAATCTATGGGGTTCTAACTAAAAATCAAACTCACAAAAGTTCAGACAAACGAGACTAGACGATTTTCCCTAAACTGGAATCACTGTTTTAACGACCTAAACTATCTCGAGCAAGATCGATCTATGTTATGCCAAGTGCGCGGGACTACTCTCGTATCCAACGGCCAAGGCGAACACGCAGTAATGATTGAGACAATAAACGTTCACGACTTCTCCTTAGGTATGCATAAGCATCCCAAAAGTGTTATGCTCCACCAAACTAGGTTCGGATCTGAAATTCAGCAGGTTAATGGTTTTCAAAGAACCTAAAATCAGTCTCTATTTCATGACGCTAGATTCATGAAATAAGAACAAGTTTTATAAGAAAGAAAACCTTAATCTACGGTCTAAACAATCGGTTCAAGAACAGTTAATGAAATTCCCCATAAATCCCCTTAAAGAACACCCAACAAAAATAAACTACTCAGACATGAAAGAAGGAGTAGAAAACGAGATTGATGAATGCATAACTTGTATAAATCAACGAGAAGTAAAGAGAGGTTTCATGGAAATCGATCTCCCTCGAAGAACAAGGATGGAGATCGGGAGAGAACGAGATCCGCAGCCACAAAGTTAGTCGAGAACCAAAGCAAAGAAAACGTGAAAAGAACTTGTTTATGAAACCCTCAACATCAAGTATATATAGGTCTTCAAGTCCCCTTGGGCGTCAATTAGGTCTTGGCATGCATAAGACGGCTGCAGGTTTAAGTTGGGATTCAAATGGGCTCGGGAATCGTCAAGTAGCTGGCCGGCCGAGCGACTTGTTGTGGCGCGGCCACTGGTCATCTGGTAAGGTCATGGCGCGGCCAGCTTGGTCTTCCAAGTGCTTGACGGACCTTCTTGCTTCTTCCATAACTTGAGATACAACCGTGAGATTGTCCTAAAATCAGTCTCTAGTTCATGACGCTAGATTCATGCAATAAGAACAAGTTTGATAAGAAAGAAAACCCTAATCTACGGTCTAAACAATCGGTTTAAGAACAGTTAATGAAATTCCCCATAGATCCCCTTAAAGAACACCCAAAGAAAATAAACTACTCAGACATGAAAGAAGGAGTAGAAAACGAAATTAATGAATGCATAACTTGTATAAATCAACGAGAAGTAAAGAGAGGTTTTACGAAAATTGATCTCCCTTGAAGAACAAGGATGGAGATCAATAGAGAACGAGATCCGCGGCCACAAAGTTAGCCGAGAACCAAAGCAAAGAAAACGTGAAAAGAACTTGTTTATGAAACTCTAAACATCGAGTATATATAGGTCTTCAAGTCCCATTCGGCATCAATTAGGTCTTGGCGTGCATAAGACGGATGCGGGTTTAAGTTAGGCTTCAAATAGGCTCGAAAATCGTCAACTAGCTGGACAGCCGAGCGGCTGGTCGTGGTGCGGCCATCTTGGTCTTCCGGGTGCTTGACGGACCTTCTTTCTTCTTCCATAACTTGAGATCCAACTGTGGGATTGTCCTCAAACCACTTCGAGGTGAAAGACAACTGATTACGCTACCTTGTCTCCAAATATGAGTTTGATCTTGTGGTGGGAAGGCCTTCATCTGATAGTAAACTTATGTCCTGGAGCACTGTTTTCGGAAATGTCCATTTTGCTCCTAAATATGCGTTTTTTGCTAAGATTACCTGAAAAAAGTCTTGAACAACCAAATACTCGAAATCTAGTGTTTGTGCATTAAAACCTTAGTGAAATGCTTATTAAAGCACGCACTTATTATAGTAAAAACGGGTAAAATATGCATGTTATCACCTACCTGGGTTGGTCTCGATGTTTCTTTCAAATGGCAATCCTCTTCCTATTATTTGTGAAGAAGAATTAGTGAAAAAGATGATGTGTCACACACACAATCAAACTTAGTGTATTTTAAAGATGACATGTAAATATGACATGTCAAATTTCCTAAAATAAACAAAATATTTTGATTGGCTGAGTTGAAATTACTAGAATTTAAAGTAAATAAATTGTGAAATTATCACATAAATACACTATATTATAACATTAAAATTAACTAAAAATGATAATTACAATGATTTAATTTTTTTTACATATATTCATATTTTGATTGGCTAGATTAAGATTCCCTCTAATAAATATAAACATTAACAAAGTTGAAGGTGAACATATAGTACAACAACGAACTATAGTACTTCAGCAGAACCAGAACATTAAGCAGCATAACCACTAATGAAAAAAGAAAATGATATATTTTGATGCTTCCATCAATAACCAGAAGGTCTCTGACTAGCGCTAGCTCATTGTAAATCTCAATCATCTGAACATCAATATCTCCATATATTATATTTGAGACAAACATGAATGTATATCTCCATATGATTCCCAAAAGTCAAAAGAAGATGTAACAAACCAGAATGTATATGTTCATATATTATACTAGAATATGACCCGCACATATGTGAGTTTTGAATAAAATATTTTAAATCGGTAAAAAAATATTTGAAAATAAAATTCTCGAATAACTGTTATTCTGTAAATAAGAAAACCAAACATTTATTAACTAAAATAAATAAATTATGGCTAATTCGAAATGTGAACCGTAGCGAACCAAACAGATAACCAAACTGGTTAAATCTATTATAACAAAAAAATATTAAAAACATATATTTTTTTTTAATTTTCTTATTTACTTTTGATTTTTTTTATTTTACTTTTAGTATTAGTAATTGATCATACAATATTCTTAATCTAAAAGAAAAACATAAAAAAACTTATTTTTATTTCTCTTAATTATCTTATTTACCTTTTTGATTTTTATTTAATTTTCCTTTTAGTATTTGTAGTCTCGATTATACAATAATCTTTAATCTAATTGGAAAATATTGAATAAACTTATTTTCCTTTTTTTTGTTTTTAAAACTATTTTTTAGATTTAAGTAATCATTATATTAAAATCTAATTGATTGGAGTTTTTAACATGTGTCAAAATCTAATCGATTAACTTGGCACGTGTCACGATCATGTTAATTAACAAATTTGACGCATCCATCTTTATATAATAAGATTTTTGAGCTGTGAGAGAGGTGTTTGTTTTAATTTCAATAAGAGAGGCATTTGATCGTGGCATGTAACAAGTTAATCAATAAGATTTTGACACGTGTCAAATTTATCGATTTAGATTTTGATGCGTGTCCCGATAAAATATTATTTTTAAAGAAAAAGGAATTCAAAAAAAATAAAAAATGTCAAAATTATTGATTTAGATTAAAAAGTAAACTTAAATTAACAAGAATATATTTTAATTTAAGAAAAGAAAATAAAACAAAAGGTTCGACCGGTGAGAAGCCAAGCTGGCCAAAAGGCATATGGGTTCCTCTGAGCTGACAGGCCAGTATGGCTTGGTAAGCAAGCAACCATGCCTAGTTTAATTTAAAGGAAAATAAAAATAAAAAATAAATTAGTTTAACTAGGATATATTACAAGTAGAAAAAAAATTATAGATGCTAATGATCATGTAATAATCATGTAAAGATCATTTTGATGCGAGTCTTTATGCATAATTTTATATCTCATTGTCTTGGACTTCAGGTAAAACCCGTCACAAGAAAAATGTGTTGTTCGTCATCGCACATCCTGATGATGAGTCAATGTAAGATTTGAAAATGCATCTCTCTTTGGCTGTTGTTGGAATTAATGAAATGTTAAGATACGTTTTTGTGTGTGTGTGTGTGTTAGACTGAGAGATCAGTCTTTGACGCTCTTGACAGGTTCTTTTCTCCAACTAACAACTCGTCGTGTTTACGTCGCAAAACCTCGTGATCACAGCTTTCTTCGTCTCTAATAAGTGGATTACAGTGCGTATCCATGACCATGTCGTTTGAACGGCATAGGGGAGAAATTTCCAAGTGAACTCCCACTGGTAAGTAGTAATTTCTCTATTTCAACAAAAGCATAGTTCTTGATCTGATCATCCGAAAACGTCAACTCTACATTAATTTTAACAGATATTAAGTAGCACAACAAACAATAATAGACCAATGTAAGAATATAGGTATAACTCTTAAGAATTACTATACCTCGGCTCCCGGTTTCCTTCCTCCGATGGTACAGAACGTCGCCGCTAGGATCTGCCAAGTTGCCTCCCAAACCCTCGATGGTATGACAATACTATCTGTAATTAGCATGATTACAAATTACTTCTTCCTTTTAATGCTTACCTTTATGCAAAATTTGATATCTCATCGCCTTGGACTTCAGGTCAAACCCGTCACAAGAAAAATGTGTTGTTCGTCATCGCACATCCTGATGATGAGTCATTGTAAGATTTGAAAATGCATCTCTGTTTGGCTGTTGTTGGAATTAATGAAATGTTAAGATACGTTTTTTTGTGTGTGTGTGTTGGACTGAGAGATTACTCTTTGACGCTCTCGACAGGTTCTTTTCTCCAACAATAAACTACTTAACTTCCAATGGCTACAACCTTCACCTATTATGCTTGTCCACTGGTAATATACCATTACATACTTTCTAGATTGGTGTATTACTTCCCTTTTCAAAGTTTGGAAATTGGTAAAAGGATTATTATCTTGTAGACCCGACATAAGTCTTTTTTGTGCCACAACATAATTGCATATTTATCCAATGAGTTAAACCTGGTGGGATCTGAGGAATTTCTAGTTTCATTGAGTAAATGCGAGGGATGTTACAGAAATGCAGTTTGGAATTCGTTTGGGACACTTAAGATGAATTATGTTTTTTTTTCAGGTAATGCCGATGGTATAGGAAGCATTAAGAAAGATGAGCTGCATAAGGCTTGTGCAGTACGAAGGTGATAGGGGTCTTGTTTTACCCTAATAAAACTACTGCAAGTGCACAGTAAAAGCAATCGTAGTATAAGGGGTTATCGAATCCACAGGGAAGGGATAATCACACAGCAAATTTCTAAATTCGAATTATGGTAAGTAAGAATATAAAACTTAATAGACGGAAAGCGATTTAAAAGACTTTGTAAAATTCAGGAGACAAAACGCTAGGTTCAGGGAAATTCTCAGGTGATCTAAATTTCAGGTCTAGACAGAATGTTAGGAATAATGAAGATCCGCTCTTGAACTCGAAACACAACAATAAAATCAACTAACTCTCGTTGCGAAGACTTTCTATGTCTAAACCCTAGAATTCCAAATCTCTTTGCAAATTCTAACAATTCAAACAAGCATTAAAGTTCAGGTTCTATTGTTCACAAAATCCTAAACCAAATCTCTTTGCGAATAGGTATTTTGCTCATCTAACATTAGTTCAGGCAATCAATAATACTCTCGCATCTATTAATTAACCTAAGATCAGATTCTAGGTCTTGAAGCTAGAATAAGCATTAAACACAAATCCAGATGAAGAACTCTAATGATTTTATCCTAACAATTTAATTCGACCTAACAATTCACTGATCACCTTTGAAAACCCTAAACCTAACTAGCAAACTACTCAGACATGGTGAATAAAGAAAACATCATGAATAAAATAGTTTGCATAAAAGAAATCAATAGAAACAAAGGAGTTCCAAATTTGCTCTGAATGATACAAATTCTTCTCTCTAAAATCTCTCTAAAAATCTCTCTTTAAAATTCTTGTGTAGCCTAAACAATGGCTGAAAAACTATATGTATAGGCTAAAACACGAGCTGGAGCACTTTTGTAAATAAAGAAATCTTCTGGGCAAATTTTCTTTTTCTTAAAGACTTGTAAAATCAGGCGGTTTTAGGAATCCACGATTGGTGTCGATCGACACCAATTAGTGTCGATCGACACTCGTTCCAAAATCTGGCTCTCTGACTTCATCATTTTGCAGCTTCTTCCACAATGATCAAAAAACTCCAATTATGCTCCAAACGTAGTCCAACCTGCAAAGACTATAATAGGACTCTAAAAATATCAAAAGACTCTATAAAAAGACTTATATCATGGTCCAAAAACGGGGAAAAACCATGATATATCAACTCCCCCAGACTTAGCCTTTGTTTGCCCTCAAGCAAAACAGAAACTTATAATGAAGTAGAAGTTTGAAAACAGAAACTTTCGAATACCTCTTCAGAACGCCACATTGATTAACACTTCTTGAATCCACATGCTATAAAGCCAACCTTAGGAAAGTTCAGTGTACTTACCACAAGCTTAGCAATCTCGCAGTTTGAATCCAGATCCTTTCCTTGGTAAAATTTTGAACTCTAACAGTGGTATTGCCACATAACTTTACAGATTCTTTGCCCTTCCTTAGTGCCTGAACGAGACATTCTTCATACAGCTCTCCCATTTTCTCTTCCCTTAGTCAACTGCTGCCCATTTTCAGGGTGTTCTAAGATCTTTTCATTGACTCTTCTTTTCTTTTGCAATCTTGGGGAATAGTGCTACTCTCTACTTGTGTTCCTTGTTAGGAGACGGGTTCAAGAACACTCACTAATATTGTTCCTTGTGAGGAGACAGGCTCATGAGGTTCTTTGCACTATTCCCAGACTAAGACTCTTTTTCTTTCTTTTCTCAAGGGAAGATCAAGCAGAGACTGCAATTTCCTATCTGTTCGGACTGAAAGAGGAATCAAGTTCTGCGCATACCTAGTTCTTATAAGGGGATCTGAACTCGCCCTGTTAGACTGATTCCACTTGCAGCTTTCTACTTAATAAGACCTGCAATCAACTCTTATAGCAATGATTCTTTCAAGTGTCAACTTCCTGTGGTTAGTTCCTAGAAAAACTGAAAGTTTCAACTGATTTTGACTCAATAAAACTAAATTTTTGAAAATTGTTTTGACTCTCAAAACAAAACACAAAGTCAGTAATCACCTCCCCCAGACTTAAACAACACTGTCCCAAGTGTTATCAAGCCTGAGGTTGGCTAAAAGAAAGATTAAAAACAACCGAAAAGACCAGATAGAAGACTTACCTTCGTCTGCGCATGGTGTCAATCGACACCTAGTAGTGTCGATCGACACTGGTCAAGGTCGAGTCCAATGTCTCCTTTTTCAACAGACTGAATCTAGGACTTAAGTAAAACCAAAACAAAATAAAAAGAAAAACTTACCTAACAGTGGGTTGGCTCCCACTCAGCGCTCGTTTTCAGTCATTAGCTTGACTGTGTCGGGGTTCAGACGTCTGGTGGATCAGAGGGTGGCATCGAATGCTTCCCAGACGAATGTCTTCTCATCCATGGTGGTGTATAGGCATTAGGTCCATGAGAGAGACCAAGGAAATGAGGAACATCAGCAGGGTGGGACTTGAGTTTGGGTGGGACACTTTGTTTTCCTGCAGAAGCATCAAAAGCAATACCAAGCCTTCTACGAGAATCTCGTTGCTTGCATAAGTGTGCAGCATCTTTTGAACATTTGGTATTCTTATTGACAAGATCAGGGGGTTTGGAATTGATTCCAGGAAATGTATACCTTTGTTTTCTTCGAGGTTTATGGGCAGAAGGATGTGGAGTAGTCTGTTTGACAGCACATGATGGATCTGCAGCATCGGAAACAGCTTCTGGTATGATCCACGAAGGGTGTCGATCGACACCAAGCTTGCAGCTCGAGTCTCTGCACTTTTTTCTCCAATTTAGCTCTGCTATCCTTGCCTCCATCACAAAGACGTCTTCCTCCATCAACTTAGCACTGATTAGACTTTCACTTTCGCTCAATGTCCTGAAGGTATGATTGTTTCCACTCCAATCTTCAAGCTCCACAGCTTTCTTAGAATTCTTAGCCAATGTCTCTTGAATAACCAGTTGGTTCACTTGCTCCTTAGAATCAGCTTCCTTGACATTCCCAGCAGTAGTGTCATCCGAACTTTCCATGATTGGACCTTCATCTATGGACATCTCTACTGAAAAAGCTTGACCATCAATGGTGGATGGTCCTCTTAATTTGTCCATGTCAAAGTTCATGACAACATCACCCAAATCAAGCTCCATTTTCCCTCTTCTCACATCAATAATGGCACCAGCTGAAGCCAAGAATGATCTTCCTAAAATAAGAGGATCTGCAGGTTCTTCATCGTACTTCAAAACCACAAAGTCTGTGGGAATTATGCAGCCTTCAATCTTCAGGGGAACATCTTCTAAGACACCTTCTGGGAATCTCTTTGATCGATCAGCTAGGATTAGAGAGATTCTGCTTGGCTTGAAATCAGTCATTCCAAGTCTCACAGCAACTGAGTATGGTATCAAGTTGATACTTGAACCTAAATCGCAGAGAGAACGAGGAAACCTTCCTGTTGATATTGAGAAATCTAGCACAAAGTTTCCTGGATCAGGTAACTTCTCTGGAATCTTCCTCTGCATCACAACACTGACTTGTTCAGAAACCCACTTCTTCTTCTTTTTTCTTGGAACTATGTTCAAGAGAATTGCATTCATATCTCTGGTAAGCAATGCAACTTCTTCGGGACTCACACCGTTTGCAACCATTCTCTTGACATATCTTCTTAATGCAGGTGAAAGTTGGACTGCATCAACTAGGGGTAGCTCAACCATCAGCTTACTCATCATCTCCTTGCATCTAGCTTCCTCTCTCTCATGTTTATATCTTCTGGGAGGCAGGGGATAGTGTATCTTAGGTTTATACACCCTTTCCTCTTCGAGTTTTGAAGCTTCAGCGCGATTTGGTAAAGTCTGGGCATGGTGTCGATCGACACCAGCATTGTGTCGATCGACACCAGCATTGTGTCGATCGACACACGGGCTCGAGCTTTGGACTTCGCGAAGTTCTTCAAGTGTCGATCGACACTCTGCTGTGTCGATCGACACTGGATCTGCAGGGGCGTCTGGAGCTTCTTCTTCGATTTCCTCCAACTCCACAAGGTCTTCAGCACTTAAATTCTTCTTCTTCTCTGATTCCCGCTTGCTTCTGCTCCTTGTTGTGATGGCATTGACATGGTGTCTGGGATTTGTATCAGTCTTCCCAGGAAGAAATCCTTCTTGCCTCTTCAAAGCTCCAGCAGTTTGAGCTACTTGAACATCCAATTGCCTGACATGAGTACCTAGAGACTCAATTTTTCCATTCAGATCTATGTACAAGGCATCAATCTTTCCATTGAAGTCCACTGTCATCTTCTGTTGTCCTTCCAGAAGTTGCTCTAGCATAGACTCCACTTTATTGTCTTGTGCAGGAGGCTTCTGGTAAGAAGAAGAACCATAAGTTCTATTGAAGCTGTTGCTCTGAAAAAGCTTATGGTAAGAAGAACCATAGCCTTGCTGATTGTTGAATTTCTGTCCTTGAAAACCAGTTCCATTTATGTAGTTAACCCCTTCTTCTTCAGGCTCAAAAGTATCAACTTCATTAGCAAAGTGAACTTGCTTCTTCCCCATCAAGATGTCCAGCTTCTTGTTGACTTCTGCAATTTGACTTCTGCAATTTGTCTTCTTTCGAAGTCTGCGTTCTTGGTGCTGTTACTAGAGGCCAAATTCTCTATAAGCACTATTGCGTCTTCTGGGCATCTGGTGTTGAAGTTGTCATTGCTTGCTGCATCTAAGGCCATCTGGTACCTCCAGTTGATCACGCGGTAGAATATTCCAATAAGCTGCGGCTCGCTGAAACCATGATGTGGGCAGTCCCTCTGGTAAGATCTGAACCTCACCCAAGAAGCTTTGAATGCTTCAGTGGGTCCTTGCGAGAATGTAGTGATCTTCGTCCTCAGCTCTTCTGATCTCGCATCATCAAAGAAATTGCATAAGAATGCATTCTTTGTGTCTTCCCATGTAGTCAAAGATCCTGGTGGTAATTGCTTCAGCCAGTGTGATGCATCTCCAGCAAGCGAGTAAGGGAAAACCTTGCAGAAGAGATAATAATATGTAACTCCATTGGCCTTAATGCTTGAAGCCAAGTCTTCAAATCTCTCTATGTGGTCCATGGGATGCTGATTAGGAAGACCATGAAAAGGATTCTGAGCTACGAGCTGGAAGTAGGCAGGCTTTAGCTCGAAGTCATTCCTTTGGAATGCAGGAGGACGGATCGCAGCTCTATTAGCATAGAACTGGTCTGGGCGGTTGTACTCGCTTAATGTTCTTCCACGTCCAGCTTCTGCAGCTTTGACGATGATGGCGCCAGCCTCATCGATTCTCTGGCCTTGGGCGTTCCTTCTATTGCCTTGTAGGTCAACAAGGTTGCCTGCCTCGTTGCGCATTAGGATCAGTGGTTCTGGCATCTCAGTCTGCGTCTGGTGTTGATCGATACAAGCGGTGTCGGTCGACACTAAGGTATGGTGTCGATCGATGCTCTCTGTGTCGATCGACGCTCGAGCAGATGCTCGGTTTGTGCGTTCGAGATGACCGAGCTCCTGGTTCAATGGGACTAGTTCCTCTTCCTTGTTGCTTCTGGTACTGGGCATGCACCTGAAAGCAAAGATGAGAAACTAAATCAGTAACAAAAACAAAAATAAAAACCTAGTCAAAATCCTAATACTAGAAATCTGTAGGCAACTAATCTCCTTCCCCAGGAACGGCGCCAAAAACTTGATAGGGGTCTAGTTTTACCCTAATAAAACTACTGCAAGTGCACAGCAAAAGCAATCGTAGTATAAGGGGTTATCGAATCCACAGGGAAGGGATAATCACACAGCAAATTTCTGAATTCGAATTATGCTAAGTAAGAATATAAAACTTAATAGACGGAAAGCGATTTAAATGACTTTGTAAAATTCAGGAGACAAAACGCTAGGCTCAGGAAAATTCTCAGGTGATCTAAATTTCAGGTCTAGACAGAATGTTAGGAATAATGAAGATCCGCTCTTGAACTCGAAACACAACAATAAAATCAACCAACTCTCGCTGCGAAGACTTTCTATGTCTAAACCCTAGAATTCCAAATCTCTTTGCAAATTCTAACAATTCAAATAAGCATTAAAGTTCAGGTTCGATTGTTCACAAAATCCCTAAACCAAATCTCTTTGCGAATAGGTATTTTGCTCATCTAACACTAGTTCATGCAATTAATAATACTCTCGCATCTATTAATTAATCTAAGATCAGATTCTAGGTCATGAAGCTAGAATAAGCATTAAACATAAATCCAGATGAAAAACTCTAATGATTTTATCCTAACAATTTAATTCGACCTAACAATTCATTGATCACCTTTGAAAACCCTAAACCTAACTAGCAAACTACTCAGACTTGGTGAATAAAGAAAACATCATGAATAAAATAGTTTGCATAAAAGAAATCAATAAAAACAAAGGAGTTCCAAATTTGCTCTGAATGAGACAAATTCTCCTTCAACAGTTAAAGATTCTGGACCACCCAAATTTACAGGTTAGTGATAACATGCATATTTCACCCATTTCACTAAGATTTTAATGTATAAATTGTAGTTTTTGAGTATTTGTGTTTCGAAGACTCTTTTCAGAAAATCTTAGGAAAAAGGATGTAAAACGGAGCAAAACGTATATTTTCGAAACACGAGCTTTTTGACAAAAGTCTAGCACGAGACGGACACCTTCCCACCACAGGATCAATCTGAATTTTGGTGTCAAGATAGCCTGATCTACTATCTTTCACATCGAAGTAATTTGAGGGCGATCTCATGGTTAGATCTCAAGTTACGAAGGAAGCAAGAAGGCCCGTCGGACACATCCTCAGAAGAAAGCTGACCGCGCCAAGAAAGCTCAGAAGACCAACAGTCGGCCCATGACCCATCGCTCGCGCGGCCAGAATATGTGACGATTCTCGAGCCCGTTTGCAAGCCCAAAACAAGCCTGATAGCCACCAAACTCGGTGGAACCCTAAATGATGCCTAAGAAGACCTTAAGCCCTATAAATACACGCTTCTACTCTTATTTTGGGGGAGTTCGTTCGTAGCCACCCAATCCACGACCTAGAAGAGGAGCCGCCACTAAGGAGAAAGAGGGAGACGAGCGAAAGCCATCTTCATCACCCTCTGCTTCGTCGTCCTGTTCTATTACTATTCTTCATCTCTTCTGCACTTCGTTTACATCGTCGTTGCTACCTTTCTGTTTCTTTCAAACCTTTGTGACTCTTATTTATTGCAATGATGAAGAAATCCAGATCTATGTCTGAGTAGTCTTTTAGTTGGGTTTCAAAGGGGGTTTCTCAAAGGGATTTCATAGTTTGATTTGATAGGTTGTTAGATCATAGATAAAATACTTTTCACTGTTCTTCGTTTGCATACTTTCTTGATGCGTAATTCTCGACTTGCCATTTAGGATCGATCGTAGGAATCATTAGAGCTGCGTAAGCACTGAATCTTTTGGCCGGAAATAGGTTTAAGCGAGCAAGCACCGAATGATGCTTATGCATATCAGCGGTGCGTTGTGAGCTTCGTCGAACTTATTCTTATAGCTGACCTTATTGCGAAGTCGCTACCGAAAGGGAGCGAACGAGTACTATAGGTTTAGGCGTTTGATTTTCCGAAGGGGGAATCCAACCACTCTCGTGTTTGAGCTTGAGAACCAGTATAATTGATTTTGTCTAGGTCAAGTTTGTTAATCCGTAGAATCATTCCGTGGAAAAAGCTAAGAGATCCCTGAAACCCAGCGTTTTGTTTTATAGTTTTACAATCCACTCTTGATTTTCGTTCTGTCACTAAACCATCACCTCTCCAAAACCAACTTTCAATTTGTTCGTTCTAGTTTGATTTTCAGTTTTAGCGGATTCGTTAGAATTCACAGCATCATAGTGGCTTCGAAGCATGATTGTGTATGTGGTTCGACACCCTAAATATTACAACGCACATCTGTGGACTTGCAGGTAATAGGGTTATAAATTTAAAACTCGAAAACAGACTCTAAAACCTGTTGCATCAGTTAGTGCTATTATATCTCCCCATCACGTGTATCTTTTCATTCACCATCTCATATAACGGCACTGAGTGTATGATATTCTCCCTCTCTCTCAGGATGGTTTTGGGCAAGTATGGAGGCGTGATTTGTTAACGAAAATCATCGATGAAGAAGTCACTAATCATGATATTCATACGGTAAGACTTCGCTCCATAAGACTATTGTAAAATTTCTATTCAAGAACGTACCCTCATCTTTTCATCATCATCACACGAAGCAACTGGAGCATTTATTCTCATAACCTCACTGATGCAGGAAGCGACATCGACTTTCACATCGACATCCGAATGCTTCAAGAGTTTTCCAGCGACTAATGCTTTCATCAACAGAGATAGTGCATTCTTAATGAGTCGGGAGGTTCATGTTCCACCTCTAACATGCAGAGGAAAAGATTATGCTGCAAATGAGCACGAAAGTCAAGAACTACACACTTGAAATTTAAGTTTAAAAGATATACATCACTATTCAACAAAAGACGGTTTCAAATTACAAAAAACATAAACTTTATCATATTCAATAAATGGAACAATTAGATCAATTTCATTTTCTTCAACGCTGTTCTAAAGAGTACGAAAGTTGTTTCCTTTGGACAGAATATAAGGAAGAAAGCACTCCAAAATTCGCAGAGCCTAAAGAAGGTAACACCACGGCATTTGACGAACACGAAATGGTGAATGACCTGACGTTGAGAATATGAAGAAGCATGTGAAAGATTACTTCAAACCTTAACTACAAAATACAGAGAGAAAAAGCTTAACATAGATTTCTACTATGAATCAAACTATATAGTCAGCTACATTCTTCGTCTATATAGTCGAGATACATTCTTTGTATAAATTAGAAAAACAAAAATATATTAAAAATAAAGATTATGATGTGGAGTGGTAGGGTAGGGTGTTGAATTTTATTAAACAAAACTATTGTAGAGTGTAAAAATTAAGAAGATGTTGAATAAGTATGTGGAAGAGAGAGAAGGTGATGTGGAGTGTTAAAAAGTAAAAAGTAGGGTGTTGAATGGAAAAACCATTGTGGATAGTCTAAGAAGGAAAGGAGGAAACTTTCTCAGTGGACATAATTTTTTTTTTTTAAGACAGTCTCCATTTTTTTTTTTAATTTTACAATGAAAAAAATATCACTGAAATAACAAATTTATTGTTAAAAAGATAATGCTTATCCATCAACAAATATTATTTACCATAAGATAATAAAGTATATCTTTACTCACCGACATAAAATTGTATCGACAGTAGAAGCATTGGTGTCTATATTTATCGGATTTGATTGACTCCTGAGTTCCTCCCCAACAGCGCCATTCCTCTCTGCCTCACCAAACTGCTCAAAGGGCTGTCTGGACCGAAGCGATCCAGTCCCTGTTGTTTCACTCTGTTGCAAAGTATAGGCGTCTCTGTAGCCACTTCTTGATTGAGAAATGTCCTCATAACCCGATGCTACTCCAACCTGTGACCCCAAATTAGAATATAAGGATGATTTATTGCTTAATCGACCATAAGGAGCGCTATACCCTGCTCCTCCAGTTGATGCATTCCAGTATCCACTCTTGAGAACAAAATCTTATTAGTATTTTCCTTGCCATTTGCTCCATCTTTAGAAGACCTTGATGTTCTCACGGTTTGCCTTGGCGATCCTTGCTGGAGAAGTCTTTTGGTTAACCTCAAACATCAACAGTGAGTAAAAATTGCCAACAATGGTATATAACCAATAGTGATAATAAAATAAAACAAAATGATGTGCTTTGCCATAAGATCGTACTTGTCATCTTTCCAAATATGTTCAGCTCAAAAATACTCAATAGAATTCTATATTTATCCAATCATAGATAAATCTTCACATTATGCAAGAATAGGATGCGTGAAATTATGTGTGTGTCTTGAAAACCGGATTGGGCTCCTCCCTTAAAGCAGCCCAGAAGCTTTGAAATCATGCTGGTTTTCTTCTTTGGCGGCCATATTTGGGGAGAAGCCGCCGGCGTAGATAATTTATTCATCGGAAAATGAAGAAGAAAATTATTGTTTGAGAAGGGGAATTGTTTGAGAAGGAGAGAGAGAGAGAGATGGGGTAAAGATAAAAATAAGGACGGAGTAAAGTGAGATGGAGTAAAGATAAAAATAAGACGGAGTAAAGTGGAGAGAATCGAGAGAGAGGGAGAGAGGGAGAGAGGGAGAGAGGGAGAGAGGGAGAGAGTCCCAAAAGGGAGATGGGACATCTCATTAGTACAACCGTAATAATAGCATGTTATTTTAGTATATTGGATGTATAACCGTGGGTTCGAGACTCGTTTAGGGTAGAGAGGGTAAGTGACTTGAGGCATTGGGCTGGTGCCTGGCGGGTGAAAACATGCCTAGTCGAAATAGTCAAAAGCCCATCATATGGAACAAAAGGTCATCTTCATCTTTTTCAAATAATTGATATAAATCTTTCATTAAGATTAAACGAACTAAGCATCTTTGCTTAAATAAAATCAATAGTAAACCAGAAAAAAACAAATTCTAAGAAGAAGATGAGACATCTCATTAGTAAAATAAGAATGACTTTTTTTAATAAGAAAACTATATGTTATAAGATGATTGAGCACATGCCAATGAATTTAAAAACCAAATCAAAGAGTAGTTACACAAATTACTAAAATTTAAAGTATTTAGGAAAATACCAAAATTGCAGAATCATAAATAAGGACAAAAATAGCTGTCGATGAAATCATTCGACTCTAGGTGATACTGTTCAGATTGAGAGTGATGTCGTAATGTAAATCTGTAAATGTAATAATAGCATGTTATTTTAGTATATAGGATGTATAACTGTGGGTTCGAGGCTGGTTTAGGGTAAACCGACGAGAGAGGATAAATGACTTGAGGCATTGGGCTGGTGCTTGGCGGGTGAAAACATGCCTAGTCAAAATAGTCAAGCCCATCATATGGAACTGAAGGTCATCTTCATCTTTTTCATATAATTGATATAAATCATTCATTAAGATTAAACGAACTAAGCATCTATGCTTAAATACAATCAATAGTAAACCGGAAAGAAAAGAAATATTAAACCAACTCTAATAACCAACTAAACCCGCATATGTGCAATTTTTTGTGGAAAATTAAGAAAAAGGAAATTAGATTAAAAGGTTTTAAAAATAAAAAGACAAATAAGTATCTTTTATGTTTTTCTATTATATTAAGAAAATTGTATTAATAAAAAAACATATTTTAAACTAGGGATACAAAACTCTAAAATTTAAAAATATGTTACAAAATTTCATTAAAAACTTAATAAAAAAATGTAAAATGAAAAACAAACTAAACTTCATTCTGTAATGAGTGGTTTTGCATAAGCGTTATCAGTCTTACCTTTTTATGGTCATAACTAATCTAATTTTATTTTCTTCTTTTTCATGGTTAGTTTATTTTTAACTAGGAGAAGGTCCGCGCGTTGCGCGGATTTGTAATGATTTAAATGTTTTAGTTTTACAATTTATTTTATAATATTTGTTAGTAATAGTTTGTGAATAAATATTAATTTTTAATTTGAGAATATCATGTAGTTTTATAATTTTGTATTGAAAGATTGATGTAATAATAATATCTATAGTAAATGAGAATTATTTTATTTTCGACAATAATTAAGGACTTGTTGTTTTGTATTATAACCAATCTAAAAATACATTTGATGAAATATGTGACTGCAAAATAAAATGTTAAGATATTTTTTGGTCCTTGTATATTATCAAGACATATATCACAATTGTCATATTCTTCTTGTGTAACTTAGATTTGTGTTCTCTCTAAGTCTCCAATTACAAAATCAACATATAGTTTTCTTGATGCATTTTGGTTGAAATCTTCAATTTCAAAAGAGACTTTTAGGCATTGTTTGTTATGTGGTTAACGTGATAGTATAGATGTCTGAATAAAGTTTATTAAACTTTCGGTTAATGTATTTGATGTTGTGTCATCCATATCATGATAAGTGAGGTAGAAGTTAATCATATTTTTTGAAGGTAGAGTTATTTTCTTGTAGTATTTGTTCGGTGCTAAAAGAGAATGTGTAGTTGATGTTCTTTTTTTGACAGAGTGTACGTGTGATTTTGAGACGGAGTTTGTTTCCGATTGATTGTGTGAAAGAAATTATATGATAGTGTAATGCATATAGTATATATTCTACTGAAATTTTGTGTGATAATAATAGTGAGTTGTGTTTGTAGATTGTTGTATTGTTCTTGCTATTTATTGATTGTTGTAGAATCTCTATTGTAGTTTTTTTTTCTTTTGTGGATTGTATTTAATTATTTAGTGTAGTTGAATTTTTTATTCTCTTTTGTTGATTAGTTTTTCCTTCAAATATAAATGTGTAGAATGAATGTATGTTAGCCCTTAAAATTTTGCGACTCAGGACAGGAATCTACGGCTATGGGACGGAAATAGAAAATTTGTGAATTGGAAAAACATTTTCAAAAGAAAATATGATAAGAACGTCCCGGGAAATTTTAGAATAATTTGAAAAAATTATATAGAATTTTTAGGTTTTTCATTTTTAAACGGGTAATTCAGATACACGATCTAATACACATTTCCTTCTCGTACCCTTCCCATACTCATTTAAATAAAATAAATGGTCTTGAATGGGTAAATATTTTAAACGGGATAAGGATGTGACGGAAAATTCGGGACGGTACAGGAGGGAACGGGAAACACGTCCCAAAATTTTCAGGGCTCCTGATGAATTTTTTTTATTATATCTTATATAGTTATATAGTTAATTATAGTTTTTTTGGGTTATTCATTCATATAACCCTATCATTAGATTAAGAAAAAAAAATGGATAGAAGAATTAAGTGTTACAATTATGAAGTATACATATCAATTTTTATGTGTTTATGTTTTTTTCTTTAAATGTAGGTGACACATCAGACATGCCACGTGGCTGCATTTGAAAGCTCAATTGAAAAAAGAACTTTACTATATTATAATAGATATAGTTATTTAGTTAATTATAGTTTTTTTTGTTATTCATCCATATAACCATATCATTAAATTTAGAACAACAAAATAAAGAGATAGAAGACTTAAATGTTACAATTATGAAGTATACATCTCAATTTTTTAGGTGTTTATGTTTTTTTTCCTTTAAATGTAGGTGACACATTAGACATACGGCATGTCTGGTGGTAGCATTTCAAAGTTCACTTTAAAAAAATAACCTTACTATATTAGAATCTATATAACTTTATCATTAAATTAAGAACAACAAAATAAAGAGATAGAAGAACTAAGTGTTACAATTATGAAGTACACATATCAATTTTTTATGTGTTTATATATATATTTTCTTTAAATGTAGGTGATACATTAGACATGCCACGTGACATCATTTCAAAGCTCACTCTAAAAAAAACCCTTACTATATTAGAATATATGGGTTATATAATAGTTATTTTTAAGTCATTCAATTGATTTACTTTTGTTTTCAGCTTTTTCATGTTTAGTTTCTTTTTAATGAGTTATATAAATAACTATTACATATCAATTTTTATATGAAGTACACATATCAATTTTTTATGTGTATATTTTTTTTCTTTAAATGTAGGTGACACATCAGACATGCCACGTGGCAGCATTTCAAAGCTCACTCTTAAAAAACCTTTACTATATTAGAATAGATAGATGGGTTATGCAATAGTTATTTATAAGTCATTCAATTGATTTACTTTTGTTTTCAACTTTTTCATGTTTATTTTCTTTTTAATGAGTTATATAATAGTTAATTATAAGCCAGTGTATATGCAAATCACATTCGAAGTTAAAATGATTAAGATGTATCTGGGTCAATTGATCAAATTGTGACATGTGTAATAATTTTTTTAATTAAGAAAGTCAATTATGGTTAAAGAAATAAAATTAATTTCAGAAGAAAAATCATTAGAAATAAACATAATTCATAAAAGAATACAAAATTCTCAAAATTTAGAAATATTGAATAAAATTTAGGTGGAAACAAATATAAATGAAAATATAGATTATTTTACACTATTAATTCGATTTAATTTTTTATTTTTTATTAATTTATTTTTATTTTTAAAATATATAACTAAAAATTCGCGTATACGCGGTTCCTAATCTAGTTCACGCATCTTCTTACTATTATCTCCTTGTATGAGCCGCATATTCTTTGTAAGCTTTAACATTTCACATTCTTCCCAAAGAGTTGACGAATTTAAAGTTGCCATGACAACTTCTACCCTCCCAACATTAGGTATAACTGGCAAGATCTGCCTAAAATCTCCACCAAAGACGATTACTTTATCACCAAATGGCTTATCACATTTTATGACATCGTGTAGTGTCCTGTCTAGAGTCTCGAAGCAATCTTTGTTCATCATCAATGCTTCATCCCATATTATCAATTTGGTCTTCTAATCAACTCCGCTATATTAGAATCAGTCTTGATGCAACACGTTGTAAACTTGTTGACCACAATAGGTATTCAAAACCTAGAATGAGCGGTTCTTCCTCCTTGCAATAACAACACGGTATTGCCACTCGACGCAACATTAAGAACAATAAGTCATTTTGAACGTAGAGCAGCACAAGCAAACTCCAGAGAGGGTGGGGATGTCACAGTGAGCGCGAGAAAGTCATGTGATGGTGTGTTTAGTGGTGCTAACATCGTTAGTGGCTTTGAAGGTGGAAGAAGCTCGTGGGATGGTCTGTTTCATGGATCTATTAACAGTGTTGAGGTTGGGAGAAGCTCGTGTGACGGAGTTGTTAATGGCATTGAGAGCACACAAAATCTCCATCTTCACCTGAGAAATGCCCGAGAAAACCTTGACAACAGTTTGTTTAGATTCTATTTGACTCTGGTAAGGAGCAATAAGAGTAGCAAATCCGGGAAGAGTAGGCTGATGAGTTAGTTTTTAACTGAGATTGTGTAAACTCATGAATGCTCTGTTGAAATTAGCAACTAATGTATTTTATACTTTGGTTAATAGATAAGTGAACTAAGATCCTATTGCTATCATGTTCATACAGTTGAGAATCCCGTTCATCCTATTTAGAATTAGTTTCAGCTAACAATTTAGATTTGGATCCATCAATCAAGAGCTCTACTTTGTTGTTTAGGTCTATTCTGGATATAAACTGCCTGTGAGCAGTGTATATATCAAGTTTCATACTTTCCAATTTCTAGCTCGAACTCCATCTTCTCCAATTTCTATTCACTTGGTATTTTTGCACTAGTCCTTCAGCTAGAAAGTCAATTTCTAAAGTTTCTTTCTGTTGAACTACTAGGCATTGCTTTGTGTTGTTATAGCAAGAGTTTTGCCTCCGGAATTGACTTTGTAGCAACAATTTAGCACCAGATTCATTGCCATTCTTGCAAATGGATTTGATATCACGTGACCACATTTTGTTATCTTTTTCTCTTTTTTTCGTGCAAAGGTAAGCACAAATACTCAAAATTTTCCATGCCCTTTGCCTAAATTTTAAAAACAAAATATGATTACAATTCTGTTTTAAATTTAAGAAGCAGTCATACATATTTAGACTTTCCTAAAAACATATAAATATAAATTTTTGTGTCTAGTTTTATACAACTTAATTTAAGAAATTGTATTACATATTTAGAAAAGCCTTCGTAAACGTATAAATATAGAATTTGTGTCTATTTATACAATAACTTAAATTTAGGAATTCATTCTACATATTTAGGAATACTTTTTTAAAATGAATAAATGAGACTTTTTGTGTTCATTTATACAACTACTCAAAATTGATTTCATATGTCAAACAGTGTGACAACTACTAATCGTTTTATGTTTACTTGAATGTTTAGTAAGTTTATAAATGATCAAGTAATTCATTAAAAAAATGTGTAAATATAAATTTTTGTATCTATTTATACAATAACTAAAATTTAGGAAACCGTAATACATATTTAGGAAAAATGTACAGATATAAACTTTTGTGTCTATTTATAAAACTCAAATTTAAGAAGTTGTACTATACATTTAGGAAGGTCTTCTTACAACGTGTAAATATGAATTTTTGTGTATACATTTAGCAAAGCCTTCCTAAAATGTATAAATATGAAATTTTGTATAAAAATTAGGAAGCCGTCCTATACATTTAGTAAAACCATCCTAAAATGATATCTCGGAATGTCTTCCTAAATGTGTAAAATCCTTCCTAATCCGTATAAAAGAAAACTTTTGTTCCTAAAATCATTTTATGTTTACTTGAATGTTTAGTAACTTTTTAAATCGTATAATTCTCTTGCTGGTATGCCATTTGTGATATCTTGCAGAGAGATTTTATCGCTTGTTCTGAAGCTCTTTACTTGTACTTTCATTTGGAATCTCTAATTTGATTTTCATTATCATCCAGAACCAGGTCAGTGGCATCACCTACGGAGCTACGACCTCGAATGGACCAATGGAACCTCCCTCCTTCTTCTATACGCACGACGAGACAAAATCATGTCGCTCCGTTTAACTCGAAGTTGGTATTTTTATGAATGATTTTGTCACAGATTTAAGAGTACTTTTTGGAAGTAAAATTTCTAGGCAAAAGGGATAGTAGAAGAGGAACAAAATTCAGAATTTCTATGTTTAGGAAGGTCTTCCTGAATTTGTAGGAAGGCTTCCTGAAATTGTTTCAATTAATATTTGTGAAATATAATTGGATGAAACCGATGATGTGAAATTTATAATCAGTCATTCTAAACATTATTATTTTTGGTTTTTGTTGTGGAATTTATAATCAGTCATTCTAACCTATGACAATGTGATGTTTAACTGTTTACATTATTTAGTTTTCTTAACATTCATGATGACCTTCCTAAAAGACCACGGATCCTTAATGAATGTTTTTAGAAAGCTTCCAAAATCAGTAAAATTATATTTTTATCAGCAAAGAAACTGTTTTTAATTTCTCTAATGCCACACAGAGCTTCGATGTGAATCATAGGGGTAGAGAACATGACACTTTTGATATTTAGAAAAGTATCTTTAAAGCATGTTCGGATTATGTGGAACTAAGCTAATGTATTCATTTCAAGGTTTGTAAACACTAAAATACAAATATTCTCTATTAAGATTTTTGTTCTCTACAACTTGACACAATGTAACGATGCTGGATTTTGACGTTCAAGAAGACCTTCCTAAAAGACCATGAATCCTTCGGGAATTATTTTAGAAGGCTTCTGAAATCAGTAAAAATATATTTTATCAGCAAAAAACTATGTGTTGTTGTTTAAAGCTTCTGAAGGTCTTCCTAAATGTGTATAACGGCTTTCTAAATGTGTATAACGGTTTCTTAAATTTGAGTTGCTGTTTAAATGGTACACAAAAGTTTGCATTTTATACGTGTTACGAAGGCCTTTCTAAATATTTATAACGGCTTCCTAAATTTGAAGTTATTGTTTAACTGGTACACAAAAGTTTGCATTTATACGTGTTAGGAAAATCTTTCTAAATATGTATAACGGTTCCCTAAATTTGAGCTGTTTTTTTAAATGATACACAAAAGTTTACATTTATACATGTTAGGAAAGCCATCCTAAATGTGTATAACGGATTCCTAAATTTGTAGTCTTCCTAAATGTGTATAACATCTTACTGAATCGAAAAACCTTTCTAAAACAATGAAACAAAGCATATCTCTAGCTCTTCGTCCCCTCTGTCTCTCTCTAGCACTACAGATAAATTTTGTAAAGATAGCATATTAAGATAGTTTTGTGTACATTAATGCTATAGTTAACGTAACCTCTAGTTTAAAATAGTGTTTTAAAAGTCCATACGCTATGTTTTGTTTTCCGAATTCTAATTGTAAGTAACGCTTTTTAAAAGCGTATCTTATATAGTTTTCGTAATGTCTTAAACGCTGTGTTTAGTTTAGGCGGAAAACTATATGGTTTTACCCGGCTAAGTAAACTTAGCCAAAAATACAAGAAGTGCCTAACTTTTTTTGTTCTCCCTCCCAATCTTGAGTTTCCCTCTCACAAACCGAGTCTCGGCTCTCACTTCTCACTTTCTCTCTGCAAAATTCTCTCTCTCTCTCTCATAAATTCTCTCTTCCTCTCAGAAATTATATCTCTATCTCTCAATATCGAGAGATATCGAGGCTACTGAGTTGATTTCGATTGCAGGTTTGAAATTCTCTCTCTCTCTCAAATCGATTGCATGTTAGATTTAGGATTTCTTTCGGAAAATTTGGCCATCTCGTAACTGTTCGTCATGGGTTTTTTACAGGGAATTGTTCGTCAGCTATTTCGTTACCTAAGGTATGTGGAATTTGGGGTTTTTGTTTCAATTAGGGGTTTCAATATTTATGTCGACTAATTAGGGGTTTTTATAGGGAATGTTCTGAATTTCGATTAAGCTAACAAAAACTAGTTAATTTTACTAGGTTAAAGTGAATAGGTCTGAAATTGCATCATGATTTGGCCGTTTTATCTCTCTCGAATTGTAGCTAGATATTGGCTTTTTGGTTGTTTCGTGATTTTGGTATGTAGTATGATGGAGCTGGAAACTTGGGGTTTGTTTGTTTGAAACGCTTAGGATTTTTCGTTTCAATTTGGGGTTTTGATTTATTTTGGGTTTCAAAGTTGTTATATACAGGTACTTTATTCTCTCGATTTAGGTACTTTATTTAGACATTTCAATCGTGTGAAATTGTCTGATGTAAGAAATACTTTTCACAACTGTTGATATTACCGTGACCGTGGAGCTGTGGTGGTGGTGTAACATGGACAAGTCGTGGGTTTGGCTTCCAAGGTATGATATTACTGTTAATTTCTTCAATTACAACGACTGTATTTCTTATGACTATTGATTGAACTTTATAATGTTTTATAACTTACATGAATAGCCTTGAGTATGAGCAAGGAGCAACAGATTTTGTGTATGGGTCAGCTAAGAGGTTGGGTGATCCTCCAAACATGTTTTGTCCATGTATCGATTGCAGAACTTTGTGCCATCAACAAATAGCCACAGTACTGGATCATATGGTGATTAAGGATATGGATGAAAAGTACAAGAGGAATAGATGTTGGAGTATTCATGGGGAGATAAAGGATTTGAAGACAGGTGATGATCCGAGTTCTGAATTTGAAGCTTATGACTTGTTTAGAGCTGCTTTCTTTGACGGTGATGAAAATTCATAGTCTCGGAGTGACAATGCAGATCAGCATGATGATATTGAAAGCGAAGAAGATTCTGAGTTTAGGAAAAGTTGAAAGATGCTGAAACTCCACTCTATTCCAGCTGTCCAAACTACACTAAAGTATCTGCTATCATGGGCCTGTTCCGAATAAAAGTGAAGAGTGGGATGTCAGAGAACTACTTTGCTCAGCTTCTAAAGCTAGTTCACGACATGCTACCAGAAGATAATGTGCTTCCAACATCAACAGATGCGATGAAGAAGTTCTTGAAGGTATTTGGTTTTGGCTATGAGAACATTCATGCATGCAAGAATGATTGCATTCTTTACCGGAAGCATTACAAGAATTTGACAAGCTGCCCTAGATGTAGTGCTTCAAGATGGGAGCTAGATAAGCACACAAGGGAGGAAAAGAATGGGATCCCAGCTAAGGTTCTTAAATATTTTCCGATAAAGGAAATATTCAGAAGGATGTAGATTAAGAAGGATGGCTGAGGATCTACGTTGGCATTTTAGTAATGCTTCTGAAGATGGGATGATGCGGCACCCAGTGGATTCAATAACGTGGGCTCAGATTAATGATAAATGGCAACAGTTTGCGTCTGATCCGAGAAATCTTAGACTTGGTCTGTCTACTGATGGGATTAACCCTTTTTCGATTCAGAACACCAAGTATAGTACATGGCCAGTGTTGCTAGTGAACTACAACATGCCACATACATTGTGTATGAAGGCAGAAAATGTAATGCTCACTATGTTGATACCTGGACCAACTGCACCGAGCAACAACATCGACGTGTATCTTCAACCGTTGATAGAAGATCTACATGATTTGTGGAATGAAGGTGTAGAGGTTTACGACTCATTCTCTAAGGAAACTTTCAATCTTAGAGCTATTTTACTGTGGACTATCAGTGACTATCCTGCTTTGGGGACATTGGCAGGTTGTAAAGTTAAAAGTAAACAAGCATGTAACGTTTGTGGCAAGGATACACCTTTTAGGTGTCTTAAGTTTAGTAGAAAACATGTCTATCTGGGTAATAGGAGAAGACTTAGACATGGGCATCCTTATCGACGCAGACGGGGTTGGTTTGACAATAATGTAGAAGAAGGGACTGCACGTAGAATTCAAACAGGGGTTGAGATATTTGAGCAATTGAAAGACTTTAGGAACGATTTTGGCAGACCTTTAGATAAGAAAGGCAAAAGAAAGAGATCTGCTTTGTGTGAAGATAATGAAATGTCTGAAGAGGAAAATGATGAAGACAATGATCGATGGAGATGGAAGAAGCGGTCTATTTTCTTCGATCTACCTTACTGGAAGGTTAGAATATTCTCTAAATTTAAACTTAAACTATAAATGATTTGAATTTTTTTAATCATATATTTGTGTCTATGTCTTAGGATCTACATGTACGTCATAACATCGATGCAATGCATGTTGAGAAGAACGTGTCTGACGCCATATTGTCCCCATATTGTCCCTTCTCATGCATAGTGCTAAATCAAAAGATGGCTTAAAGGCACGACAAGATTTGGAATATATGGGGGTTCGGAAATCATTGCATGCGCAGTTACGTGGGAAGAGAAACTACTTACCACCTGCTGCTTATTGGCTGTCTAAGACAGAAAAAGGAAGTTTTGCAAGAGATTGTCTGATTTCCGAGGACCAGATGGGTATTGTGTGAATATTGCGAACTGTGTTTCAGTTGATCCTCCTACAGTTGGTGGCCTGAAGTCTCATGATCACCATGTGCTACTACAAAACCTGTTGCATGTGGCTTTGAGAGGAATGCTGCCTAATGGACCTAGGATTGCAGTGAATAGATTATGCAACTTCTTCAATCGATTGTGTCAGCGTGTGATTGACCCAGAGAAGCTTATACCATTGGAGGCTGAGGTTGTCGAGACATTGTGCCAACTGGAGAGGTTCTTTCCTCCTTCCATGTTTGATATCATGTTCCACCTTCCTGTTCATCTAGCAAGGGAGACGCGATTGGGTGGGCCGGTCCACTTTAGATGGATGTATCCTTTTGAGAGGTATTGATTACTGTATTTTTAAATATATTTTTGCTATTTTATGTGTTGTAAACTAAAGCTTACAAATCTGTTATCTGTTTGAGATGTAGGTATATGAAAACACTCAAGTCATATGTTAAAAACTATGCTAGGCCAGAAGCTTGTATGGCTGAGGGATACATGGCAAGAGAATGCATTAACTTATGTTTGGAGTTTCTAAAGATGTTTGTACCAGTTCTGGAAGTTACAAACCGTAATGAAGATATTGAACCGGATGAGCACATCCTCTAAGGTCGTCCAATTAACAAGTCTAAACCAGTTGTACTTACAGAGAAAGAGCGGGAGATAGCCCATCGATATGTTCTGATGAACACAACAATGTTCACTCCATATGTTGAGTAAGTAACACCATCTTTTATTCATGTAATTCCTATAACAGTGGAAACTAAACATTTGGACATTGGTCGGATACAGTATGCATTTGGAAGAATTACAAGCTACAGATGTGCGATGCGGAAGAAATGAAACTCTTTTATGGAAATTGCATGGTGAAAGGTTTACGCAGTGGGTTAAGGAGAAGGTATGAGTTTAGTTACGAGTATATATCTTATTGATTTATACTCTCTATTACTTTCATAAATACTAGTTGTTTCTTTCTTTTTTGTCAATAGATCCCAAGTTACTCAAAGGATTATTCTAAGAAGCTGAGGTGGTTAGCTTTCGGACCAAGACAAGAAGCTCAGACATTTAAGGGATATATCGTTAATGTACATCGATTTTACACCAATGATGTAAAGAGGAAGACTCATAACAGTGGATTATCCTATGAAGCTTTCACCATGTGTCGATCTAGCGCTCGTGATACTAATCAAATGGCAGACATTGTTTCTTACTACGGAGTTATACAAGAGATAATTTTGCTGCACTATCACATGTTTCATGTCCCACTCTTCAAGTGTAGGTGGGCCAACAAAGGGAATGGGTTGAAAGAAGAAGATGGCTTTACGCTTGTGAACCTGCATATAAACCAATCTGCATTTCGCCAAGATCCATATATTATGCCAGCTCAAGCAAAACAAGTTTTTTATTCCAGAGAAGATGACTCATCACCTTGGTATGTAGTTATGAAGCGCCACCAAGAGGCTATCATGAGTTGGAGACAATAGAGGAGAATGTTGCGCCACCACCATCGATTCAGCAGTTTGAAGATTTTGGGAATCAATATTCCGATGATGAGAGTTTCTATGTTAGGGATGATTGTGAAGGGGTCTTCATAAAGGATTGATAGTTACCAGATTAGTAGATATAGGATTAGTAGTTACCAGATTAGTAGATATAGGATTAGTAGTTAGCATATTAGTAGAGGTAGGATTAGTGGTTACCTGATTAGTAGATATAGGATTAGTAGTTAGCATATTAGTAGAGGCAGTATGATTATTTATTACTAAGTGTTTATTTTAGTTTTGTTTACAGAAACATGACTAACAAGGGGGATGTTAATCCAAGACGCAGCAAGCGTCAACAAGGCCTTGATGTAACTCCTCATGAGGTGAAAACATCCAGGAAAGGAAGAAAACCTACTGAACCAGTTAAGGAAAAAATTTACGGCGAAAGGAATCCATATGAAGTGTTAGAAGGAGAAGGATATGTACCAGAAGCTGAACAAGACTCATAACAAGAAGAAGGATCTGAACAAGAAGAAAAACACGGAGAAGGATCTGAACCAGAAGCTGAACTAGAAGGAGAAGAGAAAGAGGCTGAAGAAGATGGAGAAGATGAAGAGGCTGAAGAAAATGGACAAGACAAAGAGACTGAACAAGAAACTGTTCGTAATTCAGCTGACGAATGTTTAACAGAACAGTCAAAGACCAAGAAGAGGAAAACTAGAGGACCAACTAGGATGAGAAAAGTGGCTAAAAGCCATGAGGACAAGGTCGAAGTTGAATTTAACAGCCTCGGTGAACATGTGGGGAAAGGATCAGTTACACTTTCTTCTTTTCTTGGACCTCTTGTGAAGGAGCATGTACCAGTACTTCTAGACGATTGGAGGCGCGTTGATGAAAAGACAAAGGACACACTGTGGGAGGAGATTCATGTACTAGTTATGTTACGTTGTGTACTTAAGTTTCTGCTTTCTTCGATTTTTTTTCAATAACAATGGGAAATTAATGTAGGAGAGGTTCAATTTGACAGAAGATTGGCAAAAGAATTGTGTCTTTAGGCAAATGGGGTACGTATGGAGGGCTTCTAAGTCTAGGCTAGTTACCAAAATGCGTTCTACAAGAAGTAAGGAAAAGCTACGAAACTTGAAACCAATCAACATTCACAATGAGGCAGCTTGGATAAAGTGAGTGAAGAGTAGGACTGCACAATCTTTCAAGGTTGTTTGTGTTTGAATCTTTCCTTCAAAATACAAGTTTTCTTATGAGAATTTTTTATATATAATTATTGGAATGATTTTATAGGAATGAAGTGACCAGTTCAGAGCTTTGAGGAAAAATCAGATTCCACACACCACCAGTCGCAAAGGAATAGTTCGTCTTGCTCATGAAATGGTATGTCTCTGTAGTGTACTGTATTGATGTGTTCTATACTAAAAATAGAGACTGTGATTACTTCTTATATTGATTTGTAGAAGAAAAAGGCATCTGACCCGACTAAGATTACTAGAAGAAAGGTGTGGATAGCTGGACATACCCATGCAGATGGCAGACCTGTTAGACCAGAGTTCGAACAAACAATTGTAATAAGTTATAAAACTCTTCTTTTGGTTATACTTGGTAATCTATATTGATACATTTTCAGAATCTAAAATCAGTAACAAATTAAATCACTTGATAGTGAGATGGGTTCAACCTCCAATGGTAGCGTTAAAGAAGATGATGTGAGTCCAATTCTAGGTAAAGACAAGAGTGGAAGAGTCAGAGGAATGGGCAGAGGGATTACTTCTAGCAAGCTAGCATTCTTACAGGCTAGAGACGCACATGTACAAAAGATTCAAGCTAAACAAGAAGAGTTGGTGAGCGAGATTAAAGATTTGAAAGACTTAGTTCATGACTTAGCTAAAGGGAAAAGGGTAAGTTAATATTCGAATGTGTGCTTAATTTTCTAGTAATTAACTTGGACTGTCGAAATATTAATTCTTTGTTTTTTGTCAGGTACAACAGGATTATGGTTCGAAATCGGACGCAACTGATACAAGCAGAGGACCTAGGTGTCAGCTACTTGATTGGTTTTCAGCGGAAGAGTTTGTTGTCAGTGAAGGAGAACTATGCTCTTCTGAACCAACTTACAAGATTGGTCGTATTCCACTTGGTCCTAATGCGGCAGCTGTAATTGTGAACTTCGCAACAGATAAAAAAGCCTATGTATGGAGGCCTACAACAAATATCACCTCAATTGGCGAAGCTGTAGGAGCCAAAATTGCATGGCCATTCGATAAGCTCATTCTGGACAATATTGACTCCCCAACTGTAAACAAGACTGCTGGCTCGGTAAAGTTCTTATCCTCTGATATAATAAATAAATTATATAAATATCAAAGCTTATTACTCATATTCTATTTTTGCATGACTCATTAGGCTACAAATGTACTCGATGATAGAATCAATATACTTGCTTGGAATTCGGATGATGAAGTAATTGCTGAGGGACATTTGACTTCAACTGAGCCAAAATAGATGGTCAATAAGATTCCTTTGGGTCCGAATGCTGCAATGGTGAAGATTGATAAAGTGATTAACAAAGAGGCTTATCTGTGGAGACCAAGTGAAGAAATGTCTGTGATGGGTGATGCTTGTTTGAGAACATAGCTTGGCCAATTTCTAAGGTACTACTTTGTAATTTACAGCCAATGGAGGAAGCTGTTTATAAAAGGGCATCGGACTCTAAAGAGAAATCGCTTTCTAAAGAAAGAGGAGCATCGCTTTCTAAAGAAGTAGAACCATCTAAAGCATCATCTGCTAAGGTAAAACTCGACCCCTTATTTGTATCTTACGTGATGTGTGATATAGTTGTGTTGCATGATATGTTGTCTAGTTGTGTGATTGTGATGATCTGTCTGGATTTTTCGTCTGTAGAATGCAAGTACCAGCTCAAACATTAGCAGCTCTTCTAAGAAGAAATGCTTCCTCTTAGATTGCTTTGGATCGGGAAAGAAGGTTGCAGAAGGCCGACTTTGTTCAACTAATCCAAAAGACATTGTCCACTTCGTTCCATTGGGTCCAAATGCCAGTAAGGTATGGGTTGATGTCTGTAACAGTGGGGATGCACCAGTATAGAGACCAACCTCTGAATTCGAGATTATTGCTGATGCATTAGGTACTACAGTCGCTTGGCCTACTGACAAGATTGTTTTTATGTGAACCACATATGGGATTGTGTTAGGTAATAGAACTTGTTTGGCTAGTAGAATCGTTTCAGTTTGTGGTTTGGTTGTGTAAGACTTGATGGTTTGGTAGTGTAAAACAAATGGTTTGGCTATTAGAAATTTTGTGTCCAGCTGATGTCATGATCAAAATAGCACAAAGCTAATATGTACAGATAAAGCATCCCAATTAATCAAAAACCCAGACGCTCTAAAATTTCACAAACAATTAGAAAAATAAATTGCTATTTATAACTAATGATAACATACAAAAAATGCTGTGAATAAATTAATAATAACAAACATTTAGTGCTATTATAAATTATAGAGTTGCAAAACAAATAAACGCCATCGAAAAAATAACTAACGTAGCACAAGCAAAAAACGCTATATAAAGTGTCAGATTTACTATGACGGGCGAAGATATAGCGTTTACCATAACGCTATGGTATCCACTAATAGCGTTTTACGGACGCTCTATATGTGACATTTTCTTGTAGTCAGATTTTGCTTAGTTATAGTCAGATTTTGCTTAGTTAAATTTAGAAAATGAGTTTGTAATAAAGTAAAAAAATCTTTCTAAATTTTTCGGAAGGCTTTCATGAATGTTTAGAAAGCTTTTCTGAAATTTTAATGTTTGTATGTTGAGTTCTTTAGCGTTTGTGTGAAGTTTGTTTTTGGTTAGACTAGTTGTCATTGTCTCTATTTTTCTAAATTTGTTATGTGACTACTAAAATTTGTATGTATTTTTCCTAAACATTTTAAAATGTTATTTAAATTTTTGAATTTATGAAAGCTTCTTGAATTTTTAGAAAGGATTCTTACAAAGTTATGAAAACTTTCCAAAATCATTGGTTAATTACTATTTGGTCAAATAAAAAATTAGAAGTTTTTATAAATATTTAGGAAGAAATTCCTAAATTTTTAGAGAGTTTTTTAAGAGGCTTAAGAAGCTCTTTCTTCATATTGTTGAAAACTTTTTGAATGTTTTTAGAAGGTATCATAAAAAATTTAAGAAAATTTTCTGATTTAGGAAGGATTCCTACATATTTAGGAAAGTATTCCAAATATTATTGTTAGTTTTTTTAGTTTGTCAACTTGTTTGTCCCTCTAGTAACAAAGAAAAACAAGAACTTATCAATGCTTTATTATGTTTAACACCATTAGTTTCATACAATTGAATTTCACAAAACATTAGAACCTTTAGCAACATCAATTTCGTACAAATGCATTTCCCTGCGAATTCAACAAGAGCTAATATAACCAAAGGTGCTATCAAGAAGATGAATATGATGAAACACAATTTTGTCTAAATTAAACGCACTTTAAGTGTCACAACATGCGTGTAACCAAGATGCTTCTTAGCTGCATTGCACGTTCAATTATGAAGTCATTGGCTTAGACATTCAATTATTTTATTTGTAATAACACTTACGTCTGGAGCATGTCTAGGGCTCACAGTTACGTTGGTAATTGTCACATTTCCCTGCGAATTCAACAAGAGCTAATATAACCAAGGGTGCTATCAAGCAGCTGAATATGATGAAATACAATTTTGTCTAAATTCAATGCACTTCAAGTGTCACAACATGCGTGCAACCAAGATGCTTCTTAGTTGCATTGCACGTTCAATTATGAAATCATTGGCTTAGACATTCAATTATTTTATTTGTAATAACACTTACGTCTGGAGCATGTCTAGTGCTCACAGTTACGTTGGTACGCTCCAGCCCTTTTCCTGCTTGAGCTACATCTGGAAGATTTTGTAAGGCTGCAGAACACCCTTTATCACGTTCCTCAAACCCGCTGAAGTTTAAACGAGTGTCAACAAGTTCCATGACTTCAAACTCAAACTCATCCCAATCATTTGTACCAATGGCAGTGGAAGAATTGATGAGAAAAGGATTATCGTTCTCGGCTGTAGACTCCTCTTTTTACCAGATTGATCACTAAGTGAGTCATCACCATCAGAATGCTCATCATCTCTGTCAATTATACAACTTCCATAGAACTGCAAATCTGATTCACATAGAAAATCCTTGTCATTCACATCACTCAACTGGTTCATTGAATCCATTTCAGCTGTAGCTTCATCACAAACCATAGACCCATCAAAGCATCACACATATCTTTACTATATCCAGTTTCTTGTATCATGTTGGTGTTCACGTCCTCAGTGCTTGTCCCGTCTGCGCTGCTAATTCTCTCATTATAAGCGCCGATCAGTTTCGCTACATGGATTCGTGCGACCTCGACCGCGTTCTCCGCTTCCTAGCCGTAAAGGTGTGTTCGCGAGTGAGGATTCCTATAGTCATAGATGGAAGACGCGTTCATCGCGTCAAATACTCTGGGATCAAGCAGAGTCGTCGATTGCATATCCAAATAAAGAGACCTACCTGAAATTCGAATTCCTTATTGAAGAGAAGCCAAAGGAGATTTAAGAGAGGAAAGCTCCAGAAGCAGCTGAGTAGATGTGTTTACCGAGTCAACTCAGGACGAGTCGCCAAGCTGAAGGAGATTGGGATTGTTGCGACGAAGCAGACGAGGAAACGGAGAACGGCGACGGAAACGCCGATCGAAGTGGCTATGGAATTCATGCCGAACAATTCCATGGTTGTGGAGTACGATGACTTGCTCAGTGATCTCAGATTCCGATGGTGATTTCTCCATCTTCACGATTTGACACATCGTGAGAAGATAAGTTTTTTCTATCTTTTTGTTTTTTTTTTGTGTTTCATGAATGAGGGGCAAAATTGAAAATGGACTATTAAAAATGTTAGAATTGGAAAAATTTTAACGGCTATGTTATTTTTGTATCAAAAACTTGATTAAATGATAAATATGAGAATTGTCCTTTTTTTATGGGTAATTTACATTGTACAATCACAAAGTGCAATTATCGCTATTAAAAATAAAAATATATGAAAACTGAGTATATCTATATATTATGGATTACAATAAGAAAGGATAAGGATAATACCGCACATAGATTTTTTAAAAAATTAAAAATCTCAATAGAAAGGAAGTTTCAAATTTTGATATGATATTCTTGTTACCTTTGAATAGATGTACGTATATCCTCCTAATATTTTATTTACTCCTTTTAGAATATGAAAATAATCTGACAATATATACTTATCATATCACCAACGTGAGACACACTCGTGTGCTTTTAGCCCGCCACGGAATACTTATCCACCCCTGCATATTAGATATGCATTTACGTATCCAGAACGAAAATAATCAAGAACATCAATTTTTTTTATATTATATTTTGTGAGTATACAAAAGTTATTATTTTGTATCTTGAAACTTTGTTCGGATCTTTAAACTCATTTCAAATCTATAGGTCTATTATTAGCTCATAAAATTATTAAAGGCGCACAAATGTATAACAAAATCAATATGTGATCTTAACCAAAAATAATTAATTACAAAATGATTCATGCAATCAAAACGTATTACGAAACCTCCTCAAATATTCACGATCGGGATCTTATAAAAATTATTTGTCGTGATCAAGATCATACATGGGACACAAAAACACGTCGCATAAACATCATCATTATATAAGCCAAACAGTAACAAAATAACTCAATAACACAAGTTTAAAAAAACGAAAAAAAATAGAATGAAGACCGAGAGACAAAATCAATTAATGATGTTGGCTTATATAATGATGTTTATGTACCCCATGGTTCGAGACATACCTAAAAAACATAACGATCTCGTACAAAACACACAATCCGTTAAATAAAGAGACGAAATCATTGAGAAAAAAAAACATGAGAAGATACTAAATGAAAACTAACGATGCTAAGATATAGAATAAGTAGCAAGCAATATATAGGATTAGGGTTTTTATTAGCTAAATTAGGTGTGGCCGAAAAGCTTTAGCCGTAAATAATTTTATCTAACAACGATATAATTAATATCAGATAAAAAAAATAATTAGGGCTTTTCATTAAGACAGGGTAGATAGTTAATATTTAGTGAAACTAAATAAGAGGTACATTCACCAAAATCACTTCGCATATAGATTTACAACATTATAAAATTATAACGTTACAATATTCTATAAATCGTTGATTAACTTTTTTTTTTTGTTTGAACTCTCTTCTCTCTGCTCTAATATCTCTCAGAGAGATAGAGTGGTTCCATCGTTTTCTCTGCTTTAATTCGGAAATTTGCTCCAGCTTGTCCAGATTTTTGTTTGTCTTTTGTTTGATCTTTTCCGATTTCAATCGGATTTTGATTAGTCTTCCCTCTTCGGAAGATGTCAAAATCCGGATGTTTTGGCGAGTTTCTCTTGTGATTGGGCTCATGCTCGATCATTCTTCATTGATGGGTCTGTTTGACGGACTTGGAGTGAATGTTCTCTTTGATTGAAGGATGATGTCGAAATATTAATTTGATCCTTTAGCTAGGAAGCAACATAGTTCTCCTCGGTTAATTTGTGGATTTTGTTTTCCCTAGAGAGGTATGAAACTACGGTTAACTTAATATGGGGCTCAAGGAAGGTTGCAGTAATACGAAGCTTGCGAGTATTTTTGAAAGCTCAAGTTATGAAAGAAGAGGACAAAATTTAGTGGTTGATAAATAATAATTAAAAAAAAAAAAATAGAAAAGAGAACAAAATTTAGTCTAAAAAAAAAGAAAGAGAATAGAAAATTTATATATTTAACAATGTCACGGTAAAAATTTAGCGGCACCTTTTTCACCTTATTCCAAAGTCGTCACATTGTCTTTGTCTGAGCCGCATACCTTTGGGATAAGCTAGTTGCCATGTCAGCAATTTATCTTGCCATTCACCGATGATGGGTCCTCTGTTTTCAAGTAGTAGAGCTTCAATGATATCACTTCCATCCACCAGAGGTTTTACATCCCAGATATTATCAAGACACAGTTCAAGAATTGTGCCCTGAATCGTTAGATAAATCTCTCTTTTCTTGTCATCCGTACACAGCAATAGTGATGTTAAGAGTGCAACACGCCATAAGTCTTTGATATCTCTAAGAAGAAACCCTGCGAGTACTCTTGCTTTCGATGTATCAGGGAGCTCCTGATCATCTCGAGAGATGGATTCCAAGTTCTCAATAACATCAGTGTCCCACTCACGTTTGTCTACTTGTACGTCATCATTCTTCAACTGAAGAGGAAGAATCAACGTTAGGAATCTTCCCGTGGCACGGTGTATATTAACAACCTGCACAAGACGGATTTTGTTACCATGACAGTTATAACCCATAAAAGCAGCCAGCAAACAATGAGTGTAACTAAATTATGATCCAAATTAAAATGCCAAGAAAGATTTTCAAGAGTGAAGAAAATTCTAAAACTCATTAAGGAGAAGAAGAAATGTCTAGTAGCATCACAAGGATAGGAGTTTTATGAAGTATTCGAGAATTAAGATAAAGAATTATAGAGAATTTAAAGATGTCAAGTCAGCCTACCGTTTCAGCGTCACTGCTCTTCCGCTTCATGGAGACTTTAAAGATGTAGTTGACAACGGGAACCTGGAAAAATGGTTCATGTTATGTTTGCTTAAGACAGCCAAATTCAGATTTAGCTAATAATCCAGAAAGAGCTCAAATACTTATTGAATCACCGTACCAATTTCCCCTTGTTATCCTTGTAAACCATTTTCCTAAACGGGAGAAGCAGAGCCGCATACAAAGCATGCCTTCTGTGTTCACCCTAAAGCAAAAAAAGATCGATACATAGCCGAAGTATTTAAAAAGAAGTCAATAAACAAGAACTGCTGGAGACAAGACTAATTACTCACGCTGAAGTTTCCGAGCCCAGGTGTTTGAATGAGGTTCCACATAGCTTCCATGTAGGCTAAGCAGAGGCTAAAGAAGCAATACGTGAGATGCAAGATAAGACTAGCAGTGTCAAATTAGCCAAATTTGCCAAGTGTGGACAAAAGAGATAAACCTGCCACAGTTCTCAGGCAGTGCAGGTTCAATCGATGAGGGAAGAGCAAAGACAAGCCCAAATAGTTTCAAATCAGAGAGGTAGGTTACTGCCGAAACTGGTCTGTTCCCAGATATCATCGAATCGATCTGCACCAGTGAATCAATTTGTGTGTAAAATCAAAAAATGTCCTAAGAAAGAGAGGCAAGAAAGTGCTCATCCTTACTTCGTTTCCGATTTGCTCTCTGCTGATTTTTCTTGCAAGAGCTTCCCTGACTTCCTCATTAGAAGCAGTTTTTTTAACTTCTTCATCCAGAGTAAAGCCAAACCTTGCAGCTGTTCATGTAGCCAAAGACTGAGAAAACGATAACCACAGAGATCATAAACGAAGGATATGGGATACGAAACACAAATACCAAAGCGTATAGCCCGAAGAACTCGCAAGGGATCTTCAAGAAATGTAACTTGAGCAGGCAATGGAGTGGCAATTCTTCCAGACTTTAGGTCATCAATGCCTGTGCTGTGATTGTATATCATTCCTTGTAAACCCGCAACACGAAAATAAATGCCGAATGAAAACAACTATGGTGAAACTAACCTCTTCCTGTAAGATCTTCTACTAAGCCGGTGTGAATGTTGTAGAATAAGCTGAGAAACATAAGACAAGTCACAATTTGCATTCAATGATACGCATATCATTAGGTACTGCCACTTATATCTCTCTCTCTCTCTATTGACAAAGATGAGAGTACCTATTTATAGTTAAGTCTCTCCTATAAGCGTCCTCTTGTGGGGTTGCAAAATCCTATACAAAAAGGACGCATAAACCACTTTTGTCTTCGAAGAAAAGACATATCTACAAATAACAAAGATAATTAAAAAAATTGTAGCAGTACCACTACAGAAATGCGACTGTTTTCTTCGTATTTTTCACATCTCAAGTGTACAAGATCTATCGAGTGGTTATAAAGACGCATCTTTACTGTCTCCAACGGTGGTTTGTCTTCTTCGCGTTTACTGAAAAGGGCACAAAATAAGATGAAGTAAGCATCAGATTCAGCAGGGAACACAACAGAGTAAATGAAACTTGACAATTTCGAGAAACCTTTTAATGATTTGGCCTTGTACTTCCTCCTCCCCTTGACAACGTAGATAACCGTTGAGCTTAAAAAGAAATTGACTTCCGGACATTTTTTCCATTGCGATGTCAATATCATTAGAATCTTGCCCTAGAAGCTGGAAACAGAGAGATAAAGCAAACATTAACTATTCTATACATGGACAAAGTTCCAAAACTCATGAAAGGATCCTATGTAAGAACCCAAGAATCTTAATCTAAAAAAAAGGAAATTTTGGGAGTTGAAGGAGAGTACCTTGTCGCGCACCCAACCACCGGCGACGCGAAGCTTTGTCTCGGGACTGAAATTTCGGACGGCACGGAGAAGCAGATCGAAAACTTGCCGTTCGGTCTCAGTGACGTGAATCCATTGTCTCAGCACGACGGTCGTCATCGCCTTCGTCTTCGGAGACCCAAATACGAATTGAAACGCGACAACAGGTGGCACGGAATCGTGATCGAAATTTCCTTATATTTCTTCTATTTTCTGTTCTCTTTTTTGTTTTTTCCTTTTCTAACGAACATCAAACCCTAATCAGATGATCAGATCAATAGAGAAACAAGAAAATATCCAAAATCTACAAAAACACTTCTCAATTGCTTTTACTGAATCGCAGAATTCAAACACAAAGCCCAAATGAAAAAAAGTAAAATTGCCGGCAAAGAGAAGGACGAATTGCGAGGGAAGAAGTTGAACTCATCAAGTTCAGAGCCGGCACTTCTCAATTAGCTTTTTTTTTAGTTTTGAGATCTATATTGGAGAGACTCTATGGGTATCTAAAAAAAATAACTAACATCCTAAATACATCAAACAACCCCTAATCAAGCATTGTGCGATTTGGGTTTCACCAAAGAATGAAGAAAAGATAATAAGAGTCATTCATACCTCAAGAGATCTGCAGCTTCTTCTGCGTTTGGATTGGTTGCAGTAGATATCCGTTTTTCACCACTCTCTGAAGATGGTGGTGCATCAAAATCGCTTCTTACTCTCTCATGGATCCCTACTAGTTGAGGTTTTGTTTCCATGACGACACCTACCAGGCCAATACGCCTAAGACCATCAGCATTTTGGATTAAGAAAGAACAATGCCTATTTAACAACAGCTCCATAAACACAACCACGAAAACACATTAGACAGAGATTACAATTTACAGCTCAAAGTACAAGCTTCTCAGACAATGTTCAATGCAAGAACCTTATGATGGGTTCTTAGTTAATATTTAATTATAAAATTTTGTTTAAGAACACTTGGTAAGATAATTATATTTCCCTTGCTCCAATGGTAAAACTCCATTAGTGGTTCTTAAAAAAAACTTAATAAATCTTTTTTATTGTATAATTAATTAATCATCCTTTGTTTTGAAATGAAATTTCCCAATTAAACAAGTTTTTGATACAAGTCTGAGATGGTTTTGAAAGAGAGAAAGAGTGATGATTATGAGCCAAGCAGCTTCTTCCACCTGGCATAACCAAGGGTGAGCATGAAAATCACAAGGCAAATCGCACTAACACTCCATACAAAGTAACCAAAGACGTCATGATTCTTATACAACGGTAACGGCATGTTCATTCCGAACAAGCTTACCAACAATGTGTATGAAGTTATCGCGAACGAGGCTATGGTCAGCGTCAACGAGTGGGAGAACTATTAGCTTTATGACCTCTAAGTTCACAACAATGGCTGTTTTACGCCCACAACAGATTCACCTGCGCATCCTTGTTCTCTTCTTCAGATATAGATCCTCACAGGTTTTGGTTCCTGAAACCGTTCATAGCAACTGATTATGGATGCAAAAAAGAAACATATCTTCTACTAGCTCGCGACCCTATAGATTTCTAACAGCAATCCCGGAGTAAGCAAGTAGAAGCTTCAAGAAACGCAGCTGTCATACGGCCATCGCATCAGCATTACTTGAAATCTAATGTAAAATAACGTTACAATTTCACAGGGCACTACTTGATTCTCAAGTCAATGCTATCATCTCACTACCTCCAAAATGAAAACGGGTAAAGCAACTGTTCTTAGAAGTGATTCCCACAGTGTATAATCGCATCAAGATTGCAATTGTAACAAGCAAAGGTTTTGGAACAATGTGTTGGTAACTCTAGATTCATTAAAAAACAAAAAATGCAATTCTCAATTACCAAATCCACATTCCATTATGCGAACAAATACAATCAGATAGGGACAAAAGTTTACCGCCAGATAAGGTCGGCGAAATTGAAAGAAGAACAAAAAACATAAGAGAATCAAAGATGACAAATTATAAGCAAACAAACCTAACAATTTCAGATCAGATACGTTACCCAGACGAGAGAAATCTACTCAAATTAATGCTCAAATTAAAAAAAAAAATTCATAAATTGAGAACCGCGTCCGAAACGAAGATCTTCAAACGGGGATAGAAACGAGATCCAATCAGAGAATTGAAATCTAAGTAATGAAAGCAAAGATGGGTCAACTGTAAACGGCCTTTAAAAAGGTAGAAAATCCATGGAATTGACCCAAATCCAAACACAGAGGAAAAATCCTATCTTTACCGAACAAATCTCGATTTTTTCCCAAAACATGCTTAAGCTGAGACTTCTCTCGATCTCTTCTAAGGGTTCTTCTAAGGGTTCGCTGGGGATGATTGTCTCCTCTGTATATACGTAGATGAGAGAGAGAGAGAGAGTGGAGAAGGAGGAGCTTTGCTTAATAGATCAAAAGCTGAGATACCCCTATCGATAGAAGTAAATTTGCCTCCGTTATAACGAGTCACAGTCTGATATACCTAAGACCACCTCCAATGGTAAGAACGCATGAGGAGTTTTTACTATTATTTTAATTATAAATTTTGAAAAATTTTATGTTAAGAATTTCTTTAAAATTGTATGCTCCAAAGGTGAGGTTCCTAGGAATCAAAACAGTACACTTGCAATGAAAAGGATTATACATATTTCAATGATTTGATTTACCTTGTAGCATATTTCACAGATTGTATCGCCTTTCTCATTATACATAAACTCAGACAAAGACAAAAAACCAATTGAGAGAAATGAGATTCAGTAATAAAAGTCACCTTCAAACTGCCACTACAAGAACAAGGGAACTCGAGGTTCTTAACGGAATCCTCTTCTTGGCATATACGGCATTCAACTGATTGTAGAAGCGGTTCCTCTTCATTAGTAACATCCATCTGTTCTGTTGCTTCTTCTTCCTCGGTTTCATGATTCATAGATTTAGTAGTAGACAGGCTTATGGTGCCTTGAGCTCTGGAGCTTTCTCCAGAAGATTCAATCGATTCATTTGATCCTCTCTCTGAATTCAAGTGATCAGATGTTACAAGACGGTCGGTACATGAACTCAGATGATCAGCCATCTCTCACACTTAGCCTCGATCCGATAACAACGTTGACCTGTAAAAGACCAAGAATGCTCCCAAATGACAAATGTTCTATTTTCAAGAAAAACAAAATATCGTCATTTCTCCCAAAAGCATCATAATTCAACTCAAACAATCAAATTCATTTCCTTGTAGCATAAATTTTTGGGAGAATGTCTTAATGAGAATGATTAGGATATGAGTTTAACAAGTCTTTTGTCTCAAAATTTCCCCAAAATTTTCCACATAAAACCTAATCGGAAAAGACAAAAATTTCAGAATCCCATCACGACTATGAAAACGAGAGAGAGATACGATTCAATCATAATTCAGAAACGAGACCTTAAAATCGCAGAAATCAATACTCCTAATCGCAGAAACAAACATAACCATAATCCTAGATAAGTTAAAGAGATGAAGATCAATCGTCATACTTAAAGAAATATCTTGAAATCGTAGAAAGGGGAAAGAAGCTCTCATACTCATCTCAGAACTACTTGAATCACAACAATATTTAACACTGCCAGATAGAAATAGAAGTGAAACCTGAGAGACCATGTGATTAAGAAATAAAGATGCATTGGCTATCAGTAACCTTATATTATCAAAACCACAGGCATTGCAGAGAAAAACTTCAATTCAATTCACAGAATTCTTCATTCAAACGATTTCGATTTAAAATGAATATAAAGAAGACGATAAACCTAAGAGAAACCTGACTTAAGGCAGACTAACA
This sequence comes from Alliaria petiolata, assembly GCA_020283515.1. NCBI lineage: Eukaryota > Viridiplantae > Streptophyta > Magnoliopsida > Brassicales > Brassicaceae > Alliaria > Alliaria petiolata. The sequence continues at coordinate 30,673,639 of JAHZTW010000004.1, read as the reverse complement.
TCATGACTACCAAAGATCCAAGCAATCACAGTATCATATTGGATCAGCAATCGATTATTAACCGATAATCCACCAGTCCACAATCTCTTACAGGCACACATAAGGCACGAAATAGGAAAAACCTCCAAATTAGAAACCCTAATAGCAGAGCTAGAACAAGAGCTCACCTTCCTCAAAGCAGTGGCGAGCTCTCCGCGAGTGAAGTTGGCGGCGGCGGCGGTGGTCAAAGGGATTCCAATACGGAACTTTTCTGTTCACGACCACCTTCACTCTCCGATTTGGTCGGTCCGTCGACGGATTCCGATCCGAGGAGCCAAAACAATTCTCTCTTCTTGGTATCAGAAGAGAAGGGACTCGAGAGAGAGTGAGGAATTTTTTTTTTTTTAATTAGCTAATCACGAATCGACATGCAAGAGATTCCTATCGATTCTAAAAATTCTATAATCAGAACAGGTTCTGAACAATTTATTTACTTTTGAATTATTTTTTTAATTTTTTCTATCAGAACCCTATGTTTAGAGCTCCCGTTGGAGCTGCTCTAACGAGCCACAGTCTGATATACCTAAGTGTTTAAGCCAAATCTACTCTACCCCTCATTGATCTACATACCCCTCGTGGGTCCCTTTCTGATTAATGAAATATGAAAATCCGAAACTTCCCTTTTGTTTAATTTAACGATTTAATAAAAAAAAAATTCAAAAAAAAATTCAAAAAATCGCGATTCGCCTCTCTTCTCTCTCGAACCTGAGCCCCGCGGCGCCGCCGGAGCTGGACGTCCATTCCGCTCATTCCGCTGATTCCGCCGCCATCGGAATCTGCTCGGAAGCCTCCATTGAAGCTACAAGTGTCAAACCTAGGTGTGTATCTGCATTTCACCTAAAACTAATGAATTGAATCATTCAATTTTAGGGTTTTGCGATTTCAATTTGATTGAATTCGATTTTGGGTACACATTGAGTCGATGAGCGTCGATTAGGTCTTTGGATTGGTAATGAATGTATGGTTGTGGTTGAATCGTAGTGAATTGGAAGTAAATTAGAAGGAATTCTGGGCTTGATTTACAGCGATTGGACAACTGGTATAACTGTATAAGTAGTACAACTTGTATTACTGAAATAATCAAATTTAATCCAATTTCTATTCATTTCACAGGAGACAATGACGACAAACGAAAATGTACATTTTGATTATGAAGGTCGCGTTTACGGTTTATCGTTTAAGACATCTAAGGAGGAGATAACAAAGTTGATGTTAGAAGCTAGAATATGCAAGAAGATCGGGATAGATGAAAATGGGACGAAATTGATAATGAGATTCAGGCCACGGTTAATGGACTGTGGCATAATTTCAGAAATTAAGGATGATGAGGATGTTTATGTATTTTTAACCACCATGGATGAAGAGCAACGTAGAGGTGTTTTGCATGTGGAGGTGATCAAATTGTCCGAGGAACTTTCAAGAGTTGTCCGACTAAGTTCTTATGGTGTGAACTATGACGAGTTGCATGGAAGAGATGATGAAATGAATGGTATGGCTGGTGCAATGACTCTTTACGTAGGGGGAGTGGAGGATGATGCTAATAGGGAGGATGGTGTTACTAGGGATGATGATGCTAATAGGGAGGATGGTGTTAGTAGGGATGATGATGCTACTAGAGAGGATGATGTAAGTGGAGAGGTTAGGTCGGATGATGAATATGTGGAGCTTGCACATGATGTAGAAGATAGTCAGTTTGAGGCATGGGAAGACGGTATGGGTATAGAAATTGGTAAGGAATTTAGAAATAAGAAGGCAGTTCAAGAGTTGGTGGATAGAGCTGCATTTCAGAATTGTTTTAGTTATGCTGTAGTGAAGTCGGATAAGAAGAGGTTAGTGGTAAAATGTCGGGAAAGAAGTTGTAAGTGGAATTTACGAGCTGCAAAGGTTGCAAACTCAGAATGTTTTTCGGTTAGATCCCACACAAAGATGCATACATGCTCTCGGTCTAGTGGGAGCACAAGCAACTGTAAAAGAAAAGGCACACCCCGCTTAGTTGCATCTATTTTGCATGAAGATTATCCTGGACAAATGGTCACCCCGAGTGCTAAAAGTCTCATCTCTCTTGTTCAGGGTAAAGTTGGCGTGAAAGTGTCTTATTCGACCGCGTTGAGAGGGAAAAAACAAGCTGTTACTGATGTGCGTGGTAGTCCAGAGGAAAGTTATAAGTTGCTGTATTGTTATTTGTACATGTTAGAGAAGGTCAATCATGGTACAGTAAGTAGAGTGAAATTGGACGAAGGAAAGAAATTCAAGTATTTATTCATCGCTTTGGGAGCTAGCATTGAAGGGTTTAAAGTGATGAGGAAAGTGATTAGTGTGGATGCTACATTTCTGAAGAATGGATATGGGGGTGTCCTAATTTTTGCCACAGCTCAGGATCCTAATCGTCATCATTATCCCATAGCGTTTGGTGTACTCGATGGTGAGAATGATGCAAGTTGGAGTTGGTTTTTCGAAATGCTGAAAACCGTTGTACCAGACTCTTCTGAATTGGTTTTTATTAGTGATAGAAATTCAAGCCTCATCAAGTCAATAGGGCAGGTGTACCCGAGCGCGCATCATGGGTATTGTATCTGGCATTTGGCCCAAAATGTGAAAGGCCATGTATATTACGTCAACAAAGAGGTAGTTGCAAAAAAATTCATAGAGTGTTGTCTGATTTATACAGAGGGTGAGTTCTTGGAGGTTTATGGTGATTTTAGTAGAAGGTATCCTTCTGCGGCCAAGTATCTGGATGAAACGACTGATGTGACAAAATGGGCAAGGTGTTATTTTAAAGGAGAAAGGTACAACATATACACAAGCAACTGTGCAGAATCTTTGAACAGCGTTTTTAAAGAGGAAAGGAAGTACTCCTTATTACACTTGATTGATGCCATCGTTACAAAAATTTCGATATGGTTTAACCAGCATAGGAAGGACTCTATTTGTGGCTCGGACTGCCATGAACTAGTGCCTTTTGTGGAGAATGTAGTGCACAAAACATGTAAGGCTGCGTCTACCTTGACCTCGATGGAGCTAAACAGTTATCAGCTTGAATACATTGTCAATGGAAGTGATGGGAAACAATATGTGGTGTCGTTGATTAGGAAATGTTGCAGTTGCAGGTGTTTTGATATTGACAAATATCCTTGTGTGCACGCAGCAGCTGCTCTCATAGAATTGTGGAAGAGTGGAGATAGGGGAGGGCAGAATATTCGTTTCCATGACGTGTGCTCGAATTATTATTGGGTTGACCTTTGGGCAATAGCTTATTACAAGACCGTTTATGTAGTGCCGGATAAGTCTGTGTGGAATATACCGGACCACATAAAAGAAATGGAGGTCTTACCACTAAAGTACATCACAAAGGCGGGAAGAAAGCAATTAAGAAGGTTTCCATCGGCTGGAGAACGACGTCCAAGGACGAAAAACAAAAGGGTGGCGAGACGAAGGTTGGAATATTGGTTAACTGGTAATACTAATACTGTTTGATATGTGTATTTGGCAATTTATGTTTGTATTTGTACTTTTCAAACAAGATCGGGTCAAGGTTTATATAAAATACTACGGTTCTTTATTTTGTCTGGGTATTACTAGTAATAGTGGTCTTACTGACTGATAATGTATAACTGGTAATACTGATATTACTGAAAATCGATTAGGATACGATGAAAATAAAAAAACTACAGAAACTGAAGAAGAAATCATCAACTTAACGACTATTTGTTCATACAAAACTAAAGATAAACTATTAAAAATCAATGATACCATTAATTTTCAAATTGGTCGAACATATAAGTGTTTTCACATAAAACACCTCTTATAGTATAAGGAAGAGTTCGATGATGTTAGGATGAAAATGTGATAAAAAATATGTATTTACTCAAATTTTACTATGAAATTGTTTGAAATCATAATTGATGTTGGGAAAACTAGTGGACAACTAAAAAAAGTATTTTATAGTCATAGTTCAACTACAAATACGTAAAAAAACCAAAAGTAGAACTATTACGACCGTCGTACAACCGGATACTTAGGGACAACTATGTTGATAAGAAATATATATTTTAATCAATAAAACGGCGGAAGATATTTATTTACTCAGAGTGTTTTATTTTATATTAAATCCTTTTTTGTCTTTTCTCTCTCATTATTTTCCTTTTCTTCCTTTTCTTTTTCTCTCCTTTTCTCGAATCTCTCTCTTTCTCTCGAGCCTCTCTCTCTCTTCTTCAAATCGAAGTTCGAAGTCTTCTTCTTCTCTCCTCTTCTCCGAATTCGAGCCTCGCTAACCGTTTCTTCTTCTGGGTAAGCGTTTCTTCTTCTGGGTAAGCGTTTCTTCTTCTTGATTTCTAATCCATTTCTCCATATAAGGTTTGTTCATTTGGAATCCATTTGTAAATCTAGGGTTTGAATCCGATTCCATTTTTAAATCTAGGGCTTGAATCCGAATCCATTTGTAAATCTAGGGTTCTTGATAGTTTCATGGGTTTGACAATTACTAATTGTAGGAGATTATGGATCCGAACCATCCATTGAACGACAAAGAAGAAAAGAGGAACAAGGCAAATTACGACAGACTTTTTGCCATAGCCGATGCTGATTTTGGCATTCCTAGGCGTTGTCCATGTGGTGGTGGAATCACGGAGAAGACTTCTAGCACAGAAGCTCACCCAGCGCGCAGATACTTTGCATGCAAGCTGCGTGAGGTGAGACCGCATTCGGAAATTGGTCTCTTTTGGTATCTTTTCGAAACTCTGAACGTTGGAGGCAATTGAGAAATTGGTGTCTTTATGTACAGAATGATGGCCACCACATTCATAAATGGTGGGATGAAGCAGTTGAGGAAGAGATATCATCCTTAAGGGACGAGATTCAAGAGTTACGAAGCTCTCGATGCACTTACAGTACCTTGGAGTCAATGCGTTTACAGCTGAAAAACAATGTTGAAGAGATTGCAGAGTTAAAGGAGTTAATTGCGGGTCTTCGTGTTGCTGGTCTTAATGTTTGATGTGGTGTTTGAAACTAATCTTGAAACTTTAACTTATGTGTAATAGACTTATCAATCGTGTGTGTTGTTCTTGAATCTTATGTAAGAATCTTATGTGTGTTGTGTTTCGAAACTTGTGTGTTAATTAAATTTATGCATTACCAGTAGTACTTAAGAAAACCAGTACTTAAGAAAACCAGTTGTTCCTAAAAAAGCAGTTGTTCCTAAAAAAAGCAGTTCTTCCTAACAAAAGCAGTTGTACAAATCCACAACATCAAAACATCGAAATGTACCAAAAGCACAAACATTCCTAAGCTAAGCATTCCTCTTAGCTCTCTTCCTTCCCATTCCTACTCCTTTCCCAGATGTGAAAGGCGAATTCCTGTATTGTGATTTTTTTTTTCACCCTCTTCGGCCTTGGAGTCTTCAAATTTTCAACACCGGGTTGTGGAAGAGGTTCTTCCTCAAGAGGTTCCTCAAGAGCATCCTCAAAAGCATCACTAGACTCATCCTCAGCCTCCGCCTCAGCGTCAGGCTCAGGCTCACCCTCAGGCTCACCCTCAGGCTCAGGCTCAGGCTCACCCTCACGCTCACCCTCAGGCTCACCCTCAGGCGACTCGGCTTCTCCATCTTTTTCTTCTCCGTGTTCTTCTCCATTTCTGTGGAAACTGAAGTTGCAGTCCAAATCGATGCCAACTCCAACATCTTCATCCATTTTTTTTTTCAATTCCTTGATTTTTCTTTTCAAAGAACGCTGACTTGTTTTCACCCGGTCAATCCACCCTCCCATCAGCAGAAGCTTGCTATCGACTTCATTAAACCCTTTCTCCATTGCCTTCATCAACCTCCTTTCAATCTGCTTCAAACTTTTTTCCAAACTCATGGAAGAGGCATCCGGATTAGAGGCTGCACCCACCTCTTCAACTACTTTTTTCTCTTTCTTTTTGGGGAAAACTCTTGCTGCCACATCTAACTCGTACATCCCTTTCCACCAAATCTTTTTTTTCTCTTTACTTAGACGATCATTCCAACTACCAGTAATGTCGCCTCCACCTACATCATCACAATCTTCATCTACAATGCGTGCGAGAAGAAGTTCCTCATCCACGTCTGGTTCCAAAATACTTTGAATCTCCTGGAAATAAACAAAAATCCCAAATTTAAAACGACACATGGTTTAAAAGGAAACAATACTTAGAAGCAACCTTAATCCTAACCTTAGAACCTCCAAGCGCATCATATATCTCTTCCAAAGGATAACCCGTCATACCACTAGCTTTGAACTTCCCCTTGCACATTCGGGGACAACCAGAATCACTATCTCGTACATCTTCTCGAAATCTTACCTTCAGATTTCGAATGCACTCAAAAGCAAGCACCTACACAAAGAGTTACAGTACATCACCAAATTGTAAGTCATAACACATATTTATTTATACTCATAACCAAGTTTTACCTCCAAAGGGATTATGAATCCCGGAATGGAGGCCGAGTCCTTCACACAGCCTTTCATTTTCTTTTTCTTCAGCAGGTACTGTATAGCCTCCACTACCTTATCAAATGTCCATCTTCCCTACGGAAAGGATTTACAGGACTCCAAATCATTGACGATTCTAACTAAGAAATCGTCTATGGGTCCATCATACTTCGTCCTGCCTCCGATTACCGTGCACAAGAAATAAAGAACCGCCATCTTTAGCCGATCTCCACAAGCTTTCATCGTCACTAGCTTCATTTTCACATCTTGCACTGTAATCGTCTTCTTCTTCTTAAAATGTCGTTCACGGAAACTATCACTCCCCAATTTTTCATACTTCTCTGGATATTCATGGCACCCGAATCCACAAACCAGTGCATGCTCCCTAAGGGAATAACGGATGGGAACACCGTTAACCACAAACCAAAGTACTTTTCCTCCCTCATTATTCACTGCCCGAAGGAGTAGCATCCAAATCCCCAAGAGCTTACGGTTTCGTTCCATAGGCATGTGAAAGATGTGACAAAACTGCGGGTGACTTGTGAACCACTTTAACTCGTCTGATCCTTTTAACTCATTTATCACAGTCACAGCATTCTTCACTTCACACCTCGTTTGTATCTTAGGGTACTTGATAAACTCTGCGTGGTCGAAATAAAGCTCAAGAGGATGCATATGTTCCATTTCGTCATCTGAATTCTGAAAAAAAGTATTCATACACATGATTTAGTTAATTTTAAAAACCAGTAATACTCAGTTCTACCAATAATCCGTTCAACATAAGAATACTCAGTTAAACCTAATAATACTAACGAATTTTATTTTTATTTTTTTTTTTTTCACTTCACTATTCTATTCCACAAAACCAACCAACAATATTCCCAATACGACCCTCCCAACAATACCTACTGAGCACTAACTATTTTTTCCTATTTCTCCAAACCATTTTTATTTATCCAAATTAATACTTAGGTTCGTATAGTTACTTTTGAACCACTCTTTCGTTGAACTTCATCTTCTTCCGAACTACTCCATACTGCATACCCATCATTCCTCTCAAAAACCACTATTTGGTTGTCTCGAGTTGGTTCTGAACTTGCTACCTTTGAACCACTGTTTGGTTGAACTTTAACTTCTTCTGAACTCGATACTGCATACCGAGCATTCGTCTCAACAACCACAGGTTCTGGACTTGGTTCTGGAGTTCGTTCTTCAGATGCTTCTTCAATTGCATCTGGAGTTCGTTCTGGACTTGCCTCTGGAGGAGCTGGTGTTTCCGGATCAGTTTGATTCTCCCTTAAGCGTAAACTCCTCCTTATAGACTTTTTCAAATTTTTCGTCCGAGGGGCCATCTTGAGCTATCTAAAACCAATAGATTCAAATTAGAAACAAATCTCATTTCTTATGAACACAGAAAATCAAATTTTATAACTTCAGCGAACTTAAACCAATCAACTTATAAATCTATCAATTTGACGAATCAATCACACTGATTTTTTTGCCAATTCGAAAACTAAAAAACCGGTTAACTCTTCCTCTATCACTCATTACGAATTCGTTTAACATTAAAAATTCCAACTAAAGACCTCTTCCTCTATCAAATGGTCAATTAAAAAACAAGAGATTCACTTACCGTCGACAGAGCAAACTCGATTGGTCGCGATTCAATGGTTAAAAGAATGGAATGGTCGCTCGCGGATAACTCACTCGAATTAAAGGAACTCGCGGAAGAAAATGATAGAGAAACGGAATGAGTACACGAACAGAGAGTCGCTTGTTTGGCTCGTTTCGATTCGATCGTCGTCTTCGTCGAATCCACGAATAACTCTTTGAATGCCAAGAAAGAAAGATTCACTTAATGCTCGGAAGAAGAAGAAACTAATGGAAGAAGAAGAAGAAACGAATCTGTAAATTAGGTTTTTACTAAGAATGGGTGGACTCGTGGGTCGGGTTATATTCAATTAGGATCGGGTGGATATTAAGTGGTTGGGTCAGTAATTTTTGATTGTATGAAAGGGTTAGATGACTTTAACCAGTTTTCCGATTAAAAGAAAATCAAAAATAAAATCCCAAACATAACGGGGGTATATGGGATTTAGTTTCAACAATTGAGGGCACGCCAGCCATTGATTCCGTTATAACTGACAATTTCTTTTAAATTTATTTTTAATACCAAAACATAGCTAAAGTCTTTTCAATCTGAATCTATGTTATTACTGACTGAACCATACGAACCAACATCAATAACCGGCTAAACACATACAAATCGGATTTCGTCCTAAAGATCCTAATAAGAAACATAATCTACAACGACAACACATTCCAAAAGAAGAAATCAGAGAAAAAAGTTTAAAAACTTGAAAACCCCTCGCAATTCCACGGGAAGAACACGAAGAACTCATGAAAACTAAAAGATTGGAGCAATCGATTTAGCGGCAAATAGGAAAGGGTAAGTCTCAGTTTTATGCTGTCGATTTTTGTTCGATTATTACCGATTTCGTCAACTCCGATAGTAACTGATTTGCGGGTTTGGCACGTAGGATGCAATCGATTTAGCGGCAAATAGGAAAGGGTAAGTCTCAGTTTGATGCTGTCGATTTTTGTTCGATTATTACCGATTTCGTCAACTCCGATAGTAACTGATTTGCGGGTTTGGCACGTAGGATGCCTCGTACAAAGAATCCAAATTATGGTTTGGGAGAGGAGGTTGAAGAATCGGAAAGAGTTTCTCGAATTATATATGAAGATCCAGACATTACGACTTCAAATGAAGAAGAACACGAAGAAAGAAGTAGCAGCCGAACTATTTCGGACCCATAATCAACGGTAATTATAACTACTTGAATTTGCAAGTTAGATTTTCGGGATTGTTCAAATAATTTCGTGTTTGGGCTCGGGTTTGTTTAAGAACTTTTGGTTCGGGTTCGTTCTCAAATTGGGGTTTCTTTATTGATTTTGGGGTCGAATTTATGGGATTTATGCTTATGATTATCTGGGTTTTAGTAATACTTGGTAAAACATTTGTGATTTTGTATGTTATTTTCTTGGAAAAAAGTAACACTTGGTACAACTGTATATGTGTTGCAGGATTCTGAACCAATGCAACCGTTGCAGATGTACTTTCAGCCAGAGCAGTATAATAAAAAGATAAAGCTCTCTACAAGGTGTCATATCAAGAAAGCGGTGGAGACACTTCTAGAGAAGTTAATGTATCCGCTTAGAGTAGAGGAGAAGAGTTGGTTTCTGAATCACCCTCAGTTCAAGCATTTTTTTCACATGCATAAGGACAAAAACCATAAGGTCATGGACATGTGGATGCTCCTTCTGCGAATGGCGTATACTGACAAATGAAAGGAAGCGTGGTTTGTTGTGAATGGCGTTCACATCCGCTACGGTCTACGTGAACACGCCCTGATATCGGGTTTAAACTGTTGCAGCTATCCAGACGACTATATGCAATTGGGTAGTATGAGATTCGTGGAGAAGCATTTTGGGGTGGGATCAAAGATCAGATATGCAGATGTGAAGAAAAAGCTATTGGGAATGAAATATTCCCAAGATAGGTTGAAGATTGTTATTCTCTACTTTTTGTCAAGCATAATTATAGGACAGACCAAGGTAGGACACGATGCACCTTTTGTGGAGCCGTTTTTTCAAAGAGCGGTGAATGATCTTGAGTTGTGCAAGACATTTCCGTGGGGGAGATTGTCATTTGATCATAATATGCAAGAGATCTCGCACACAATGGATCATTTTGGAGGGGTGGTTCGGGGTTCAAGTTGGCCATTTCCAAGTTTCTGTATTCCTTTAGAGGTAAATCTGATTTTAGGTTTTACTTAGTATTACTAATTCTTATATATAGAAGATAACTCTAACTATATGTCTCATGTGTAGATTCTGGCGTTTGAGGCGATACCGGCACTGAGGATGAAATTCCGAGAAGATATGTCAGGCGCAAAGAGTATGTGTCCCCGGATGTGTAAAACACGGTTCAAAGGCAGTGCTATGAAAGGATTTTCTTTAGAAGAAATAAATGAAGCACTGGGGACAACTAAGGTTAGTTATCCTTTATGATTTTAATGTTTTAAATTTGCATATTAATTATTTATGATTGTAATATTTTTAAACTGTAATCCTTGTTTACATGCATATGAAATTGAAAGTATATTGATACCATCAGATGAGGAAGAATCTCTTATGGCTCGAATCGTTGAAGAAGATGCTGACGATGATGTCATTGATGTTGTTGTCTGGAGCTGGATGAAGCGTCTTATCGATGAAGAGAAGGAGATATGTTTTGAAGAGATGTTCAATCAAGACGTGGCTGCACGAGAAGAAAACGAACCTGAAGAAAATGAGGCCATTGAAGCACCAGAGAATGCGTCTTCGAAGGAGATTGAAGGTAGTGACAAGGCTGGACAGAAGGAAGGAGACAAGGCTGGACAGAAGGAAGGAGACAAAGGAGTAGAGATTAAAACGTATCAGAAAAGAATTAAGCGTGCCCACCATGAGAAGGAGAAAGGAGAGAAGGAAGGTGTGGGAGGTTCAGAAAAATCAAAGAAGGACGAACCCAAGAAGAAGAGGAAGATTAAGCGTTCCCAACTTGTGACTGATCCTTACACGCCAGAAAAGAGGCGAGTGACGAGGCAGAGTAAGAATAAATCAGAAGAGAACTGAAGCAATTTGTTTTTGGATTTCAGTTTGGATTTGGAATACTGGTTTGTATTTTAGTTTGGATTTGGACTACTGGTTTGTATTTCATTTTGGATTTGTACTACTGGTTTGTATTTCAACTTGGATTTGGACTACTAATTTGCATTTCAGTTTGGATTTGGACTACTTGTTTGTATTTTAGTTTGGATTTCGTAATACTGTGTTTTTATGTAAAACTAGGTTGTTTTGTATTGTATTTGAAGTCCTTTGTGTCATAACTAATACCGAGTTTAAGATAGAATTCATACAACAACAGAGTCATCAGTCATGACTAGAAACAAACTCACTTAGGTATATTACAAATGTCTATTACAAAGCATTAAACATTCTCCTTCAGCTTTTCAACTGCTGAACTTCCTCCTTCAGCTTTTCAACTTCTTCCTTCAGCTTTTCAACTTCTTTCTTCAGCTTGTCAATCTGATCACCTTTGAATATATGCCCCATTAGGATGCTGGTCATTTGATTTTTAAGGATTTCAATGGCCTCAGATTGCTCCTTCCTTACTCTCTCAACTTCTTCTTCAACAGTATGTTCCCAACATTTGTAAATGTGATAGCCATCATCTTGCACATAAAGACACGAAAATTTCATGTTCAATAATGCCATTAAACTAGGAAAACAAAATAAATTGATCTCACCCTCACCGCATACACATTGCAGGTAAAATATCTTCTTCCTGGGTAGGATTCAGATGATTGAATCTTCTCAACCTTCTCAATGATTCGTCCACCACTTGGACAAATTCTCGTAATGCCATAGTCCCCATCAGCTATGTGATAAGGTGCAAGTGAATGATAACACCGATATTTTGCCAAGACCAATTTCAGGTGTTTTATCTTGGTTTTCAAAAGTTTTCAAGTGAATTTCATGTTTTGTACTTTCAAAAGTCATTTTAGGTCTTGGGGGGGGGAGGGGAGGAAATGACATCTTCTGGAGCGAAAATACATTTTGGACAGATTTAGACCACCAGAAGTATCAGATCAGATGAATGTCTCAAATTTGGAGAAAAGAAAGACAATTGAGTCATGAATCACAGCAAAGTAGTTTCAAGTCGATCCCACAGTTAGATCTCAAGCTATGCCAAAATCATTGAAGACATGTCCTGCAGACGCGGAGGAGGAATGCATCAAGAAGCCGAAGATCATTGGCCACGCCATCAAACTCTCATGGCGTGGCTTGTTCATCCTCTAATGCGGCCAGCCAAGACGGCGAGAGCAAGCCCAAAAAATCAGGCCCACTTCAACGTTAAAGACTTTTGATCGTTTTAAATCCCGAGCCTTTCTCTGCAGTTGGAGTCCTATATAAACCACGACTTAAAGCAAGAGAGAGACACGTTTTGGACACAGCTGAGAAGCCCTGTGGCGACCCAACCCGATAATCCTAACCAGGCCGGCCGTCCCGAGTCTAACTCTAACCAGATTCCATACTTAGCATATTTTTCAGATTTTTCTTAAACTTAAACAACAGATACGATTCATAAAAAGCCCATTCTCATTGCATAGTTATTCCAATCCAGATATAACAAAGGTTCATAAAACATAAACTAACTTAGACAAATTCGTTCTAAGTCAAAACAGAAATGCAAAGCCAATTATCCAGAAAAATCTCACGATAAATAAACCCCAAAACCCAGTCTTAATCCACTTTTTTCTTCACTGCCTTCAAGTCCGCCTTCAAGACTAAACGTCCCGGATAACTTCTTTATCTGCACACTCCACACAGATGCATAAGCATTATCATAAATGCTTAGTGAGTACCGTCATCCCGTTCCACCAGCCAATACCAGAAAACGCAATCAAGCAACAGTTATATAATTCACATTATCACTTAGCAAGCAAGCACAGAAATCACGGTTCTATGATCGTCTCAACCACTTGTGAATTTCCTCACGGCATCGGTTCTACTCCAAGCAAGAATCACACATCCCCTTGAGCTAGTAACTCGATCCGGACATTCACACAGCTAGTTAGACACCACGTATAACCCACGGTATCCAATACCAATACCAATCACAATCACAGAACACATTGATCTTGTTAAGCATAAACACTAACTTACACAAGCAATCAATGAAAACCAGATAACCTAGCAATCCTACGGTTCCAGATACCAGCTACAGTCACGCATTTACCTTAGACACAAAGGCAAACGTTTTGAGTCGAAAGAAACTCGGTGATTTGTCGGTCAGAAACAGAGATAGTTGGACGCACTTGCGTTCTCTCGGCTATCGCTACGGCTAAATCCGCGAGATCCAATCTCCTCTCGGCTAAATTCCAAACCGCTCACTTTTCCTTGAACAATATTCTGTATTCCCTCAGAAACAGGCCAAAATATTCAGATTAGTCGAAGGATATTCGACAGAAATTCAACCAGAAACGAATTAGCCGAACACTTACCAAATTCTCTCGGACGGTTCTAAGTGTTCTCGGCTAACTCACGATCCACGCAGAAATCTTCGGATATCTCTCGGGTAACTCGGCCAAAACTTGCCTACAAACGGACTACACGATTACTGATATATCATAGTTTTTATCCGTTTTTGGACCATGAACATGGGTTTCCACCTCACTCATTAATAAGGTCCCTACACATTCAATGCTTAGAATGCTAAGACACTTAACAGAACACGCAGACACAGACAAACTCAGAAAAATGTAAGTAATAAAAACTTACCAGTGATCGGTCGAGAAGTGGTCGGATCCCCAGTCCAATCCGCGGTCGCTGCATACACCCTTGGCGTGATGGCCTGCCTCTTAGCCGGTGGCGCCAGTACATCTCCTACACGCTTAGGCTGAGTGGTCGCCTGCCCAACTGCTCCGGACCTCGGACAATCACGCTTGTAATGTCCCGACTCTCCGCAACCGAAACACACAACGGACGTGTTACCTCCATCCGACACTCTCAACAACCTTGAGTCTGGCTTAGGACAGTCCCGAACCCTATGCTCCAAGCTACCACAACGATGACAAGCTCCAGATGCACGCCTACACACGCCAACATGCACCTTTCCGCAAGACCCACACACGTTGCGGTTCCCACTCGACTTAACTGGAACATTCTTCCCAAACTTGCGGTTCTGTCCTCCAGACATTTGGCCACTCCTGGCCACGGTACCAGCCTTAGACAAGGCCTCCTCGGCTTGTCCAGTCTCCAACAAAGTCGCTTTCTCAACAAGCTCCGTGACCGTCGCATAGTCACGCACCAGACAACCATTACGCAGCTCGACCCTTAGTCCGCTCATGAACCTCCGGATCAGCTTCTCTTCAGTATCATGGTCACGTCCCACATACTTGCGTAACAGGTTGAACTCAGTCTCATACTGCCGAACCGTCTTGGTCCCTTGGCGCAGGTACATAAACTCAGCCTCGAGCTGATTGTAAGCTTCTTGCGGGAAGTACTTACTTTGGAACATCGCAGAAAACGTTTCATACGAACAGTTCAGATTCACCAACCGTCCCGTGATCCCTTTAAACCAGGTATGCGCAGTACCCTCCAGGTAATGCACAGCTATGTCCCTCTTGTACCCCTCAGGACATCGGATAGACTCGAAGTTCCTTTCAAGCCTCATCCTCCACTCGTCAGCCTCAATCGGCGCAGTTCCTCCAGCAAAGAACTTGGTTCCCAACCTCGCCATATGATCTAGAACCTTGAGGTAAGACGGGATCGCCATGACCTGATTCGCTTCCTCCACAGCCACGTTCCCAACGTTCGGTTCCACCACTTGTGGTGCCACGGCCGGTACCACTCCCGGTACAGGCGCAACTACTTGTGGTGCCACGGCCGGTACCACTCCCGGTACAGGCGCAACCACTTGTGGTGCCACGGCCGGTACCACTCCCGGTACAGGCGCAACCACAGGTAAACGCTCCAACACTTGAGCTAGCAATTCCAGCACAGCCTCCAGCCTGTCTGGAACAGCACCCGCAGCATTCCCAGCCACGTTTCCAGCTCCAACCGCAGCCACATTCGCAGCAGTAGCAGCCGCAGCATTCGCAGCCGCAGCCGCAGCCTCGGCCGTCGAGCAGCCTCAATCTCATGCTGGTTCCCAACCGCATTCCCAGTTCCAGAACTCCCCGAGTTCACATCACCATTCAACCTTGCATTCCTTGTCCTTCTCGGAGCCATCTGCAAGTCAAAACAGAACATGTTAGCCCGAAGCTAACACCAGACAAGAGTTCCAAACTCCACAGAAACAACAGACCGCGAGACTCGGCAGTGAAAGGTGGATATTTCTAACCCCAACTATGCAAATGAACTATCCTAGAATCGACCATGCTCTGATACCACTTGTGGCGACCCAACACGATAATCCTAACCAGGCCGGCCGTCCCGAGTCTAACTCTAACCAGATTCCATACTTAGCATATTTTTCAGATTTTTCTTAAACTTAAACAACNGTCCTTCTCGGAGCCATCTGCAAGTCAAAACAGAACATGTTAGCCCGAAGCTAACACCAGACAAGAGTTCCAAACTCCACAGAAACAACAGACCGCGAGACTCGGCAGTGAAAGGTGGATATTTCTAACCCCAACTATGCAAATGAACTATCCTAGAATCGACCATGCTCTGATACCACTTGTGGCGACCCAACACGATAATCCTAACCAGGCCGGCCGTCCCGAGTCTAACTCTAACCAGATTCCATACTTAGCATATTTTTCAGATTTTTCTTAAACTTAAACAACACATACGATTCATAAAAAGCTCATTCTCATTGCATAATTATTCCAGTCCAGATATAACAAAGGTTCATAAAACATAAACTAACTTAGCCAAATTCGTTCTAAGTCAAAACAGAAATGCAAAGCCAATTATCCAGAAAATCTCATGATAAATAAACCCCCAAACCCAGTCCTAATCCACTTCTTTCTTCACTGCCTTTAAGTCTGCCTTCAAGACTAAACGTCCCAGATAACTTCTTTACCTGCACACTCCACACATAAGAGAGGCATAAGCATTATCATAAATGCTTAGTGAGTACGGTCATCCCGTACCACCAGCCAATACCAGAAAACGCAATCAAGCAACATTTATATAATTCACATTATCACTTAGCAAGCAAGCACATAAATCACGGTTCTATGATCGTCTCAACCACTTGTGAATTTCCTCACGGCATCGGTTCTACTCCAAGCGAGAATCACACATCCCCTTGAGCTAGTAACTCGATCCGGACATTCACACAGCTAGTTAGACACCACGTATAACCCACGGTATCCAATACCAATCACAATCACAATCACAGAACACATTGATCTTGCTAAGCATAAACACTAACTTACACAAGCAATCAATGAAAACCAGATAACCTAGCAATCCTACGGTTCCAAATACCAGCTACAGTCACGCACTCACCTTAGACACAAAGGCAAACGTTTCAGTCGGAAGAAACTCGGTGATTTCTCGGTCAGAAACAGAGATTGTCAAACGCACTTGCGTTCTCTCGACTATCGCTACGGCCAAATCCGCGAGATCCAATCTCCTCTCGGCTATCTTCCAAACCGCTCACTTTTCCTCGAACAATATTCTGTATTCCCTCGAAAACATGCCAAAATAATCAGATTAGTCGAAGGATATTCGACAGAAACTCAACCAGAAACGAATTAGCCGAACACTTACCAAATTCTCTCGGACGGTTCTAAGAGTTCTCGGCTAACTCACGATCCACGCAGAAATCCTCGGATACCTCCCGGGTATCTCGGCCAAAACTTTCCTACAAACGGATTACACGATTACTGATATATCATAGTTTTTACCCGTTTTTGGACCATGATATAAGTCTTTTTATAGTCTTTTGGCTATTTTCGAGTTTATATAGAGTCTTTACAGGTTCAGATACAATTGGAGATAAATTGGAGATTTGGATACATTTTGGAGCTTAGTGGAATGAAGTCGGATTGAAGAAACAAGATGAGTGTCGATCGACACCAATGGATTTCCAATTTCCAGAAGCAAGAAATTTCCAGTTTTTGAAGAAAAGGAAGTTTCCAAGACTTTTCCTAATCTTCCAAGGAATGAAGATGCGAACCTAGGCCTATAAATTTCCAGTTATTGATTGCCTGAACTAGTGTTAGATGAGCAAAATACCTATTCGCAAAGAGATTTGGTTTAGGGATTTTGTGAACAATTGAACCTATTATTAATGCTTGTCTGAATCGATAGGATTTGCAAAGAGATTTGGAATTCTAGGATTTAGACATAGAAAATCTTCGCAGCGCGAGTTGGTTGATTTTACATTAGTGTTTCAAGCTCAAGAACGGTTCTTCATAATTCCTAACATTCTGTCTAGATCTACAATTAGGATTTACCTGAGAATTTCCCTGAACCTAGCGTTTCGTCTCCTGAACTTACACCGTTTTTAATTATTCGCTGTCTTTTACTTTTAAATTAATTCTTCTTAGCTTAACTCGAAATTAGAAGTTCGTTGTGTGACTCTCCCTTCATTGTGGATTCGATCCCTAAATACTACATTGATCTCTTAATTAGAGAGAGTAGCTCTAGGGTAAATTTGAGAGCATATCAAATTTTGGCGCCGTTGCCGGGGAAGGAGATTAGTTGCCTATAGATTTCTAGTATTAGAATTTTGTCTAGGTTTTTAATTTTTGTTTTTGCTTACTAATTTTAGTTTCTTATTCTTGTTTTCAGGTGTATGATTAATCGCAATACCAGAAGCAACAAGGACAACGAACTAATCGCGTTAAACCAAGAACTAGGTCGTCTCGAACGCAGGAACCGAGCATCTACCCGAGTGTCGATCGATGCCAGATCTTATGCCAGACTAGATAAGGCTGGCGCTGTCATCATCGAACAAGCCATACAAATCGCCCCTGCAGACGTTGGACGTGTAAGAACACTTGGCGAGTACAACCGCCCAGACCAGTTCTATGTTAATAGAGCTGCGATCCGTCCTCCTGCATTTCAGAGGAACGACTTCAAGCTGAAGCCTTCCTACTTCACACTGGTGGCTCAGCATCTTTTCCATGGACTTCCTAATGAGCATCCGATGGATCACATTAAGAGATTTGAGGACCTCGCGTCAAGCATCAAGGCTAATGGAGTGTCCTATGATTATCTCTTTTGCAAGCTGTTCCCTCACTCGCTTAGTGGAGATGCATCATACTAGCTGAAGCAGTTGGATCCAGGATCCTTGACAACTTGGGAAGACACAAAGAATGCATTCTTATGCAATTTGTTTGATGACACGAGATCAGAGGAGCCGAGGACGAAGATCACCACATTTTCTCAAGGACCCACTGAAGCATTCAAGGCTTCTTGGGTGAGATTCAGATCGTACCAGAGGGACTGCCCACATCATGGTTTCAGCGAGCCGCAGCTTATCGGAATCTTTTACCGAGGGATCGATTGGAGGTACCAGATGGCCTTGAATGCTGCGAGCAATGATAACTTCAACACCAGATATCCAGACGATGCGATGGTGCGTATAGAGAATCGGGCCTCTTGCAACAACACCAAGAATGCAGACTTTGAGAGGAGACAACACCCCGGAGTGAATGGAGTAAGCCAAATTGCTGAGGTCAACAGGAAGTTGGACAACGTACACAATCTCTTGGTGGGGAAGAAGCAAGTTCAGTTTGCTGCGGAAGTAGAGACCTTTGAGCCAGAGGAAGAAGAGGTTAACTACATCAATGGTGTTGGTTTTCAAGGACAGAGGTTCAACAATCAGCAAGGCTATGGTTCTTCTTACCAGAAGCCTTTTCAGAACAACAACTTCCAGAGAAGCTATGGTTCTTCTTCTTACCAGAAGCCTCCTGCTCAAGACAACAAAATGGAGTCTATGATAGAGCAGATTCTGGAAGGACAACAGAAGATGACAGTGGTTTTCAATGGGAAGATTGATGCTTTGTACACGGATTTTAATGGGAAAATTGAGTCTCTAAGTACTCATATAAAGCAATTGGATGTTCAAGTTGCTCAAACTGCTGGAGCTTTGAAGAGACAAGAGGGATTTCTTCCTGGAAAGACAGACACGAATCCGAGGCATCATGTAAATGCCATCACAATCCAGAGTGAAAGAAGCTTTCAACCAGTGCTGAAAAGGGGTATAAATGCTGAGGAAATCGTGGAGTTTCAGGCTGAAGAGCAAGTGTCGATCGACACCACTAGGAAAACTCGAGACATCAAGCTTTGACGGACCGAAATCGAGCAGTGTCGATCGACACCAGCTGAGTGTCGATCGACACTCTTCCCAGACTTGGACAGACACGCCTAAAGCTTCACAAATTACAGAGGAAAGGGTGTACAAGACCAAGGTTCCATATTCTCCTATTCCCAAACATGTAAGGCCGCCCATTAGTGCGAAAGAACTGGCTGGTTTCAACAAAAAGGTGAGAAGGATCTCCAATGCGATCTCATTTGCTGAAGCTTGGGAGGATTATCCTTTGTGGGTTTTCTTTAAGGATTGCAGAGAGAGTCTTGAAGAAATTGAAGAACTCTTCAACAAAGCAAAGGGTACACCACCACCAATGAAGCAGCGGCTGAAGATTGAAGATCCAGGGATGTTTGTAGTTCTATACTCCATTGGTGGAGTTGAGTTTGAACAGTCTATCTGCGATTCTGGTGCTAGTGTTAACCTCATGTCAAAGGACATTGCAGAGAGGTTAGGAATTGCTGACATTCGACCTCCAAACATGACCCTCGAGTTTGCCAACTCTTCCACCACAGTCCCATATGGTACAATTCCTGACTTGCTTGTCAAAGTGGGGAATTGTCTAGTACCTACTGATTTTCAGGTGGTAGAAGTGAGCAAGATCTCTGTCATGCCTTTTATTCTTGGAAGACCATTCATGGCCACAGTGGGAGCAGTTGTAGACATGCCGAATAAGAGAATATCCTTCTCTAATGTTGACAAAGGAGTCTTCTAGAAAACTATCCCTACTACTGGCACATCCAAACACATCTCTTGCATTGCTGTGATCGCTGGAGAAGAGTTGGATTCTAAAGAGCAAGTGAATAAAGAGGCTTCTCCAGAGGCATTGGATGGAAATTTTGAGAAAGTTGTGGAGCTTGAAGATTGGAGTGGAAATAATCATATCTTCAGGACTATGAGCAGAGAAGATGTTCTAATCAATGCCAAACTGATGAAGGAAGACGTGTTCATCATAGAGACAAAGATTGCAGAGCTGAATTGCAGAAAAAGTGCAGAAATTTGAACTGAGGATGTGGTGTCTATCGACACCCTACGCGGATCACATCAGAAGCTGCTACCAATGCTTCAAATCCATCACCAATGGTCAAACAGATGCCTCCACGTTCTATAGATCAGACACCTCGAAGGAAGCAAAGGTATGCATTTCCTGGAATCAATTCCAAACCCCCTGATCTTGTCAATAAGAACTTCAAAGGTTCAAAAGATGTTTCACACTTATGCAAGCCACGAGATTCTCGCAGAGGGTTTGGTGTTTCTTTTGATGATGCTGCAGGAAAACGAAGTGTCCCACCCGAACTCAAGGCCCACCCTGCTGCTGTTCCTCATTTCCTTGGTCAATCTCATGGACATAAGGCCTATACACTGCCATGGATGAGAAGACATTCGTCTGGAAAGCATTCAATGCCACCCTCTGATCCACCAGACGTCTGATCCCCGACACAGTCAAGCTAATGACTGAAAATGAGCGCTGAGTGGGAGGCAACCCACTGTTAGGTACGTTTTTCATTTTCATTTTGTCTTAATTGTTTAAATTCGCAAAGAGATTTGGGATTTAGGGATTTAGGCATAGATAACTTCTGCATCGAGAGTTAATTGGTTTTAACTTAGAGTTTCGAGTTCTAGACAGTTCTTAATAAATCCCTAATAAACCTAGATTATGCATTCTTGGATTAAACCTGATAATTATCCTTGCCTAGCGTTTCATCTCCTGAACTTTAATCCATTTAAAATCCGATTTACTTACTTGTTTTAATTACTTAGTTTTAAATTTCATATTATCCGACCTAGCATAATTCGAACTTAGAAACCATAGTGTAGCTTTAACTTCCCTGAGGATTCGATACCCCTTATACTTCAACTGCATTGCTGTGCACTTGCAGTAGTTGATTATTTGGGTAAAACCTGAGCCCTAT
>JAHZTW010000004.1:30638875-30651833 GCA_020283515.1 Alliaria petiolata | reverse complement strand
TGGGAGATTGCTAAGCTTGTGGTAAGTACACTGAACATTTCCTAAGGTTGGCTCTGTAGCATGTGGATTCAAGAAGTGTTAATCAATATGGCGTTCTGAAAAGGTACTCGAAAGTTCCTGCTTTCAAACTTCTACTTCATTTTAAGTTTCTGTTTTGCTTGAGGGCAAGCAAAAGCTAAGTCTGGGGGAGTTGATATATCATGGTTTTTACTGGTTTTTGGACCATGATATAAATGTTTTTATAGAGTCTTTTATTAGTTTTAGAGTCCTATTAGAGTCTTTAAGCATTTAGAGCTAAATAGAAGAAACTGGAACGTTTTGGAGCATTTTGGAGAAGCAGCCGAAGTGATGAAGTCAAGAGGGTGAATTTACGAGCAAGGTGTCGATCGACACCATGTGTGTCGATCGACACCAATGAAGGTCTGCCAAGTTTCCCGTTTTCCATCCGAAAAAGGAAATCACCTCAAGTTTGAAGAATTACAAGTCTACCCCTGGACGAAAAATCCCCTTCTATAAATAGTTTTCAGGCATTGTTTAGCCAATGACCTTATCATTATTTACTGTTTTTGAGACTTAGAGAGAGATTGATCCTGTGCTTTTGGGGAGACAATTCTAACTCATCTGAGCCAGATTTCGAACCCCTGTATCATTCTCTATTCTTTAATGCAATTTATTTCAGACATGATTTGTGTTTGCATAATTATGTCTGAGTAGTTTGCTAGTTAGGTTAGGGTGATTTAAGGTTTGATGAAGAGTTTGTAGAATCATTAGAAATATTAGGGAAATCAATTGGATCTTCACCTTGATTTGTGCTTAACTTGATTCTCTGAATTGATCACTTAGAAATCAAACCTTAGGTTATTTAATAGATGCGAAAGCATTATTAGTAACTTGATCTAATCATAGGTGAGCAAAATATCTATTCGCAAAGAGATTTGGTTTATGTATTTTGTGAACAAATCGAACATGTTCTTATTGCTTGTCTTAATTGTTTAAATTCGCAAAGAGATTTGGGATTTAGGAATTTAGGCATAGATAACTTTTGCAACGAGAGTTGATTTGTTTTAACTTAGAGTTTCGAGTTCTAGACGGTTCTTAATAAATCCCTAATAAACCTAGATTCTGCATTCTTGGATTCAACCTGATAATTATCCTTGCCTAGCGTTTCGTCTCCTGAACTTTAATCCATCTAAAATCCGATTTACTTACTTGTTTTAAATACTTAGTTTTCAATTTCATATAATCCGACCTTGCATAATTCGAACTTAGAAACCATAGTGTAGCTTTAACTTTCCTGATGATTCAATACCCCTTATACTTCAACTGCATTGCTGTGCACTTGCAGTAGTTGATTATTTGGGTAAAACCTGAGCCCTATCAAGTTTTTGGCGCCGTTGCCGGGGAAGTACTAGCTGCCTACGGAATCTAGTACTAGGATTTTGACTAGGTTTTATTTTTACTTCGTTACTAATTTAGTTTCCTAACTTTTGTTTCAGGTGCATGCCCAGTACCAGAAGCAACAAGGAAGAGGAACTAATCGCATTGAACCAGGAACTAGGCCTTCTCGAACATACGAACCTCAAGTCTGCTCGAGCGTCGATCGACACAGAGAGCATCGATCGACACACCACCTTAGTGTCGATCGACACCGCTTGTATCGATTGACACCAGACGCAGATCGAGATGGTAGAACCACTGATCCTAATGCGCAACGAGGCAGGCGACCTTGTTGACCTTCAAGGCAATATAAGGAACGCCCAAGGCAAGAGAATCGATGAGGCTGGCGCCATCATCGTCGAAGCTACAGAAGATGGACGTGCAAGAACACTTGGCGAATACAACCGCCCAGACCAGTTCTATGCTAATAGAGCTGCGATCCGTCCTCCTGCATTTCAGAGGAACGACTTCGAGCTGAAGCCTGCTTACTTCACACTGGTGGGGCAGCATCCTTTCCATTGTCTTCCTACTGAACATCCGATGGACCACATTGAGAGATTTGAGGACCTCGCATCAATCATCAAGGCTAATGGAGTGTCATATGATTATCTCTTCTGCAAGCTGTTCCCTTACTCGCTTTCTGGAGAAGCATCATACTGGCTGAAGCAGTTGGATCCAGGATCCTTGACAACTTGGGAAGACACAGAGAATGCATTCTTATGCAACTTCTTTGATGATGCGAGATCAGAGGAGCTTAGGACGAAGATCACAACGTTCTCCCAAGGAACTACAGAAGCATTCAAGGCTGCATGGGTGCGATTCAAGGCTTACCAGAGGGACTGCCCTCACCATGGTTTCAGCGAGCCGCAACTTATCGGTATCTTTTACCGAGGGATTGATTGGAGGTACCATATGGCTCTAGACGCTGCGAGCAATGGCAACTTCAACACCAGATACCCAGCTGACGCGGTGGTGCTTATAGAGATTTTGGCCTCTTGTAACAGCACCAAGAACGCAGACTTTGAAAGAAGACAACAAGCTGGTGCAAATGGAGGAGGCCAAATTGCTGAGGTCAACAGGAAGGTGGATCTTTTGGTGGGCAAGAAGCAGGTCCACTTTGCCAATGAAGTGGAGACACTCGAGCCTAGTGAAGAATGCGAAGAAGAGGATGTTAACTACATCAACGGAGGAGGCTTCCAAGGTCAAAAGTTTGAGAACCAGCAAGGGAACAGGAGCTTCACTGGGAACTATCAGAAGAGCTCCTTCACAGGAAATCAAAACTCTTCTGGTTATACTCAAAAGCCCCCATTCCAGAACAACAACAATGGTTACACAAGGAGCTATGGAAACTCTTCTTACCAGAAACCTCCAGTTCTAGACAACAAAATGGAGGCTATGCTAGAGCAAATCTTGGAAGGACAGCAGAAGATGACAGTGAATTTCAATGGGAAGATTGATGCACTGTACTAGGACCTGAATGGAAAGATTGAGAGCATGAACTCTCACATGAAGAAGCTGGATGTTCAAGTTGCTCAAACTGTAGAAGCTGTTAACAGGCAAGAAGGATTCCTTCCAGGGAAGACTGATACTAATCCCAAACGCCATGTGAACACCGTCACATTGAGGAGTGGGAAGAACCTTCAGCCTGTGCAGAAGAGAGGGTTCAGCACTGAAGAATTCGAGGAGTTAGAAGACGTTGAAGATGCTGCGGAGCCAGTGTCGATCGACACTACTGTGTGTCGATCGACACCCATGGAGATGAATGACAAATCCGACGAACCAGACGCGAAAGAATCACCTTCAGATGCAAGTGTCGATCGACACCAGGAGGGTGTCGATCGACGCCCACCACGGACAACACCAGATGCAGCCAAGACCAAGATCGTTACCGAAGAAAGGATCTACAAACCGAAGATCCCTTTCCCCTTGATACCAAAGAAGTCTAAGAAGGAGCTGCTTGACGCTAGATGCAAGGGTATCATGGATAAACTAGTGGTTGAAATCCCTTTGATGGATGACATTAGGACTACTCCAGTGATAAAGAGATACTTAAAGTGGATGATGACAAAGAACATGGATATGGAAGAAGGAGTAATGATGATATCAGAGCAAGTCAGTGCTGTTATTCAGAACAAGCTTCCAGAGAAACTCTCCGATCCGGGAAGTTTTGTTCTAGATTGCTCCATCTTTTCAGACAAGTTTGGGAGATCTCTATGCGATTTAGGCTCAAGTGTCAACTTGATGCCTCTTTCAGTTGCTCTAAGGCTGGACATGGCAGACTTCAAAGCCACGAAAATCTCCCTAATCCTTGCTGATCGTTCTGTCAGGATCCCTGAAGGTGTCTTAGAAGATGTTCCTATCAAAGTGGGAGATTGTCTGATTCCCACAGACTTCATGGTATTAGCATATGATGAGGAACCCAAAGACCCTCTCATACTTGGTAGACCATTCTTGGCTAGAGCTGGAGCGATCATTGACGTGGGGAAGGGAAGGATCGCGCTGAACATTGGTGACTTGGTGATGAATTTCGACATGGAGAAGCTGATGAAGAGGCCAACAATTGATGGACAAAACTTCTATGTCGATTCACTCACCAATCTTGCTGAGGAGATCTTCAAAGAAGATCATCCTAAAGACCCCTTGGAGCAAGCATTGACCACTTCTACGAAGGACATTGAGAGCTTGGACGATGCAGCTGCTGGATACGCCAAGATGATGGACGCAAGTGAGAAAGTCATGCAACTAGTCGCTCAGGAGGACTTGTGTCGATCGACACCAATCAGTGTCGATCGACACCCTGCGCGCACAAAGAAAGCAGCCACACATGCCGATTGGAGTGCCCACTGTTAGGTAAGTTTTTCTTTACATTTTGTTTTGGTTTTTACTAATTATTTTGGTTTTTAGATAAAAAAAAAAAAAAAAAGAAGGAGACTCGATCAGTCTCAGTGTTGATCGACACCCATCTGTGTCGATCGACACCAAGCGGGGATACGGGTAAGTTCTTCAAAACCCGACACTTTCTCCATTTTCTCATATTTTTTTCAAACCCGTGTTCTTCAAA
Organism: Alliaria petiolata; assembly: GCA_020283515.1. Lineage (NCBI taxonomy): Eukaryota > Viridiplantae > Streptophyta > Magnoliopsida > Brassicales > Brassicaceae > Alliaria > Alliaria petiolata. Next base: position 30,647,335 of record JAHZTW010000004.1, on the reverse strand, counting down.
GAATTTTTCCCCAAATCCCAAATCTTCATTTCTTCACCAAATTGAGTGATTCAAAGCTCTAATCCATGCAGATTCTTGTCCTCTTTTATAATCCATAGTCAATTCATTCGATCTACCAAGGTATGTTCTTCAATCTCCCAATTTCATTTTTCGACCTAAGCTGAAAATTTCCGAATTCAACCTATTTAGCTTGATTTCTTTGTTGAATGATGCTTGTTTAGGTTGTATAACATGATTTAGATCATTCCCCAAACTGTTTACTCCTCTAAATTGCATAAATTGAAATTTTCGAAATTTTTAGAAATTGATGATACATTTTGCGATTTTGGATTTTTTTTTAGGTTTAATGGTCTATACTTGGTCGATTAATGATAATAGGACTGTTGGAAATGATAATTATTATTGAATGGAGTTGCAACTCGTCGATTTTGGTTCGGATTCAAAATCCGCGCATGGTGTCGATCGACACCATGTGTGTCGATCGACACCCGACCAGACCGACACATTGTGCTTCATTTCTTTGGATTTTGGATTTGATTTTGGTTTTCTTTCTCTTGCAGATGCCTCCTAGGAATAAGAGACCACGGGAAACCGAAGCTGAAGCCTCAGGAACTGCCAATGATGAGGCAATTCTGGCTATTCCTCCATGGCCTAAGCCTGAAAAGGCAAGGGTTCGAGTTAAAAGAAATTGGGCGGAATCACCAGGAAAGGAAGTTGCTAAGGATGACTGCATTTACAGAGGGATCGATGAGGCCTGGGACGACTATGACACGCTATTCTACAATGCGTGGTTGAGAGTGGAGATTGCTCCAACACGTTTTGCGTGTGAGAAGACGATGATGGAGCTGGGGATCAAAGATGACGTTATGCATCTGATGGACATAATCGGGATGGGCACTATAGCTACGAGGCAGTACGATCTGTACCCAGACCTTGTCCGCCAGTTCATCGCCACAGCTCGAGTCTACTACCGGAACGAGATAGTCCGGAATGCTCTGGAAGGTACACTCACCTTCCTCATCCGCAGGATCCGCTATCGCATTTCATTGCTAGACCTTTGCGGGATCTATGGGTTCGCGGATGAGCATGCCACATGAGTCTCTCTTCAGACTCAGCTTCCGGATAACCAGGATTTCTGGTCTCACTTCGGGAATGGGAGGTATGACTCGAAGACCTACACTCAGACAGATATTCGCCATCCCACCCTGCGCTACTTGGTCTGCATCTTTGCTACTACACTTCTGTGTAAGCATGAGCCAGGGAAGATGGGAGTATCTGAGTTGGTGCTGCCTTATCGCGGGCTTTGGTCTGAGATTTATGAGGATTCAGACGCGCCACTAAGTGCGAAACTTGGTGCTGTGTTTGCACATCATTTGGCTTCCTTGAAGATGAAGCCTTTCAGTGGAACGAAGGCTAAGCCAGAGACTATCGGGAGTCTTCTTACACCCATCTTCCAGCACTGCGGGATAGACACTTCCAGCTGCTTCATTGTTACATCGCTTGCCTTGGTTGATATGGAGTACTTGAAGAGGAGAGAGACTGTGGGCATTCAGCGACGAGCAGAGAGTGCAGCGTTTGGTACAGTTACCTGACAGAGATCTCACTCACATTACCAGCGATCCTCAGCGCCTCGCCTTTCACCCCAGTCCGAACAAGATTAGGACTGCTCCCGTTGCCAGACGCAGAGGCACTTCCTCCCGAATGAAAGTCTCTTGAGAAAACATTGTGTTAAGCACAAGGTGGCCACGCCCTATCATCCTCAAACAAGTGGCCAAGTGGAGGTTTCAAATAGACAAATCAAGACTATACTAGAGAGGACCGTGGGAGTCACTAGAAAAGATTGGTCTAGCAAGCTTGATGACGCTTTATGGGCGTATAGAACAGCCTACAAAACTCCCATTGGAACCACGCCTTTTAACCTCCTCTATTGCAAGTCTTGTCATCTTCCTGTGGAGTTAGAACACAAGGCTCTTTGGGCTGTGAAGCAACTCAACTACAATCTCAAGACCGCCCAAGAAAAGAGATTAATACAACTTCAAGAGCTTGATGAGATAAGGATGGATGCCTATGAGAGCGCCAAGATTTACAAGGAAAGGACCAAAGCCTTTCATGACAAGAATCTGGTGCACAAGGAGCTCAAAGAAGGAAGCATGGTTCTACTCTATAACTCAAGATTGAAGCTGTTCCCTGGAAAGCTCAAGTCTAGGTGGTCCGGGCCGTATGAGATTAGAGAAGTATTACCATATGGAGCTGTAACTTTGGTTGGGAAGAGTGGAGAAAATTTCACAGTGAATGGGCATAGAGTCAAGCCCTACATGGCGAGTGACTGCAGTAAGGAGAGCACCACGTTGCCTCTCCAAGACCCCCCACTAGCCTAACCAAGTAAAGTCAAGCTAAGAGACTTTAAACAAAGCGCACTTGGGAGGCAATCCCATGTCTATCTTTGTGTATAAATTTTTTATTTCATGTCTAGATTATGTTTTTAAGTGTGTGTGAGCAGGATCAAGGTAGATGGAGACCGAAAACCAAGTTCTAGGGAGTTAAATAACAAGGGCAAAGAGGCATTCCGAGAGAGATCAATGGCTAGACCGAGTTGGTTTAATCGATCTCCAGCACCAAGCGGTGGCTGGATTGATCCATGCCTCTCAATCTATTGCCAAGATAGGTGCCTAAGGCCGACCAACCTGTTCGATCCCAGCCCCAGCCACAACAAGCCCCAAGGTACCAAAACACCAACCTTTGTACATAACATGCATTTTATCTTTTCTTGTTGTGTGTCTTCTCTTGAATTTGTTTAACACCGAGACGGTGTCATTCAAGTTTGGGGTTGGAGAGTTTGTGCTTTGGCATATTTTATTTGATCTTATTTTTCATTTTTTTGAGTCATCTTGCATTCATAAAAAAAAATTTTGCATAGAAAAATACAAAAAAATCATTAAAACTCTAAAAATTTCGAAAAAAAAAAAAATTCATATAGGTTGCATTTGCATTGTCAAATATTGTAGGATTGAGTCTAGATTTTTATCATATAAGTTGCATCACTCATATGCATAGGGGGCAATGATGAAAAATTTCCTTTAAAAAAAGTGTTTTAAGCTCTTGTATCGGTTCAAGGCCCTAGTTAGTAGTTCTTTGATGCCTTGTGCAACTTTGAAATTAAGTTCTAACCATACTTGGACCATTTGATTCGATTTTCTTGGCTTAAAGTTGAAAAAAGCATGACTTGAATCCTTACTTAAAAATCGGAACCTTAAACATGAACATCTAATTATCATGCTTGTGCAATTAAAAAAAGAATACATGGATTACAAAAAAATGTTTAGGCTTTTTTTATTCACTTCACCACTCTTTGTAAGCCTAAATAGAATACCTCACCTTGACCCTTGCCTTATTTCAAGCCAAATTTCGTGTGTGATTTCAAATTGTGAGGCCTTATTTTCTGTTTGAACTTGGCATAAAGTGTTAGGTTTTGGGCGACATGTTTAGGCTCTCATAAAGTTACTGGCTTTGCATATTAAAGCTAGTTTTAAGCTTGATTATGAATTTGGAGTTCACGGGTTTGAGAATGAGAAGGTGTTAAGGAAAAAGATGAAAAAGGGATACATATTTCTAGTGGTTAATCTTGATTTGTAAGAAAAAGCTCAAGCAAAGAAAAAGAAAAAAAAAAAGAGTCCTAGTGGCCAAATGCATAAAAGAAATATTTTTAGAAAGCTATCAAAAGAAAGAAAAAGAGCTAATATTTATGACCATACCACTAGCCTTAAGCAAAGTTTTAGAAATTTCCCTAAAGAAAGTGTTTGATGAAGTTCTTGTGGGTTTAAGCTTGGCGTGAATAACCTTGTTGATTTGGGTAGTTTCTAGAGGATGAGTGAGCTTGGAAAGTATAAAAATGATTGAGAGAGGGATTATGATCATTGTTAGTATGCTTGGGTAGATGTGAGTCTAGTCATGTATGCATGTATTGTCTTTTACCTTTAGCATTATGTATAAGTTCAACCATTTTTGAGACTTGTTTGCATCATTTGTACCATTTTAAGTCCTAGAACACTTTGCATTAGCATTTGCATGGTTTCTTGCATATTTGCATCCTTTTCAGGCTGTTTAGAGTACTTGGAACTGTGATGGGTGCTGAGCATTAACAAGAAGATGAAAGAAGAGCATAAAAGTTGGCAGAAATCAAAAAGAAAACTTGGACAAAAGAAAAGGAGCAAAGATCGACCGCATGATCGACCAAAATGAGCCGATCCAAAGAAGATCGACTGACCAATCGACTGAACCACCCGAACCAAACACTGATCGAGTCAAAGATCGACCAACTGACTCGATCCAGAAGTAGATCGACTGACCGATCGACTGAACCACTCGAACCATCTGAAGTTGACCCAGAAAAGTTTTTATGCTTTAGTGAAAGTGGTAGACATACTTTCTGTCTCTTGTCCCTTGTCTCTTGCCCCTTGTCTCTTGCCCCTTAACCCCTCTTTTTAGGCCAAGAGCCATATTTAAAAATCTATATAAAGAGTATGTGTGTGCTTGTAATAAATCATTCAGTTTTCAATCATCTCTTCTTAGTCTAAATAAGTCAAGAAAAATTCTTATTCTCTCTTTAAAGTCTTCTTAGAGTTCTTGTAAGTTTTTCTTGTTTTTGAGTGTTTTTAAGAATTCTTAGTTTATTTTATATAAGTTACTTCTAGTTTTTATAAAATCTCTTTTTAATTTTTATTCTAATGTCAAGTCTTTCTTCTTAAATCTCGAAAAACTCTTTGTGAAAATTCTTTGTCTCTTTATTTTTCATAGTATTTTCTAGTATCAAGTCTCTCTTTTAAGTTTCATCGATTATGTTCATCAGCTCTAAACTTGTGTTTAAGAGAGGGTTGAACATGTCTTGTGAGTAATACACTAAGGTTTGGGGTTGGGATGATTAAGGGGGTTGAAAATTAGATTTTGGGTATTTTCTTGTTCTTCATCTATTTCTCTTCTTGGATTTGGATGGCTTAAAGCCTAGAGACTCTTGAGAAAGATCTCTTTGATTCAAGGGATTTCCTTATCTCAAAAAGACTTAGGAAATGCCCTAAAACCAAATCCAAGATACTAATCTTTCCCTTCCTATACACCATGGATGTGAGGGGGGTTAGTAAGGCCATTATTTAAGATCAGAGCTTAATGTTCTTCACCCTATCTTTCCACCAAACATCATGGGTTAGGAGGAAGGGGTGAAGAAAGGATTTACACCATACACCATGGGTAAATCTAATATAGCTTCTTAAGGCCTAGAGATAGCACCTTAGTGTGTAAAAATATGTTTTCAAAACCCCAAGTTCGAATTTTCAACCTCCCTAAGAATGAATCCCAAACTTGAATCTGTTTTTAATATTTAAACTTAAAACCTTCTTCCTTTAGCTTTGTGTTTAAATATTTTAACTAAAACTCTCCTAGATAAGTTTAATTTGGCTTTATGGTTTCTATAAATTTGTAAAATTGTGTTTTTAATATTTTTTGTATTTTACAAATTGCTTTGGGTCTTTCTTTACTGTCTGGTTTGATTTTGTTAGTTGTTTTATTTTTAGTAATTTTTGTTTAAGCTAGCTACTCACCATCAAATCTATTAATAAATCCGGTTTTAGATTTAGATTTTGTAAAACAGTTGAATCGAATGTCTAGTTGTTTAAAAGTGATCTATTAGTTGTATAACCCTTCAGTAGGGATTTTAAAATAGTTTTCATCTTTGTTTTATAGTTACAAGTAGTTTTTAGAGAATTTCTCCTCAAATAATCCGGATTTCACTTAGCTTTACTTTGAGCTCTTGTATTCTTAATACTTTTCACACCCTAGTTTGGATTGATAACCTGAAGTACTACAATGACTTGAATATGCTTTAGGCTTTGTTTAACCTGCTAAAAAGCTAGTTATCATGAGTGAACCTCACAAGTCTAGCTAGAGACTTCAACCAAGCGCACTTGAGAGGCAATCTCATGTCTATCCTAGTTTAGAGGGTCTTGGAGAGCATGGACCATAACCAAAAGGGACAAATGGAGCTAAAACGGGCTGGTGCAACGGCTTGTGCCTGATGTATAAGCCATATAGACCAGCCACAACGGTCTTACCCCGACGTGTAGCAACGGACAGCCGCGACGAACATGACAAACTGTTATGGACAAATCGGTCCGGACGAGGACGTTCCACTCCGATTCAGAGTCAACGTCCTTCACGAAAATTCTAGAGGATCGAGTTAGCTTTCGAATGGCTGCGGTTTCAAGTCATTATAATCAGCCGTTGGAAAGTTATCTGGAAAAGAGTCCACAACGGTCTAGCACAACGGCATGTGCCCGATATCGGATCCACACCGAGCTGGTGCAACGGCTTGTACCCAAGAGAAGCTACAATGAGCTATTGCAACGGTTTGTCCCTGATATAGGAGCTACAACGAGGTGGTACAACGGTCAGAGCCCGATATGACAGCCAATGCAATGTAAGTCTTCTTTCTCCCTAAACCCTACTCCACTCCTTGTGACTGCCATTACTCCTTGCATATTTTTGTGTTTTTGTGTCCTTCTCTTGAACTTTTATTACACAAGGAACTGTGTAATTTAAGTTTGGGGTAGGGTTTGTGTCATTTGACTTTGTGTTTTGTTTTCTTATTTTCCTTTTGCATACTTGAGTCTCATGCATAAATATTTTATTTTTTTTAGCATTTAGATGCATTTACATTCTAAGATTGAGTCTAGTTGCATAGCATATAGGATTAATTAGCATTGCATTGGGTGATTTCCTTGTAAATTGTCATTTTAAGTCATGAGATCAACGCCCTTGTTCATAGTTGTTTGATGCATTTTGAGTAAATTCGAATTTGAGGTTGAACCACACTTGGACCATATACTTTGTTATTTAATTCTTTGCTGAAGCACACTTGATTTGATTCCTTTTCCTAATTATACTTGAACCGTAAATATTGATTCATAATTATCATGCTTGTGTTTTTAATTTAAACTCATGGATACATATACATACTTGGGTTATCTTTTCTCTTTTACCACTCTTTGTTAACCCAAGTAGCTAGTCCTACCCTAAGCTAAACCTTCTTTGAAACCTAAAAACTATTTGCGAGAGAATGAAAGGCCTTTTTCAAATATTTTGAGTCATTTAGGCAAAAGGTGTTAGGTTTAGGCCGACAAGGGAGCTTTCATATATAGACACTAGCTTCACATTAAGCTAGTAATAGGCTAAGATGAGGATGGGTAGTTTAGGATGGTTACTTGTGATTAAATTTTTTATCCTTGGGAAGAGAAAGGGAGAAAAGAGTAAGGTGTAAGGAGATTGAATGGGGAAACAAATGGTGGGTTGGTGGCAACAAAGAAGGCTCTAAAACAAAGAAGAAGAAAAGTGATATCAAGCATCATAAGAAGGCCATACAACAAGAACAAAAACCGGCCAGCAAGCATCCAAAGAGATGAATCAAAGAGACACCACAACAACAAAGAAGAGCCATTGAAAAGAAGCCAAAACCCACTCTATACAAGGAAGAAGGAGAACTCCCCAAGTTCAACAAAGATGATGAAAGCAAGGTGAAGGGTATTAATGCATCAAAAGCCTTGGGAAAGGGTAGCTTAGGAAAGTAATTATTGAGTTTACACTAAGGTAGAAGTCAATTAGGCATTGGGTAGATGAAAGTAGCCCTTGTATGCATACATTGGTTTTTTACCTTTAGCGTTTTGCCATAGGTTGACTCTTTTCTTGAGTGATCCCTTGAAACACATCAAACCCTTCATGTTGAGTTCATCCTTAGCTCAAAACCTGTCTCTTATACACATCTAGATGTGTATAAGAGACAGCCTTTAGCGTTTTGCCATAGGTTGACTCTTTTCTTGAGTGATCCCTTGAAACACATCAAACCCTTCATGTTGAGTTCATCTTTAGCTCAAAACCTTGCCCTTGACCAAATGAGTTTCTATGAAAAACATAAGCATGATTCACAGTTTGGATCTTCAATAAATGTTAAAGGGATATGATGATTTGATTGTGTGTGTAGTTTGAGATTAAGTGCATTGTATTTTGAGATAAGAGTTGCTAAGACTTTAGAGTAGAATACATTTGACTTTCATCCTAGAACTTTAAACATGGACGTTGATTTGATCTCTTTTAATGGCATTTTGGACACCCATTTTCAAACCTCACTCTCTTGTTTGTCTTTCTTTGCTTGGGGACAAGTAAAAAGGCAAGTTTGGAGGTGTTGATAACTCCATATTTTACATCTTTTTAGCATGCATTTAGTATAGGTTTTGGTATCTTTTATGCATTTACTCATTAGTTTTTGTCCCATCTTCATTCATATTAGTTTTAGGATAGGCATTGCATATTTTGCATGTTTGGAGTACTTGGCAGGTACTTTTGAAGCTGGTGAAGGTTCTATGGAGTTTGGGAGAAGAACTAATGAGCAGCCAAGGCAAGAAGGAGCAAAATAAAAGA
>JAHZTW010000004.1:30619083-30637929 GCA_020283515.1 Alliaria petiolata | reverse complement strand
TACGCGGGAGCGAGGTTAGGTTGTGAGTTAGCAAAGTGACTTCTATCACGACAGTGGATTAGTCTTGATTAGAAACCCTATACCTAAGGATTACCATCTAAGACCCAAGGTCTAGATGTTGTTATAAGCCTTCTTGATCCAAAATGTTCATCATATATCATTACTCTCATCCCAAGAACCTCTTTTGTCATTAGTTCATTTTAGTCCAAGCTTGTGTCTCGTTTGCCTTGTTTAGCTTTTGTCATTTCTTAGTCTTTGCTTAGGTTGTGTTAGCTTTTATTCTCTCTTTTGCTTTTGGTAATTATTTTATGTTGTTAGATAACTCATTTTCCCATTTTGCTTAGCTTACCTAGTATCATTTAATTTTAGTGCCTCTATCTTGACTCTTTTGGATTTGACAAAGAACCCTAGCTATACTACAATTGGCTAAAGAAGGGTTTTTATTGCAAAGAGAGATATAAAAAACTCCTCTTTCATTTTCATCCGCCGTCTCTTTCTCTTTCATACTGTAGGAAAAATAAAGTTTTTATTACCCTTTACCTTTATTTTTGTTGTCTCTTTCTTTTCTCATTTTACGATGAAAGAAACAGAAAAAAATAAAAAGAAGGAAGGAGAAGAAGAGAATGGTGGAGGATGGTGAAGGAGGTGGTTAGTGATGGTGTCGGAACAACGGTGACGAAAATGCACGAATGGTGGTGATGGTGGTGACGACGGTGATGGTGATGATGACGACGATGACAGTGGAGACGGTGATGATGGCGACGGTGGTGACAGTGACGGCGACGGTGGTGACGGCAACGGTAGTGACGATAGCGATGATGGTGACGACAATGTCGACAGTAGTGACGACGATGATGATAACAATGGTGGATGGTGCTGATGGCAACGTTGGCGGCAGTGATAGTGATGTTGGCAACGTTGCTGAAGGCGATGATGGTGACAATAATAAATGGTGAAGAAGAAGAAAGCTAAGTTAACTGATAACAAAGTTGCTAAGTGGTTATCGGTTTAATTTTGCATAAATTTGGTAAGTTAACATAGTTACTTAATCAATAACTTATATTTTTCTTGATATGATAATTGAATTAGCATGATAATATTGGTTGAATAACAAGATTAACACGATAATATTGGGTGGATAACATTATTAGCACGATAAGTTTACTTGTATAACTCGTTTAACATGTTTTTAACATTGATAATTGGGTTAACATGTATGATACTTAGCTGATGTAACATGTATATTTTCATAATTTGTTAACTTGTTTAACATGTTAATTACATAATGACAATGTCGACTTGTGTAAATAGTGTTTCCAAACAGATATGAACAGTGTTTCCGAAGGGTGTGAACAGTGTTGTCGGGCCGGAAGAAACAGTGTTGCTAGGATTTTACGTCTTCAACATAGTTTTCAGAACAATGACATTTTTGTAATTAATTCAAACAGATAAGGAGTTTTTAGGTTTAAAATTTGTTTCTCTCTCCTATATATCTAATTTTCAATTATCATTTCTCATTTACCTAATTAATTGGTCAACTGATTATATACACTCAATTCACACTATAATATATACTATTTATATGTAAATTATGTAATCCCGAAAACCTAATGTCTAAACAAAAATTTTAATATAAAACAATATAATTAACTAAAGTTAAGTTGTTAACAATAAAAAAAACTTAGATAAAGCATTCTTTTTTTTTTTTTCATAGAGGCGGCCGTCAACTCAAGTGACTCATTCTCTTATGGATGACGAATATGAGAGACTCGAACTTTGCTTCCATTCAAAATTTTATTTTGATACTAAGTTTAATTTGATGATGGTAAAAACAAGGGATTTAGTGATTTTGTTCATCTTTGTTTTTCTCATTTTTGCGAATTTTAGAGTTTTATTGATTTGAAAAGTTGGTTACTCTTGTATTGTGATCCATTTTCTAGAATTTTTTTTCATGCTTGTTCTCGTATTATTAATCAATTGTCATTCCATTTTAATCAATTGCTAAGCCCGTGACCCATTGCATTCCAATATTTGATTATCATTTCTTATTTTTCTTTGATTGACTGTCCTTTGCTGTTTGCTTGCAATTCTTTTTAGTTGCTTATTGCTTTTGTTTAGTTTACGCTTAATTTTAACAGAATTTAGTCTGGAACCAAAAACCTAATATTTGATCTAGCTTAAATTGGTTCCCATGTGTTTAATCTGTTGATCACTTACTCCTTGTGTATTCGATCTTGATTGTACTACAAATGACACTTCTATGCACTTACGAGGTTTACAATTTGGGTTTAATACTCGTAATATCAAGTTTTTGGTCCTTTGCTTGCCCTCGTTTTTAAAAGATTGGTTATCAAACGAAGTATTGAAGAATTGGCTAACAATCAAAATGACTGGATTAATATCCGACTTGGTAGTCTATTTTTTACGGTCTCACATTTATTTTTTGCGGATGATAGTCTATATTTTTGCAAGGCAACGCAGGAAGAGGCCACGGTGCTACTCAATATTCTAAAACAATATGAGACGGTGTCGGGGCAAAAAACAAATTATGATAAATCTTCGGTTCAGTTCGGACATAAAGTTGATACGGGTTTAAGGGAGTCTATGCATACTACACTAGGTATAACCAATATTGGAGGTATGGGCACATATTTGGGGATTCCGGAAAGTCTTGGGCGAGCCAAAACGAAAATTTTTAATTTCCTTTTGGATAGACAGCAAAAAAAGGTTAATGGCTGGACAACAAAATTTTTATCGAAAGGGGGAAAGGAGATTCTAATTAAATCAGTGGCCTCGACATTTTCGACATACGCAATGTCATGTTTTAGGCTACCAAAGACGATAACCACTAAGAAGATGAGCACGGTGGCAAAATTCTGGTGGAATAATAATGGGCAAACACGAGGTATGCATTGGTTCGCTTGGAATAAATTATGCAAACCAAAAGGGGAAGGGGGAATTGGGTTTAGAGTTATTGAGGATTTTAACACGGCTTTACTTGCTAAACAGTTATGACGACTTATTGAATTTCCCCATTCTTTATTTGCAAGGGTCTTCAAGGGTCGATATTTCGGGAATGGAACACCGATGGATCCCATACGATCATATTCACAATCTTACGGATGGAAGAGTATCACATCTGCTAGATCTTTGGTACACAAATGGCTTATCAAAAGAGTTGGTTCCGACTATTCTATATCTGTATGGAATGATCCTTGGATTCCATCCTCACACCCGAGATCAGCATCAAGCAAAGGATATATGCATTATCCTAAGCTGACAGTCAATCAGTTAATTAATCCTGCAACATCAATGTGGAATATACCACTACTCGAACAGTTAATCGCTTTGGAGGATATACCATTAATTACGGGGATACCAACGACAGGGGCACAACGACCGGATGAATGGGGTTGGAGTTATACAAAAATAGGGAGGTATACTGTAAAATCGGGATATGCATTGGCGCAAACTTATCACCAAGAGATTGACAGTCCGCGTTTTTTCGGACCGGATTTGAGTCAACTCCAAGCACAAGCCTGGAAGGTTAAATGTCCACCAAAGATGAAATATTTTTTATGGCAAATTATATCGGGTTGTCTGGCAGTTATGGATAGGCTCCGAAGCCGGGGTGTAAACTGTGATCCTCAATGTAGTAGATGTGGGGCTGTTAGGGAGACTATCAATCATACACTTTTTGAATGCCCTCCGGCATTTCAGGTATGTGCTTATCGTCGATACCCACACCTATGCACCGCTTCCCGACGGAGGCGCTAAATTCTAATATAGCTAATTTGTTTTGGCATATGCCAAATCACGAGGATATGAAGGTGTACCCATGGCTTTTATGGTATATTTGAAAATTGAGGAATGACAAGATTTTCTCGAACATTCTCCGGGGCCCAGGGGAGATAGTCCGGTTAGCAACGACATAATCAAGGGCATGGGAGGAGGCCCAAGTAGAGGAATTAGTGGTCGATATAACACGAAACACACCGACAATGGCTCGAGGACTCGATGAGCTAATATGCCACATAGATGGCTCCTGGAAACAACGGGTTCCAAATGCAGGCTTGGGATGGTATAGTCAAGGAGTAGGAACAATGGATACCTTAATGGGGGCAAAAAATGTAGGACGAAGTATATCACCATTGCATACAGAGTTGGAAGCATTAATATGGGCAATGCATTGTATGCTAGATAATAGGAGATTGGCGGTGACTTTTGTCACAGATTGTTCCGAATTGGTGAATATTGTGACTAAACCAGCGGAATGGCCGGCATTCTCAATACACCTGGAGGAATACGAGAAGAGTAGGAACACAAATGCGTACAAGTTAGGACAGAGTGCTCGTGAATACCTTTATCATCTACATTATGTAAACTCAACTCCACCGGCATAGTTATCTGGGGCGTTTTAAGAGTATGAGGCTGTTGAAAACAAAACAAAACAAAAATATCCGACTTGGTTTAACAATATGAAATTTCATACTTGATTTTTATTTAATTTACCAATTTAATTTATTATCTCTGAGAGGTTTCAATTTAGCATTAAAGTTTTTAGTTAATCCAGAAATCGGATTGGAAATTTTCATATCAGATAAGTTTGAACAACTATGCAAATTAACACATAAATTGAAAACCGATTTGGCTTTGCAAGTATGCAATTTAACGGCCTTTCAGTTTTTCTCATACATCAAGAGTACAAAAAAGGCCAGATAATACATCAATGATATTGTTGGACTACGATTTTGACTATGTATGGATTGGCTTATTTTAATAATTTTAGGTATGAATTGAACGAGATTATTCATTGGGTATGTGATACTATTATTGATGTATGATCTAGCTTTTTTCGTACTCATGTATGAAAAAACCGAAAATCCGCAATTTAACACATTCATTGAGCTTGGTTTTGTTTTCTGATTAAACCTAAGAGTTAGGGAAGTGGGATGCCTATAATTAAGTAACCAAGCCGCTCTCTTATTTTCATCAGCCTCATATATACACAAAGCTAATACAAGTGTGTATCTAATAGATATGATGTGCTATGTGTGTGTGTAGTTGTTGTTGTTACCACACGATTAGTTTTGGGATTTGCATTTGAAATCATTCCAAATGATTTTATGACAACTGCATAAAAAGTTACCCAAAACCTTAAGGTAACAATACCATCATAGAAAAAAAAAAAAGGAGTGTCGTCGCAGCAGCAGCAGCTACAACGGTCAAAGCAGGCGCAAACCGGACCAAACCGCGGACTAAGGCCAGCTTTGACGGTTGTAGCAAAGCTCTACGTTCCATGGCTATTAAACGGTGAGCCTCCTCCTCCTCCTTTGGCTGGATCCTTTTGCAATAGCACTTCATGATTGATTGAAGCCAATTGTGACAAATTCTGCATCATTATATTATTGTTTTTTTATTATTATTTTTTTTTTTTTTTTGTTTTTTTTTTTTTTTTTTTTTTATTATTAATATTTTTTGTTTTTTTTTTTTTTTTTTTTTTTAATATTTTTTTTTTTTTTTTTTATAATTTGGTGTATTATTTTTTTTTTTTTTGTTGTTTTTTTCTTTCTATTAATTATCCTCATAATTTTTTTTTTTTTTTTTTTTTTTTATTTTTTTTATTTTTTTTTTTATTTTTTTTTTGTTTTTTACCTCGTCTCCTGAATTTGGATCTGACTCGCTGTTGTTGTCTGTTTCGGTATCGCTGCAACTCCTTTCACTGAACCGTGATACGAAATAGCTTGTGTCATCTATACTCTCAGGCTGCGGTACAAAAGCAGCCTGCCAAAAAGCAGCTAAAAGTTTAAAAGAGCATTTTCAACCCTCATTCATATTGCGACGACTTAATACGCAAAACCCGATTCGATCAAACAGCTTTCTTCATCAGTCAACTAACATTTATTTATCGCATAAGTTGTCTATCAATCGAGTTCTTATCTTACCTTTTGCAAAGCAAGATTCCCCCAGTCAACTCCTCGGAAAAAGGGATGTGACTTTACCTGAAAATGAGACCAGAAATGTTCAATCAGAAACAACAACAATCCTCATGCCTTAGGAGACTCATTGTTTCACAATTATGTGGCTTTCATAAACAGTAAAGGGGAAATTGATGGAACCTCTGCAGCCCCATTCGCCCCCAGTCGCTTTTCCGGCTCATGGACAAGAAACCTATTACGGAAAAAAATGAATATAGGAGAAACTAGTAAAAAATCAGACATATACAGTGATTATAAATATAAGATGATTACAATACTTATGTGTAAGTCTAACTAAGCACCCCAATGTAACATCTCCTCAACACAAGCCAGTATAAAGCCTAAAAATCAGCTTGTAGGTAACCAATACATAGAAACTGGTATACGTGTTAATTATGTTGCTTAGAGAAACATGAGTAGAATTGCAGGAAAGACCGACGATAGGAAAACAGTAGTGGGATTGCAGTAAAAGAGAGTCCTCAAAACAGACCTGTTAATCAAATCCTGAGCTTCATATGACATTTCACCCGGCACATCTGGCCAAGGCATTTTTCCGTTGAGGATGTTGTCAAATATTATCTGTACAGCACAATTACAAAGGTGAGTCTGTGATAAATTCTACACCCATTGAAAACTAGGTTGTGTATAGAACTGATCACAAATGAATCATTCAGAGAATTCTTTACTAAGAAGGCAATACGAAACTACTATGGTTTAACCAGATAGATGCATATGGAATTTTCAGTGTCATTGTGAAATGGAACTAAAGCAATGAAGTCATGAAAATGACAAACCGACAATCACCTATACACCAAAATACCGAACAGAATTCTGTGATTACTGGACTGCAATGATCAAAACATATGATTATGATACCACTAAGCTTGTATGACTTCAAAACTTTCTGGCAGATCCAGACCTAGATTCTAGTCAGGACAAAACCACAGCAGTAAATTGAAATTTGTAGGCACCTCTGGGCGAGCAGCTGTAAAAGGTGGAATTCCAGTTATCAGTTCAAACAAGATGATTCCTACAGACCACCAATCTGCAGCATAACCTGAAAACAACACCAAGAAGGTAAATATAATTTCCATGTACTTTACAAAAGCCTAAGTTTAAGGTTGTATCGAAACCGTGTTCAGTTCCAAGAAGAATCTCCGGCGCTAAGTAGTCAGGTGTCCCGACAGCTGAATGCCGAATTCTTTCTTCTTCTTGGCTCTTTTGAAAATGATGAGAACTTGTCCTTGGAGATGCATCTGACTCAGGGCCAGATAAATCAATTGTGTTGTTTATAAGACCGATCTTTGACAGCCCAAAATCTGTCAGCTGGTGACAAATATAATAATAAGTTCGATGGTTGAACAGCAGAACAAAGTACTTCGACAACCAAAATGGAAAACAATATTAGCATATGATTATTTTCCTATTTTTGTGAAAGGCTGAGAATACAATCTGTGTTTGCACATTTGGTGCAAAGAACTCTCCTTTTTATCAATTTTTTTATGCATCGAGGAAAAAACATTTGATTAACCCTACTGCAAGAAAATATTAAGTCTGTGAAAGCTTAAATAACAGACCTTGATGTGCCCATTATGGGCGATTAACAGGTTATCAGGCTTAAGATCACGATGCACAATTTTCAGAGAATGGAGGTACTCCAATGCAAGAACCTGAAATAATTGATAACTTTTTCTTAAAGAATCTAACAAACTTAGGTATTCCATGCATATGAAACCTTCAACTAACCAGTTCTGCAATGTATATACGAGCAATGTCCTCATCAAGACACCCGACTTTCTGGAGCAGAGAGTATAGATCACCGCCATTAAGATATTCCATTACCAAGTAAAGGTTATCACTGCAGGTGAATGAATAAAAAAATCGAACCTGCATTTATAAGATCAGGTGTTCAGCCTTTGGAGATAATATTATGAATGTTCAGTAGCAAAGAAGTGAAACGTTTACCACAAACGGGTATCTGACAGTTATTAGTATATTTCGCTCTTCCAGAATCCGCTCGATATCGTTTTTCCTTATCATATCCAACTTCTTGAGTACCTGTATAAGAGCTAAATAAGATTAGCACATGGAGAGTCAGTTACGACAACATAGGGAGCCAAAATTACTAGCCTGATTCACTTCTATGAGGTTTTCAAGTGGAAATTTCATAACTAATAATTCAATCCTAAGAGTATTGTCATTCTGGGATTGTTTAAACTTTAAACAATATGGCACTAACGACAAGACTGTCTTAAAATTGGACTAAAAAGATACTATTTGACTAAAATGAGGATTTACAGAATCATCAGAAATCAGCTCATACATGATTTGAACATATATCCACAAATACGAAGAAGTATATACTATGTATAACTGAAACAAGAAAGTAGAACTTCAATGTATTTCCTGAGACAGTTTTTCTAACTTAGTCTTTGCAAAGATTCATTAGTATCAACTTTTCTGCAAACATGTATATTTCTGTTAGATCTATTCTTCATTAGTTTACAGCCATAAAGGTCATCACAACTGTTTCTTAGATAATATTTAAATTTTAGTCTTTTCGCTGAAATATACGGTTCACAGCACAGCACATATGAGAAACTACAGAAGGCAAAATAAACACCATATCTGCAACAAAGCGAACATAAATTGCATCTACCTTTATTGCGAAAAAGTCCCCTGTTGTTCTTTTGCGTGCAAGAAAGACTTTACCAAAGGCACCTCTGCTTATTGGTTTGATGATCTCAAAGTCATCGATGCTTGTCCTATCTTTCTGCAGCAGGTGCGGAGTAGACATTGCGGAACTTCGCGATGCATTCTCCAAGACAGTTTCATTCTCTTTTCCATTGCCCGTTGAACTTTGATCAGAAATCAATTCACAAGCGTATATATATTTCTCGCTGCATATAAGATCAGAGTTAATATTCTTATAAGATGAGCGCAGTAGTTAGTATTTTATAACACAGTGAATTTACCAGAGAAGTTTCTCGATCCTCCCCCCAAAAGTATCTATAACAAGTGCTTTGAGCTTGCTCTGTTTCAAGACAGCTTGTATGTCTTGCATGCAGGCAAGCAGATAGTCACAGGACCCCTCTTTCGAGAGATCTGTGCTTGCTCCACAGCGGGCAATATCAGAAAGGTCCATCATCTGCAAGATGGAAAAAAATATTAAAGCAGGAACAGATTATGATGCATTTTACACAAAAATCAGTGAAACAGGTAAACAAAACTGCTATCTATATGATTTAGAGAGCAGAGACCTGCCATGGACACGTAACAAAATCAAGAGAGGTTCTAAACAAGAGAGGAGAACTTCTCAACCCATTAATAGCATCAGTAATACTCGCAAAGCATCTAAAGTTTTGTTGATTAAAGACATTAATAATAATTTAACGATTTTCGCAACACATGCTTATTTGAACCGATTTTATATTCCCAACTCATCAGGATACGACTAAATAAATATATAAGAATCGATACTGCAAGGCACAATAGCTATCTAGTACAACAGCATATAACGCTGAATCAATACCTATTCTGCCTAAAAAGAGAATATAGTGGAAACAGACAACTAACCAGTTGAAGATCCTCTTGCTCTGGACTATGCCGCTCTAGCCAATACGAGTCAAAGTGACTTGTTCTGGGGGTATTTGTTGAAGATACTGACGTGATGCTACCAGTTGATGATGAAGTGCCATGATGGCAAAATTTGGCTCCTATATGGCTCTTTAGGTTAATAGGATATGTGTAAGACTCGTCTATGAAGGCAGTGTCCATATCATGCAGATCCTCAAACATTCCCTCTACACCTTTACTCCGCCATTCATTAATCTTGGGAGAACAACCTTCAGATGCAACTCCAGATTTCTGCGAAACTGAGTTTTCCAGGCCACCAGCTTGAGTAAAGGAATTTAAACTCCGTGAATCAATTATCTGTTCCAGTATCTCTTCAAGTTTCAAAAGGCGCTCATCAATATCCAAACAATTTATTTCACATTTATCTGCATATGCACATATGTAAGAATGCGGTTCCAGATGGGAGAGAGGAACTTCTTCCTCACATATCCTGCAGATTACATAATCAGAGCCACCAAAATCTTTTCCAAGCTCATTCGGCATCTTATCTTGATACTCATCACTTAAATAAAACCTTTGTTCTGCCACTTTACTATCAAAATGAGGTTTCTGAGATGGAAATTCCTGTTTAGGAGCTGCATAACCTTCTCTGGCAGCATTATTGCTATGATCATCTGGTATCCCAAAACCGAAAGTTGTCTCCGACTCCAAAGATTCTTTGTCCCGTCTCTTGAACTTTTTCCCAGCTTCATTCCTTTGATATTTAGGATAACCAGAACCAGAATCATCAACTCCGGAATTCGAAACCCAATTTGTTTCCAGAGCAGGGATGCTTTCTAAACATTCCTTAAATTTTCGGAAGGAATTCTCATCAATCGGCTCAGTCTCCTTCTGAAACATCACAACTCTTGTACAATGAGTCAATATAAAAAGCAACTGAGAAAACAACCACTTCACAAGTCCTGCTTGGCACTGTTTCCTTTTCTTAGTTAAGTCTTGGACAATGGATTCACAAGTAGCACGAAGTTGAGCAGATGTCATCTCTATACAGTCTCGAGCCAACTTAAGTAACTCCTCTGCCATTTCTCGACTTTCAGGACATGATGGATCCATTTTCTCCATAGCCTCTTCCACATCTATGACAAAGTCATCCAGCTTCTTATCAACAATCTCCTTAGCAACGTCAAATCTTGAGTGAAGTGAGCCAAGAAGTTCCTGAATATCATTGCAATTGAAACAAAAAGAACCAATTAACATAATTTACTTAAATTTCTTAAAATTTTAGGAAACAGAACTCAACCCTGAGAAATTTCATCAATTTTGATAGCAAAACCATGCGACATCTTCAAACTCAATAAAAGGAAGTTTATAATTTAAGACTAAACCAAACAATCAAACCTTCAGATCGTTGTAGCTGTGGGGACGAGGGTTAGGAGTTTGAACACCACCCCTTGGCCCTAATTCATGTGAAAAGCTCTTTATACCCATTGACTTGCAAGAGGAAAGGTTAGTTTCAGAGTTCTTGACCATCCTCTCCTCGTCTTTACGAGAGTTCTTGACTTTTAAGTTGACATCCTATCACCAAACCAAGGCAAGTTAATCCCAAATCCAATGCCCCCATTGAAACCTTTTTTAAGGAACATCCGAATCAAAACCACTCTTTACCTCACTACTCGAGCAACCATCTTTTGGAATTGAATGCTTGGGTTTATATGAAGCAAGCCACCTCGACAACTTTTTCCCTTTATGCTCTGAAACACCAGAAAGAAAATCATATCGATTACTATAAGCGAATCTTTCGATCATTTCTGGGATTTTTATAGCACATCTCTCACAATTTGTTTCTCTGAAGCCAATTTCGGAAAAAAAATTATTATGATCATACGAAAACAGTACAAGATAACCTGTTGATTTTCAAGTTTAATCATATGCTACAACAATGATTCTACTCGAAGAAGACATAAATCAGTGCTTCACCCTCAAAAAACGTTATCGGAGGAAGAAACGAGGAAAACAAAGAGAAATCAAAACCTTGCTTCGAAGAGGTTTTGCCATGTCCACGAGGAACAATACTTTTCTGCTTACGGTTAAACGGAGGCTTCGGAACGGCGGTATCGGCGGAATCGTCGGGTCTCGGGCCTGACGGAGCTAACCGAGTCCTGATCCGGTTCAAACCGGAAGGAATCGCGACTTCAGACGAAACGCCTCGATCCTTGCGATTCTCTTCCGCCATGATCGCAAAAAGCTCCAAATCCGTGAAGGAAAAATTCGCCGCTCAAACGAAAACCCTAATTAATACCTCTCTCAGGGTATTTATTGCTTCTCCGGTGTGAAGAGCGGAAACGGACGCTGCTTTCATCTCCCGGAAAGCGACGAGGGAAGCCAAAATTAGCGACGGCGATGAGAGGGAATCGGAAACCGGTGTGAAACCGGAGATGATGAAGAAGAAGAAGGAGAAAGATTCATGGTGGTTTTGGTAAGCTATAGAGTGCTATGGGGTTGGTTGGTTAAAGGATCAACGACTCGCGGTTGTGACGTTTTTCAGATTATATGATTTTTAATCTGGTTTCCTTTTCAAAATTCAAAACATTTTAAATTCATTTTAAAAAACAATTACCGTAATCATTTTTTTTCTTTCCTTTTTTTATCATCGGACTTTTGTATATTGATAGAGACATGTTGGGCAAACAACACAAAAAGTTTTTGTTGGATCCTATACACAGCGCCGTGCTTCAAAGTTTTGGGGAAAAAAGGCAATTGTTGAGGCCATAATAAAATGAAAAAATTGGAGACACATTTTGTTTAAAGTTAGGCTTATAAATTTAGTTCATGTGTTGGTTTTTTTTGTTTAAAAATTACATCACGTTAATCTTTTGTTGTTATTTTTTTTTGGTTAAAAAAACTTTTGTTGTTATAAAAGAGATTGAATGGCGTGATTATTTATAGAGAGGATGTTGGTTTTAAAACTTAATTATGAAAATTTGATGAACTGTTTTGAAAAAAAAAGAGAAGAATTTTTTTTTTGTACGTTTCAAAACATATTATAAGGGGAAGGTCCGCCTGTTGCGCGGATTTATAATAATTTGAATGTTTTAATTTTACAATTTATATCATAATATTTGTTAGTAAAATGTTGTTTTATTTTTTATCAAAAAAAGTTTGTTTATTTGAGAGATTCACAATGTTAACTAAATCATACCGTCGTCTTGTGTTGGAAATTACAGAAGGAGGTTGTTCACTTTTTTTCGAGCTTTATACGACGTAATATCGGTCGTGGTTGTGAATCTCTTTACTTCTTTAGCGCCGATTACTTCTTGGAGACTCGTGGTTCCATTATGTAATACAACAAAATACTTCCAGAGGATTAGAATTTAGAATGACATTTTATTCTTTACAGCCCATAAGACTCTCATCGGCATGGTGATAGTGAAAGAATATGTATGTTAGAAATCAGAACACGTTCATACCTTTTTACCTTTGCAGAGTCCCTTCTTTAGTTTGGTTCATGGGTCAATGAGAGCGGACTATTTGTTCACAAAAGTAGGAAAAAAGTTGGGTATATATCTGCGGGTTGGGTTAGGGGAACATCCGAGCGATGATTGCCTTCGCGGATACAAATGCATATTCATGAAAATGGGAATTTTAATTTATTTTGTTAACGTAAATTAAGCAAAGATATGAATAATTGGTTTGCTGACTCGGACCAATCGAAAACAAACTCTCTCTCAAAATCACACATCTATTCCGTGAAGAATACAACATCAGCTACACAATCTTTTTTTACCACCAATCAAATAGTACAAGCAAATAACTCGACATTCAAAAATGTGGTTAACTTCTACCTCAATATCATGACATGGACGACACAACATTAGATACATTAACCAAAAGCTTAGTATACTTTATTTTGACAGCTATACTATCACGTCGACTACATAACACACAATACCTCGAAATGTTTTTTGAAAAGATTTCAACCCAAATGAATCAAGAAGACTATATGTTGATTTGGTAATTGGAGACCTAGAGAAAGCACAAATACAAGTTACACGAGAAGAAAATGACGATTGTAGTATATGTCATGATAATATATAAAGATCGAAAAAACATCAATATATTATTTTTGAGTCACAAATTTTACTACGGATGTATTACAAATTGGTTTTACTACAAAACAACATGTTTTTATTGCCGAAGATAAATAATTTAATACTTTATATGCTTATGATTAATAAAAAAACTCATATTCACTATAAAAAATATTGTTTCACCAACCTTTCAATATAAAAAATAAATATTACGTAGTATACATAAATTAGTAACCAATTATTTAGCTATAAACCTTTATTAATAAATACTATAAAATAAATTATAAAATAAATATAATTAAAATATCACAAATCCGCGCAACGCTCGTTCCTCCCCTTAATACCCATATTTAACATCCTATGGTAGGGGTCCTACAAGTATTGGAATCCAAAATCATACCAATCTCGTGTCTTTTTCGGCTCCAAATTACAACCATCCTTACGCATTCATTATTAATCGGTTTGGTCCGAATTAATCAACCACATTTCGGCTGGTTTGAAATTGTTGAACATGAGATCTTTTATTTGAGTTCAATCTAAAATAGTTTTTCTCATAAACTTTCTGCTTTGTTGACAAAAAAAAAAAGATCCTACTTTTTTTAAAGAATGGCAAAGAGAAGACATAGAGCTTTGTTTTCCCACACTTTTCATAAACTTGTTTTGCTTCAGTATGAATACAAACTTTTAAAATCGTATACTCATCCAACGAACTCACTATATCCGAAAATGATTCCATAAATAATCCGGTCAACTCAAATTTATGAAAATAATTCAAATAGAAAATGATGCATGTTTTGTTCAGAGTGATATGTTTTTTTCCTTCCGAGTTTGAAGGCAGGGCAAAGTCAGTAGTATCTTGATGGGTTCTTCATGTCGTCTGCAAAAAAAAAAAACCAATACAGTTATATAAAATAGTTCCAAAAATGATCCTGAAAAAAAGAATTGTGAGATGTATAGTATTCAGTTTAGCTTCATGCTTAATGCTTACCCGCATTCGCTTCTTGCATCTTTCTGTCTTCACGGACACTACAAAAAAACAGTTTAATATCAACGGACGAATCATTCAGAAATCCGTCGGAAATACCCTTTCCGACGGATTTCCGTCGAATCTAAGTCGTCGGAAAACAGTCGGAAATTTCTGATGGACTTTTTTCGACGGTATTTTTTCCGACGGATTTCCAACGGGTGATAGAATATTAATAAAAAAAATTGATTCTGAAGGGTGATAAAATACTAATAAAAAAATTGATTTATAAAATCAAATATAATTTAAAATTAAAATTAAAATTCGAAATTGAAATTAAAATTCGAAATTGAAATTAAAATTTGAATTAAAATGAAATTTCCATACAATGACATATAAATTTTATTTTAAAAAATTAGACTTTGTAAAAAATATTGTAACATTATATATTTTCATATGTGAAAATTGGTGTAATTTAACAAATATTAATTGAAATTTTGTTTAATAAATTAAAAATTATATATTTTCATATCTGAAAATTGGTGTAAAATTTTTACAAATATTAGTAGATATTATGTAAAACTCATCTTATATGTAATAATTCATTAAATTATTAATTATTGAAACACATTATATAATTAGGTTTTTCACAAACGTTCACTACAAAAAATCATGTGTATTATATCATTTATTTTATTTGTCAATATCATTTATTGATTGATGCAAATTCAGTTGCATCATTTAATTAAATGATCTTGGAAGTGATGACTCTAATCATTTACATCAGTATTATTTAATTGATGTTAATATATATCATTTGCAATAAATGATATTAATATTGGGCTTCTTTCACAACTAACCTAAAACATTTGGTCAATTACAAATGTAACCCGCCCTTTTCTCATTTTCAACATTAACCACTTTCTTCCCAAACCACCACTCTCACTTCCACTTATTCACGAAATTGCCATTGGTTTTTTGTTTTTTTTTTTTCGGAAATCCAAAAGACAAAACAATCCTCATCCTCCTCACTTATTCACGAAAATGCCATCATCATCAATTCACCCAACCACCATTTTCAACCAATTTGAAGCTTTTAAAGCTTCTACAACCAATTTTTGAGCTCTTTAAGCTCATTATCTCCTCTCATAAACTTATATTCTTCACTTTTCTCTCCATTTTCATCCCAAAAACTCTCTAATTTACCTTTTCCAAACTTGAAGTTCTAAGATATTGCCATATCCGGTGATTTGGTCGTGCATAGCAATTGGGCTTCTCTGGTGGTGGCTAGAATTGAAGTTCTCGGCGGTCGAAGAAGCTAAAGACCACTTCTAGGTAATTTTTTCAGTTGATTTTCGTGAATTTTCCGATCTGTGCCGCGACAGCAGACTTCTTGGAGAAGTCTCCTCCGAGTAGACTTCTCCAAGAAGTCTGATGGTCAACGCACATGTTAGTTTTGCAATTGACCGTGTGTTCCGATTTCTGATAGTAGACTTCGTGTTGAAGTCTGCGCCTTTCTTTGAGAACAAAAAAAATTGGTGAGACTTCTCAAGGAGACTTCTTGAGAAAATGTTAGTTTTGCAATTGACCAAAATGAAGACTTTTTAAACGAAGTCTACTCAAGAAGTCTGTAGAAAAAGAGAGGTTAGTTTTTCAATTGACCAATGTTTGACTTTTTTGCAGACTTCTTGAGTAGACTTCAGTGGCTACTTTTGGGGTGACAAATATATTATTTAATTAGGAGACTTCTCAGAGAAGTCTACTAACCTCGCAAAATTCTCCGAGAAGTCTACTAATTAATTAATTCAATGTTTGGTCAACTCGAAAACTAACCCATTTTAGACTTCGTTTGGGGTGGGGAAGTCTACTTCAAAAGTCAAACTTGGTCAATTGCAAAACTAACCTCCAAGAAGTCTACTTTGCATAGTAGACTTCTCCGAGAAGTCTCATATGAAAAGTAGACTTTTTAGAGAAGTCTCGCTTACGTGGAGAAGTCTCATTCGAAAAGTACAGAAAGTACAACACAATTTTTCAATTGCAAAACTAACCTCCAAGAAGTCTACTTTTCGTATGAGACTTCTCCACGTAAGGGAGACTTCTCGAAGAAGTCTACTAACTTTTTTCAATTGTAAAAGTAACCTGAAAATGAGACTTCATATGTTGGCTACTATAGTAGACTTTTCTGGTAGACTACTATATTAGACTTCGTTAGGAAGTCTACTTTTACTAGTTTTTTTAAATAACGAATTTTTATCAAATTTATAACGATTTTTAAAGATTTTTTTGTCTTCAGCTCGTGTTAGTAAGTGTACTTGGTTCTGTATCAGTTTTACATGATAATTTTTTATACGTATGGTGGAATCAGATTTTTTGTTTTTTAAGGTAGTTAGCTTATTAAGCGCAGACTTCGTAAAGAAGTCTAAGAAAGTAGTCTTCTTTGTTAGTCTCCGACATGAATTTTTTATAAAATTCATTTATCTGAAATTTGTAACAAATAAAAATGATTATTTGACTCTTGCGTTTGTGTTATTTATTGGTCTTGCTTATGTATGAGTTTGACATGTTTGTTTGTTATAGTTAAGCTTTAATTAATTTTCTTGTGTTTTTAGGCATTTAGCTTATTAGTAGCAGGCTTCAACAGAAGTCTACTTATTCTACATTGATTTCTAATATGGTTTGAATTTGGTTTTCTTACAGAGAATGGTTCACATACCCGCTGTTTTTGGAGAATGGGTGAGGAAGGAAATGATGTGGCATTTCGAGGTGGATACTCACAAAAGAGGGCGAATGTTCTTCTTGAGAGATGGTTGCTCACATGTTGAGCTTCTTAAAATGGCACAAGAGGATTATATGCCGGAAAATGAAGCAGAGTTTGTGGAGTTATCCTATCCATTACCACCTCTGATGCTTCAACAAATGCCTCCTGATTCTCCTCCTATTTATGTCACAAACGATAGACACGTTCAGAGCTTGATTGAGTTGAGTAGGAGGCATGGTGTACGCCTTTGCGTTTCGAGTAGGATAATAGACCATGAGAATGCTGATGTGAGTGGACAGTCGGATGACTGTTATGATGATGGGAGTGATGATGCTGAAGAAGATTGGGCTGAAGACGCTGATGATTATGGGGATGATACTCTGAACGATGCTGATGTGAATGTGAAAGCGAAAGATGAGGCCGATGACTTGGATGTGGATTACAGTGAGTACGGGAAAGTGAAAGATGAGGATGAGGTTGAGGTTTTGAAGGCGTATTATGGTGGTCAAGTAGAACTTTGGTCCTCTAGTATCTTTGTCAATAACAGTTTTCCTATCAAGGAGAAGCTTCTATCACAGTTGCGATCGACGACGTTGATGGGAAGATTTGCGTTTAAAGTATATAAGTCTACGAAAACTTTGTTTGTTGCAATATGTTCTGTCAATGGATGCGCATGGAAGCTTAGAGCGAGTGTGAAGAACGAAGCAAACACATTCTGGGTGACAAAATATTTGAGGGTTCATACTTATTATGTGTCAGACCGATCATCTCACCGTAGACGTTGTACACCTAAGTACGTTGGAGCTTTGTTTATCGAACGTGTTGGCATAATCGATGGAATTGTGCCAAAGCATATCAAAGATTCTATGAAGGTGATGTTCGGTCTAAACCTCGATTACACCACTTCTTATAGAGCTTTGATGTATGCCCAACAATTGGTGAGGGGAACAACAGAAGATGGATATGAGAATATGCCTTCTTATTTGCGCCAAATTGAGAGAGTCAATCCGGGAAGTGTCACAGACCTTGTACGCGATGAGATGAATCGATTTAAATATGTATTTATTTCATTTGGAGCTTCCATAGCTGGTTTTCAGTACTTGAGGCGAGTGATTGTGGTGGATGGGACTCATCTAAATGGGAAGTACGGAGGTGTTTTGCTAGTGGCAGCCGGACAAGAGGGTAACTGAAGCGACCCGACCCGGTAATCATACCGCGGCCAGACCGTTCCTAATAACCTTCGGCCAACTTACAATTATGCGGAAATTTTAAACTTTTCTCCTTAACTTAATAACAATTCGATTCTCAAAACAGCCATTCTCATTGCATAATTAATTCAATTCCAAACGTACAAACGAGGTTCATAAAATAAATCATAAACTAATTTAGCCAAATTCGATTAAGTTATCAATAACACCAAAGCCAATAACCAGAACAATGCTTAAACGTTTAAACCCCAAAACCCGATCCTAAATCCACTCC
>JAHZTW010000004.1:30322977-30335770 GCA_020283515.1 Alliaria petiolata | reverse complement strand
CATCGAACCGAGCTCCTGTTCTTCGGCTCTTTTCTTGAAGTTTTAGGTTTGGTTCGACGAGTTCACCGAACCATGTCGTCGAACCGAGCTCCTGGAATTTTGGTTCGACGACCTTCATCGATCCATGTCGTCGAACCGAGCTCCTGGAATTCTGGTTCGACGTGCTTCATCGAACTGCCTCGTCGAACCAGCGCCAGAAGTCTTCTACTCCTTCTTCTTGGTTCTCTTTTCAACTCCAAGTGTTATGCAATCTTTCTCCAGCTCCACCCATGCCTCCTTAGTGTCCTTTTTACCTGATCAAGGTTCCAAATGCAACAAAATATGCAAAGACTATGCAAATTACACCCTAGGACTCTAAATGATCAAATGCAACACAATGACACTTAATTAGGCTTCTAAATGATAAGGAACTTACACTTATGGATGCTGAAATGATGCAAAATATAGACATATCATGTCCGGCGATCGTGTGAATCGTATCTGGCGATCGAGTGGATCGTGTCTGGACGTGCAAGGGATCGGGGATCCGAGCCGTCTCTCTTCTGTACTTGGTCATGTGGGGATGGTTGGTTGAGTGACTAAGTACGGGGGGAGATGT
The DNA here is from genome assembly GCA_020283515.1 of Alliaria petiolata. Classification (NCBI taxonomy): domain Eukaryota; kingdom Viridiplantae; phylum Streptophyta; class Magnoliopsida; order Brassicales; family Brassicaceae; genus Alliaria; species Alliaria petiolata. Next base: position 30,335,172 of record JAHZTW010000004.1, on the reverse strand, counting down.
GTTCGTGGGTTGGCCAGCACAGTGGCTGGGTCAGCAGTAGTGTGTTTGAAGTTGTGGACGAGGTCTGGACGGTATGAGACGTTCATGGATCATGCGATGTGGGCAAGGTATGGTTTAGCTGACGCTTAATTGTTATTCTAATGCGTAGCTAGTTAAGCCGTCTTTCAGTAGGACCATGGGATAGTCGTTAGATGGAAGGAATGTATTAGACTTCATCTAGGATATTGGTTAGAAAGGCGAAAATTTACTGTGGTCCGGCTGCGGGTTAGGAAATCCGGGTCGGGGTGTAACAGTTTCCCTCTCTATGGAGCAGTTCGTTACCATTTCGACCTGATCACGAGTGCGACACAACGAACCCTCAAGACGGCTCACGATCGGATCAACGTGCTTCAGCGGTACTGCAAATGGCAAGATCGCTCGATTAAAAAGCTAGTCTCCACGGTGAATGGGATTAAAGGACACGTGAAGGGCCTGAAAGGCCAAATCAAGTCGCTCACCTCGAAGCTGAAGGGGTCGACACCATCACCACGACTTGAAGCTGATATGTCATCTGGAGAACCAGAAGGAGAAGAAGAGGAAGGGTCTGACGAAGCAGACTGCCAAATGCTCCAAGAGAGGCATTCCTTCTCGTTTCTGCCGAGGGAGCACGAGCTAAGTGATCCAGGAAGGCATTCCTGCCAAGAAGGGAGCATATCGAGAAAAAGACGTGCGAGGCAGTCCCCGATACCGGAATCGGACAACCCTTCTTTCTCGACCAGTGAGGACACCACGTCCTCACATCACAGCGAACCATGAGGTGCCACTCCATAACCATTGTACATAGGCATTTTTCTTTTTCATTTTTGCTTTTTGCTTGATTATTTTGCATTCTTTTAGGACCGTACTCTTCCTCTCTTCTATCACACAGGGAGTACGTAGTACATGCATTCACTTAGATTAGACATCATGCATTCATCAAATTTGCATAGAAAAACACAAAAAAACAAAAAAAAAATTGAAAAATTTTGAAAAATATCCCATAAAAAAAAAAAAAAATCCATGTAGTTGAATTTCAATATTAGGATTGAGTCTAGATGCATTCATTTAGGATTCATAAGCATTCGCATAAGGTGTTAAGTATGATGAATCCTTGTAAATAGCCATTTTTAAGTCATGAATTCAATGACTTAGTTCTTGTTTGTTTGATGCATTTTGAGTTAGACTGAGCTTAAGGCAGCACCACATTTGGAATTCGTCTTGTGAAATTCAGTCTTAGCTTGATGCATTGTGATTTGAACCATTTTCCTAATGAACTTGAACCGTTAAACTGGGAATTTAATTATCTTGTTCATATTTGTCAATTAACTCATAGATTTCACTTGGACTCTCTTTCCCTTTTTACCACTCTTCTGCTAGTCCAAGTACCAGACCGCACCCAAAACCTAAACCTTCGTTTTAAACCATAAACACTTTTGTGAGAGCATGTGAGGCCTTTGCACCATTTTCGAATCTTCTTAGACAAAAAGTGTTGGGTTTAGGCCGACAAGGTTGGATTTCCATGTAGACGTTGGCTCACAACTCGAGTCAACACTAGGTTAGGTGGTGTAGATGTTAAAACGGCTTGATACCGAAATTTGAGGCCGATATTGCTGGTTAGACTGGGAAGGGAGGTTGGGTTCCGATTGCTGATATATTGCCAAAAGGAGAAAAGAAGGTAACCACTGAGTCAGACGGGGACATGTATAAAGGAGATGGCGGCAACAAAAAGCTCGAAAACAAAAGAAGAAAAGGCGATTCCAAAAAGAAGGAAAAGAAGGCCAATCTACAAAGTCTAAATCCGGTCAATAACACCAAAGGTGAAACGCAAGGAAAGCACACAAGGAGCCAGAAAGCCGAAACCGATCTCCAACAATGAAGAAATCCCCCGAAAATGACCAGGAAATGTAATATCGAGGAGTAATAACGGGTACAAGGCGAAATGCCTAAGGAAAAGGGTAGCTTAGGAAAGGGAAAATTAGACTAAGGTAGAAAACAAAATAGGTGCTCGGGTAGATGGGAGTTTATCCTTGTATGCATCCATTGGTTTTTTACCCTTAGCATTTTGCATTAAGAAGATTCCTTTCATGAGTGATCCCATTTAGCTCGTGACCTTACCCTGAACCAAGTGAGTTGATTGATAGGCATGAATGAGATCCACGCTTTAAATTTTCTAATGAATGTGAAAGGGAATTGGGAATTTGAATGTGCATTTAAGTTGAGATTGAATTTGCTTGATGTTGTGATGAATATGGCTAAGGCTTTTTGGTTAGGTAGAATTCAACCTGCATCCTAGAAACCTGAACTTAGACATTGAATTGATTTCTTTTACATGGCGTTTTGGATTCAAGCTTACACCTTTTCTTTTGAAACCTCACCCCTCCGGTTGGCTTTTGCTTGAGGACAAGCAAAAAGGCAAGTTTGGGGGTGTTGATATCTCTGTAAATTTCATGTTTTAGCATACATTTCATACTAGTTAGGACCCCATTCATGCACTTTCATCTTAGTTTTTATCAAATTTTCACTCATGTTAGGTCTAGATGCATTAGGTTAGGTCTTTGCATATTCTTGCATGTTTTGGAGTGTTTTCTTAGGTGCTTTGTGAATGAGGATGGTCCGAAGAAGAAATCAAGTAGGGAGATCTCAAAAGGAGGGTGGACAGATGATATCGAGCACGGATCACGACCCCTTAGCCGATATGGACAAGCGCATGATGAACCTCGACGAGTAGCAGCGACTTGGTCCCGAAAGAGGCACCCCGGAACGAAGATCCAACAAGAGGATTCAATGAAGACGGATAGCGGAGCAAGGCAACGGGGGTGAAGCTAAATCTTTTGGGGGTGAAGCTAAATCTTTTGTCTCACAATTACTTACATCCTTCTTAGTCTCCAATGAGGGAAAGAAGAAATATCTTAGGCATTTTTCATTGAGAGCATATGCATCCCCTTTATTCTTCTCAAAAACATTCTTCTCTTCATGAACACATTGGATGGAAGGTAAACTATTGCTTAGAGCTTTGCCCACGTCTGTAACCTCCTCTACTTGCTTTTGGTCTCCAATTTGTCCATGAAAACCATTGGATGTCCTTTCTTCATTCATTTGTTGACCTTCTAGGATTTGATGGATAACCTTTCTTTGTTCCTTATTTTGGTTAGAGATATGAGAAATCTCATGGTAGCCTTATTGATTTCCTTGGACTCCATGGTTAGACCCTTGATTGAGAAGCTTACTCCCTTGGTTGAAGTTCCCATTATTGACCACGAAATTTGCTTCCTCTTGGTGCTTCTCATGAACCAAACTAACTCCTCTTTGTTGCACACTTAAGAGCTTTTCCATTCTATCCGCTTTATCTTGCAAGTCCTTCCATGTGGAGTCTTCACATGATCTCTTTAGAGGTGTTGTATCACGCCCTTCACAGTAGCTTTCACTAGACTTGGCCAAGTTCTCAACAAGTAGCTCTCCTTCTTCTATTGTGACGTTTGCAAAACGCCCTTTGCTAGCCACATCCAATGTCCATTTGTGATCCTTAGCAACTCCCCTATAGAAAACGCTAAGGATTGCTTCTTTCTTGAACTGATGATGTGAACAATCCCGAGTGTATCCTCTAAGTCTCTCCCATGCCTCATGGAAGGTTTCATGAATGCCTTGCTTGAAGCTCAAGATGTTCCTCCTCATTTGGACTGTTTTTTGAGTGGGATAGTACCTTTGAAGGAAGACTCTTTGGCAATCATCCCAAGATTTGATCAAATGAGATGGTAGAGCTCTCTCCCATTGGTGTGCCTTTTCTCCAAGTGAGAAAGAAAATAGAATGAGCTTGATGCTTTCTTTGGGCACACCTTCAATGCTAAACAAGTTGCACAACTTTTCAAAGGACTCCACATGATCATAAGGATTCTCCATTCCATTTCCAAAGAACTTAGAGCATTGAATTAACCTCACAAGACATGGCTTGATCTCATAGGTCGTGGCTTCTATTGGAGGAGGATGGATTCCAAATCTCAACTCGTGATAATGAGGAGCATCAAAGCTACCAATTGTTGGCTTGTTCTTTTGAGCTTGGGGAGAGGTAGGTACACGTTCTTGAGGTTGTGGAGTTGGGAGAATGCCTCTTTGGTTGTTCTTCTCCAAAACCTCAAGTGATCTTGTCTTTCCATGTCTCTTCTCTGTAGTTTGGTACCTTTAAAAGCATAAGAGAATCAAGGAACACAAATTAATACCAAAATATAAGAAAAAATTCATCATCTTGAAAAGAGATGGGAAAACAAGGTAAAATAAAAGCTTAGTCTCAAATAGATTCAAAATCCTAATGGTTAATGCTAAACCTCAATGGCAACGGCGCCAAATTGATAGTAGAATTTTCTCCTTTCAATTAATCTCTACTACTCATGTCATTGTAGTATTTGAGGATCAATCCATAAGGGTTAAGATTAACAACACTAGGAATACATGAAACTATCTAAGCTAAGCCAAATTCGAAATTTAGGAAGCAAGGAACTATTTAAAGCAACCTACAAGCAAAAAGAGACACTACAAGACTAATTATAAGACCATAAACCTTAATTATCACTAATCAAGCACTAAACAAGAGATTAACTACTAATCAAGATTACCAAATTACTAAAAACGAAACCTAGGGATGGAATCATTGATTTGGGCAATCAAATGGACAACCTTGAAATCATTTAAGCAACTAATCAAGCTATCTCTATGCCTAGAACACTTAATAAAGACTAATCCATGATGTGTGGTAATAATCCCTTTACTAATCACCCTAATGAACTAATGATGTGTTAGCATTAAAATGATTAGCAAGCATTAATCACAAGTCTAAATGGCATGATAAACACCCTAGACAACTAATATCTTAGGCTAGGAATGTAAATCTCTTAGAAAAGTGGTTCAAGCATTTCATCAAACACTTGGTGGGTGTGTGAAATGCTTATGATCATAAATAGCAAAAGATTAGCTATTTGGCATTAAGAACACTTTAATAAGAAGAGAGATGAAAGAATCTAACCTAGATTGCAAGATTGAACCATTAGAAAACCCTAAATCTAACCCATCCCCAAGTTCCTAAAAGACTACTCACTAATCATAGCTAATCTAACAAATCTCATGCAAGAAGTGTTAGTAAACATGATTAGATGAATAGAAAAAGAAAGATTAGAAGAAACAAGAATCAAATTGCATTAAACTTATAAGAAATCTTCCAAATCTCCTCAAAACCACAAAGGGTCGATTTTTTGTGTTTAAGCACAGGAGAAGATACATAAAAATTAGGTTTTGACCCGGGGTAGCAATCCTGCGGAAATCGCCATATCTCCCTAACCACAGCTCATAATGACATGAAACCACCTCCAAATGACAGATGATTCAATTACATACAACTTTCATGAAGAGCCCGAAGGCTGAATCGGAACGGAAAGTCTTCGTCTAAAGAGTATTTATAGGAGGGACCCATAAAAGCAACAAAAAGGATTCGTCTGGGTTTGGATCGACGAGCTCGTCGAACCAAGTCGTCGAACTGAACCCCTGGTGCTGTGGTTCGAGCTGCTCGTCGATCCGTGTCGTCGATCCGTGTCGTCGAACCGAACTAAAATCGATGTAACTTTCTAACCACGGGTACGAATGACTTTATTCCAACGGCACTAGAAAGCACTCTCGATCCTCTACAACTCTTAAGAAGGCTTTGGAGTCTGAATCTAAGTGCAAGGCCTTCGTCCGGACCCATACATTTCGCACCTCCAAATGCTCGATATGTTTCTAAAAAGACTTTTTCTCTCATTTGGCTGCTTCTCTTGCTCCTCTTGGCTATCCATGAAACTCCATATGTACAAATATGCAACAACCTAAGCTAACACTCACTAAACTCTAATATGTATGCAAATGGGACTAAAATTGGCTAAATGAATGCAAAAGTACATGCAAAACTATCTAATATGGATGCTAAAATATGCTAAATTATGAGTCTATCACCTAGATTGCAAGATTGAACCATTAGAAAACCCTAAATCTAACCCATCCCCAAGTTCCTAAGAAACAACTCACTAATCATGGTTAAGCACATCAAATCAAAGATAAATGATAAGCTAAACATGATTAGAGAAATGATAAAAAGAAATCTAAGAGAGATATTGCATTAAACTTAAAGATCCAAGCAAAATACAAGGTTTTCTCCCAAAGAGGATAAAAGTTTAGGTTAAGAACAAAGAGAATAAAAGTTGACCCAAAAATTAGGTCATTTGAGTATTTATAGGGGGACCCATAAAAGTGACAAGAAAGGGTTTGTCAGAGTTCGGATCGACCAGGCTCGTGGATCCAACTGGTCGATCCGAACACCTGGATGTTTGGATCGAGGTATCTCGTCGATCCGGTTGCTCAATCCAAACTCTTGTTCGTCTGTCTTCTTCTTGGTTCCTTGGTTCGGATCGACCACCTACGTCGATCCATCTGGCCGATCTGAACCCCTGGTGAAGTGGTTCGACGTGGCTGGTGAAGTGGTTCGACGTGGCTGGTCGATCCATCTCGTCGATCCGAACTCCTGGTGAAGTGGTTCGAGCAGCTCGTCGATCCGTGTCGTCGATCCCAACTCCTGGATGAGTGGTTCGAGCAGCTCGTCGATCCATGTCGTCGATCCAGTGCGAGAAATCTTCTTCTTCATCTTCTTGGTGACTTCTTGCCCTTCCAAGTGCTATGCCATCCTTCTCCAACTCCATTTATGCCTCCATAGCATCCATATCACCTAATCAAGAGTCCAAATGCAACAAAATATGCAAAGAATATGCAAAGACACCTAGAACTCTAAATGATCAAAATGCAATACAATGATGCTTAATTAGGTTCCTAAATGATAAGAAACTTACACTAAATGGAGGGAAATATGATGCATAATATAGACATATCAACTCCCCCAAACTTGCCTTTTGCTTGTCCCCAAGCAAATGAAACACAAGCCAAAGAGAGAGGTTCGAAGGCGGGGACTCAAATCCAAAGGTGATAAGCAATTGAATCAATTCAATGGTCCTAGTTCTTAATTCTAGGATGCTCTTAATGCAAACTCTACTCCAAAAGGTCTAGCCATACCCATACTCATTCAAGTGAACCCAAGCCTCAATCTACACAAGCATTCATTTTCACCAACTCTTTAACATTCATTAAGTGGTAACCATGGATCATGAATCATGCAATGCTAGCGAACTTGTTTGGTTTTTGAGTAAGGTTTTGAGATGAAAATGATCTCAACTTCATGGGGTTCCAATGCAAGGGATCTCTCAATGAACAAGTGAACTTTGGTAAAATGCTAAGAGTAAAAAGCAACCTATGCATACAAGGACAAACTTCCATCTACCCTTTGTAACACAAATGTCTTCACTCTCATTTTCTTTTAAGCTCACTCACCAAGCCCAACCTATGCTACCCATTACAAGGCAATGCGCCAAACCCATGAGTTCAATCCTTTTTCCTTTTCTCTTTTAAGCACTTGGGGAAAACTCCTTCTACAACCACAAGTGTTGGCACACTTTCACTTCAAGCTCTTTTTCTTTTCTTTCACAATTTGCTGTCCTCCTTCTTATCTTAACTTAGCCATATTTTTTCTTTTTCTTGGCTCTTTTACTTTTCATTTCTAGAGGATTTTTCTTCTTAACACTTAGAGCATAATACACATTGCCAACACTTGTTTCAAAATTTTTCGTTTTCACCTTTTCACCATCTCAACTTCGCCAACTTTATTTTTTTCATATCGAATATCAAGCTAAAATCCCCACCCAAGAATCCTAACCTAATCACCTAGCTCATTGTCTCGAGCTAGCTACATGAAACCTTATCCTTGTCGCTCTAAACTCAACACTTTTTGCTAAGTTTACAAGAAGAAAAAGGCCTAATGCACTCAATAAGGTAGAGGTTTTAAAGAAAGCTTAGCTAGGGTGCTTGATATTACCCGCTCTAAAGATGAGAGTCGGCTATTTTGGTTAACAAGAGTGGCAAAAGGAGAGAAGATAACCCAAATATGTATATGTTATCCACAAGTTCTCTAGCAATGCATAACCATGATAATTACTTGTTCAAATTAGGTTCAAGTTCAAGAGAGTTGGTTTCTATTCAAAGCTTGCTTCAATTTAGACTTGAGTTTCAAATGGTGAGGTCCAAGTAGGGTTCAACTTTTACTTTCAAAATTTGCACTTCAATCATCAAAGAACTACTAACTAGGGCCTTGAACTAATTCATGAGCTAAACACCTTACAAGGAAAAATCTATCATTGTCCCCTATGCAAGACTGCAAACCTATATGAAAGCTAGACTCAATCCTACTTATGTAACAAATGCAAATGCAACTACATGCTATTTTGTTTTTTAATTTTCGAAATTTTTCCAATTTTTTTGGCTTTTTTCTATGCCATAGATGCATGCATGAGACTCAAAAATGCATGAAAAAGAAAAATAAGATCACAAAACACAAGATCAAATACACCATACTCCCCCAAACTTAAATTACACAGTCCCTTGTGTAATCCAAGCTTGGAGAAGATTTCAATATGCAAAATAAAAATCTAGATGGTATTTACAATGGTTGGAGTGGTACCTTGATCAAAAACCCATGGAGGAGGAGGAGTAAGAGTCCATGGAGTAGGATGGATTGCTCGATTGAGGAGTAGGGGACTGCATGACTATCTTCTCACGCCTTCTTGTCTCATAGGAGGAGGGGTGTGGCTCATCCTCATGGCTTGGTGCACTTGGGGTTCCTTGGAAGGAATGGCGTCTTCCTGCCATTTTGTTATCCGCTTCATCAACTTCTTGCTGCATTTCCTCATCATCCTCTTGTTGCATCTCTCCATGCCCTTGGGAAGAAGCTCCTCCAACCTTAGCCTTTAGCTCCTTGATTTGCCCTTTCAAACCCTTCACCGTTTTCACAAGCTTCCTAATGGTCTTGATGTGTTGGTGAGCTTGTCTAGAAGGCTCTCCTTGGTTGGTTCCTTCATAAGGCACAAAGTTGTACCTCTCGCTACCATAGACCGGAGGGGCATGATAAGGCTCGTGGTATGTGTCCCATGGAGCCACCGGGAAAGTCTCTATGTCGCCTAAATGCTCATCGGATGGAGTGAAGGAGGCATTGGACCTTTCTCTAAGGCTTGTGAGGTGAATGCAAGGAAGCCGGATTGTAGCCTCCTTGAGCTTTTCCACATTGAACTTGTATCGGTAGCCACTTCCTTCCTTAACCAAAAATTGAGCCTTATGGAGGTAGGCGGAGTCTAAGTACTGCTTTTCGGTCGAGGGATGGCCCAAGTTGATGCCAACCTCCTCAAGGATGGGCGTGATCATGCCCCCAATGGTGAGTTGGTGTGAGCGATCCTTCTTCTTGGCTGTCGCTCGACCAAGAAGCCGACGATCAACGGTCAAGTTTTTCAAGTGAGCATCACGCAGCAGCTGAAACCGAAAGGGGAAAAGGATGTTTTCGTAAACCAAGAGGGGTATGTTGAGAAGGAAGATAGCACGGAAGCCAACTCAGTGAGAAAAATAGAGCAAACCGCTACCTTGGTCAGCAAGGATGCGTTTAGAATGGGTACTTGTTTCTCGGTCTCAACAAGGAAAGTAGATCACTTTGAAGATGGGGCTAAGTGTAATAACCCGGACGTGAGAAGAGGCCGACCGAAGTAAGACGGCCGAGAGGATAAATTTTGGCCGCGAAACCAAAATCATGGAATCGACTCAAGGAAAACTTGGATCGATGGTATAGGCCAAGAGAAGCACTTTGGCCAAGGTGGATGAAGAAAAATCCAAACGAAACCTAAGATGGTCGGGAGAAGACCATCGCGGACAAGAAGAGGCTGTGAGATGACCAGCCAAAAGTTGAAGTTCCCAAATCAAAGGGGCGTTGATTGGGATCGACTAAGGAAGCTAAAAGAGGAAGAATGCTCGAAGAAAAATTGAAAAAGAACGAGAGGATAAAAAGTTACCGGAGAAGGAAGCTCGATGGCCATATCGGATCACACCGGCGCGCGACTAGAATGAGAAATTGCTCTGATCGTCTGGTCAAAGCAAATTGTCTCAACACATCAAAGGCTGAAACACTTAGGACAACAAATCTAAGTGTTTTGTCAAAAGAAGCTCAAATGATTCTCAAGAAGATTCACAAGCGTTTTAGAAAGGAGGAAAATGGTCGTCCGAAGCAAGAATGGCTCGGATAGAAGATAGCCGAGTGGGCTATGGCTCTTTCCAACAATGCGACGTGACTGAGGGGCCTTTATAAGCTGAAGAAAATGGACTTAGACAAAGGAATGGTCAAAGTCAAAAATCGACCAATGGGACAGTGACACGTGTGCAGCCGTTTAGCTTGGCTATGGTCACGGCTGGAGGTGTTTTGACGTGATTGGATGCAGCGATTGTGGACCCCATGTATGAGGAAAAGACATGGTCCAAGACTAATCACCCCAGCACTGACCAATCAGAAGATAGCACATGGCGCATGTATAAAGACGAAACGCGCATGTATGAGGACGAAACAAGCCGTGATTATGGACTACATGTATGAGGACGAAACATGGTCCAATACTAGTCACACCAGCATCGACCAATCAGACAATAGCCCATGGTGCATGTATAAAGACAAAACGCGCATGTATAAGGACGAAACGCGCATGTATAAGGACGAAACGAGCCACTATGTTGGACCGGTCATGGATAACCTTTGAACGAGTTATCTATGCGACAAAAGCCATGGTTTTAAGAATGAGATGGCGTGTTCTACTAGTTAGGAGATAAGTCTTTTAACTATAGCTTATCATACCAGAAGATAAGACCCACAGCCTCAGCGAATCACAAGAAAACACACAACCTGAGAATATGGTCAAAGAAGATAAGGCTACGCAGCCTAGGGTACAGGCTATAGCCTAGGTCTGGAGCGTGGAAAGCATGCAAGGCACACCCATGTATTAAGACAAAACCCAAAGATAAGGTCTATCTTTGAAAAATGTGGTTTTATGAAGCATTATCACTTCGTGGCCACTAAGGAGTCAACACACGAGCTTAGAGGTTAGAAGATGGGATAAGATGCAATGATGAAGGCTATGAAGCCTAGGGGATAAGGCTATGGACTAGCTTTAATTCGTGATTAGCATGCATGGCTTGATTGCCCGATGGACGACACTCAGCTAGCAGCGTGCTTGGTTGCTTAGAATGCCTATAAATACCTTGTGATGCCATTCTTCCAAGCCAGTCTCGCCCAAAGTAAGGTAAAGCTACACACTAAGAGTAAGTGAGTGAAAGTAGTAAGGAGCTAGTACGCTCAAGTCAAGTCTAAGCTTAGCCGATCTAGAAAGAAGGATCCAGCTAGTCTAGCAAAGGAAAGAGGTGAGTCCCGGTAGTATAGATTTATACTAATGGATTTGTGTGCAGGTTTTAACTTAAGGATGGAATACTAGGGGTGTTCATCTTAAGTTATTATTGTGTGTGAGAGGTTTTGTCGCGATAACTTTCACAAAAATGAGAGTTTTGTGAAGAGTTATGCCGCATAAATTTTTATAAGTATGCCACATTAACTTTCACAAAAGTGGAGTTTTGTGAAGAGTTATGCCGCATAAATTGATATAAGTATGCCGCATTAACTTTCACAAAAGAGGAGTTTTGTGAAAAGTTATGCCGCATAAATAATTTTTTAATTGAGAAATTCTGCCGAGGTAGCTTTCATAATAAGGGACTTTGTGCAAGTGGTTGCCGGCGAATTTTTAAAAATTATTGAGAGTGTGTGGATCACATGGGTACGAAGACTCATGGTGATTTAGGACGGTGTATCTTCCCATGTGGTCAAGGATCCTGGTGGCAACTGCTTCAGCCAGTATGATGCATCTCCAGCAAGCGAGTAAGGGAAAAGCTTGCAGAAGAGATAATCATATGTAACTCCATTAGCCTTGATGCTTGAGGGTAAGTCCTCGAATCTCTCAACGTGGTCCATGGGATGCTCATTAGGAAGACCATGGAAGGGATGCTGAGCCACCAATGTGTAGTAAGCAGGCTTCAGCTCGAAGTCATTCCTCTGAAATGCAGGAGGACGGATCGCAGCTCTATTAGCATAGAACTGGTTTGGGCGGTTGTACTCGCCTAGTGTTCTTCCACGTCCAGCTTCTGCACCGGCGATTTGTATCGCTGGTTCGACTATGACGGCGCCAGCCTCATCAAGTCTCTGTC
>JAHZTW010000004.1:30309380-30320912 GCA_020283515.1 Alliaria petiolata | reverse complement strand
TACGGTTCAATAGGGACGTTGTAGATGCTTGTTTCTTCTATTGTACCACTATGCGAGAGCTAGTCTATGGTGATAGAGAATCAAAGAGTTTAGACCCAAACGCCATGGGCTAAACAATTTGAGGATCCCTTTACCTAAGAATCACCATCAAAAGACCAAGTCTTGATGTGATCCAAAAGCTTTAGCTTGATAGACAAACCGAGAGTCACCTAGTTCATGATACTCATCAAGATCCTTCTTTTACCTTGAAAGCTTATCTTTTTACCGTTCAAATACTTATTTCCTGTTTGATACTCTTAAAATTCTCTTATTTAGGGTCTTGAGTGACACAAGATCTATCTTTTAGTCGTTTTTAGTAGTAAAGGTTTAATCTTTATCTATTTCGAGCTTGACTTATGACACCGATATGACCGATCTGTTCACTAACGCCCCCAAAATGGTTTGATACCCCATACACTATACTGCTTTCGGTTGACAGTGTTGGGACATTGACCCAAGTAGCGTAAAAAATGCGCTTGTCAATTGGCGCTGTTGCCGGTTGGGAGAAAGTTTAGTCATTTCGGTACTAGGTGGTTATAAGGACAAGTTTCAATTTTTACAAGTTATTTAACACTTTTACTCGTATATATCTGTGGTGACAGGTATATGAACCTACACTCACACGGTACAACAAATCTTGTTCCCCGAATAGACGATATCCACCTGCTCGAACGATCAGCCAGACGAAATCGGGAACAAGCCGAAACTGTAAACCGTGTGACGATGGAAAACCAACAAGGTGCTCAAGGAGCTGCGGGCGCAGCCGGTGCACAAGGCCAACAAGGCCACCAAGGACCACAAGGTCCACAAGGCGTACAAGGTCGACAAGGCCAGCCTGGTATTGCAGCTGCTCCAAGCGCTGGTCGACCGCAAGCCGACACGGTATCCAGCCACCACCAGTGCAGAACAACAACTTCGAGATCAAAAGTGGTCTCATCTCCATGGTGCAGAATAACCGATTCTTCGGTCTGCCCTTGGAAGACCCACTTGACCATCTCGACCAGTTCGATCGTGTGTGCGCCATGACCAAGATCAACAGAGTAAGCGAAGATGGATTCAAGCTGCGTCTGTTTTCCTTCTCACTGGGAGACAAAGCACACGCATGGGAAAAGACTCTGCCCCACGGATCCATTACCTCGTGGGCAGATTGCAAGAAGGCTTTCCTGACAAAGTTCTTCTCCACATCGAGGACAGCCCGATTGAGAAACGAAATCAGTGGGTTCACTCAGAAATCCAACGAGACCTTTGGTTAAGCCTGGAAGCGATTCAAGGGTTACACCACTCAGTGCCCTCACCATGGATTTAGCCAAGAATCACTCCCCAGTACACTATACCGAGGTGTCATTCCCAAGATTCGGATGCTGCTCGATATGGTGAGCAATGGAAATTTCCTAGCAAAAGACGTTGAAGACGGTCTCGAGTTAGTTGAAAACTTAGCTCAGAGTGACTCCTCTTACCATGAAGACTACGACAGATCCAACCGTGGCTCCAAAGAAGAAGTTGATGGAAGCCGGAAAGTGATCAAAGAGCTCAACGAGAAGCTTGACAAGTTACTACTTGTCCAAACTCAAAAAGAAGTCCATTTTGTGGAAGAACTCACTCAAGTCCAAGAAGGGGAGGACGTTCAGTATGAAGATGTTAACTACATCAACGCTCAAGGAGGGTATAACCCTTGGAGACCCAACAACAACCTTTCCTACCGAAGCACGAACGTCGCAAACCCACAGGACCAGACCTACCCTCAGCAACAAGGAGGAGAAGCAAAACAATTCGTACCGTACACGAATCAACAAGGCTTTGTACCGCGGTTCCAGAATAAAAACGGCTACCAGCCACGACAACAAGCCGGTGCACCTCCTGGCTTCCAACAACAACAAGGCAACCCACCTGCTCAAGCTGGTTTCGACTTGAAAGGTCAAACACATATCCAGACGGATATACACAAACGTTTTGCTGAAGTGCATAACAAGATTGATGGTGTCCACACGGAACTATCCGGGAAGATTGAAGTTTTGACCGCTCGTGTCAAGACACTTGAAAACAACAAAGGCATTGCATCTACAAGCCAAACAAGCAACCTTCCTGGAAAATCCTTCATGAATCCAAAGGAGTATTGCCAAATGATCACCACTTTCGACGAGAAAAAACGGGATCTACTCGAAATCACTTCTCCAAAACGGGCTCAAGTCGATGAGGACATCGACATCCTAAGAAGGGGAGGGAGTTCTAAAAATTTGGCGATCCCTGAAGAGAAAGCACCATTCCTGCGAGTCTACAAACCACCAATGCCATACCCCCAGATGCATAAGAAGCGTCTCATAGAGGAACAAGAGGCCGAATTGATCGAAACATTGAAGAAAGTTGAAGATCTCTTCAACAATGCCGACGAGACCAAGCCTATTCCAGATTTTCTAGTAGCTTTGAAGGACAGGCTCTATGCTGATGCAATGGAAACAATAGGGAGGAATGCAGCAGCTCGTGAAGAGAAACCTAAGGAAGAAGCCTTAGTAGTGAAGAAGCTCGAAGATCCAGGGTCGTTCCCTCTGCCATGCACACTCGGAGGAATCACCTTTGATAACTGTTTGTGTGATCTCGGGGCAAGCATCAACGTGATGAGTCTAGCCACGGCTAAGCGTCTCGGCTACAACACTTATACCGACAGCAAGAAGCCGTTATCACTGGCCGATGGGAGTGAAAGAAAGACCGTTGGGAAGCTGCTGGACCTACCTCTCATGATTGGGAACGTGCTACTGCCAAGCGACTTACTGGTGATAGAAATGGAACAAGATGTCAAGGAAACTCTCCTGTTGGGAAGACCCTTCCTAGCCTCTGCCGGTTGCATGTTTGATTGCAAAAGCGGCAAGGTAGAGCTGAGACTAACCGGAAGCCTGGTAATGCACTTTGACACCAAAGGGAAGAGAATCAATGAGAAGGAACATGCATACTCACTTGTGCTCAAGAAGACGATTGAGAAGACCAAAGATCCATCCTTGGAAATATGCTACGATGGAGCTAGCTTTGATGGAGTCTGCCTTAATGCAATGTTCGAAAGACAACCAGAAGAAGCCCTAGAAGAACCAAAAAGAGTAATCACTTGCAAGAAGTCCTATGTGAAATGACCAACCCTCGGAGATCTTCTGGAAGGTATGACTCTCAAACCTGTTCTCTCTGCTGGTGGTGAGATGAGATACAAGCTGAAATGGAAGGGAAAGGTTAGACCCTTTGCTTACCTTAAGGTGATAAAAGACACCGATTTGACCAATCAAGAGGGTTCTAAGGCAAGCAAAGAGGGAACCTCCAATGTATCTCTGGCTGATTTCATCTCGATGATCAAGGAAAGTAAGGATCCTCCCACAGGATCGAGGGGTGTTCGTTTCCCACTTTCACACTAAAAAGTGATCTAGAAAAGTCAAGCTAAGTGACTCAAAACAAAGCGCTCTTGGGAGGCACTCCAAGCTTATCCATGTACATATTAATGCTTTTTCTAGTCTAGTTAAATGATTTCAGGGCCCCATGAAAGATAGGGTGAGGTCACTTACACATAAGAGGAGCTAAAACCAATGTGAATTGTTTAGCACAACAACGGGATGTAATATCGGATTAACACCACGATATTACCTCGGGGCATTTCATGTCGAGCTAGCACAACGGTGCGTAGCCGATATGGAACGAAGTCCAAGCTAAACAATCCTCACTGGGGTAACATATCGGGAACCAGCCGATATCCGAAACATCAGTCATACCATATCGGAGTCAACCCGATATGGCCGTCTAGGTAATAGGGTATTTGGACTTGGCCAATCCGAGAGAAGCGCTCAAATTTATGGCCCAGTTTTCCGGATAAGGCATGAATGCTTGGTTGGGGTTAACCGACAACTATCCCCCAAACCAAGAAACCCTAGTCAAACCCTTTTCTTCCCCATGTCTCCGCTTTATAAAAGCTATCACCTCTCTCGTTTTCATTCCCCATCACTCTCAACCCCAGAAAAACTGTCTTTAGCTTTTAATTTCGCAACTCGGTTCCGTGCATCCTTCTAAGAGTTTTTGCAGATATCGTGCTAAGGTAAAAATCTGCTATAGAACGATATGATTGAGCATTACTTAGGATTGTTCGAATTCGCTGCATTAGGGATTTGATAGTTGATGGAGGAATATTTGGTAGATAGTTTTTGCATAAAACTTAGGATTTTTTGTAGGATTTTTTAGAATTTTGGCATCTCTATTTTTTTTGAAGAATAGCTTCATGGCTAAACTCTTTTGAAATGTTAAGATTCTGGAGATCCCCTTTTTCCACCTTTTGTTTAATACATGCTTATCTAAAATCGGAATCTGTGAGAAGCAACTTATAACGAACAATCTTCATCTTCTCGATTAAAGAATTTTCCCGATCTAGTAATAATTCGAATATGTTTGCTTGGGTCTCTTTAGTCATGAATAGAGTTACCTTAAGATTAAGCATGCATGCAATATAATCTTTGCTCTTAGTGTTTTCCCCTATGCTTACACACTTTCGAGTGTTTTTGATTGTTAGGTACAATGGTGGGAGCAACAAGAAGCGGAGCTATTCTTGGGAGATCAAGGGACTACCAGACGGAAAAGAGACAAGGAAAGAGACCAGTGGGAAGCTCCAGCCGAGCGGCTATAGTGCGCTCACCCACGCGTGCATTGGGAAGAAGGAGTGCGAACTCCTGACCCACACTGGCCGATATGCGTGCAGCATTCAGGCGAATGGAGTTCAAAGCCACACGCTACCCCCATGAGGAAACAATGGTCGAGCTGGGCATCTACGAAGACTGCCAGATCCTTTTCAATGCGATGGGTCTGAGGAAATTCATGGAGAACGCCTATGCGTCTCACGACGAGGTAACCTTCCAATTCCTTGCAACACTGGAGGTAACATCCGTTTCAAGTTTGGGAGCGGGACTCACCGAATGTCATTTCGGGAACTGGAGTCGGTATTCGGATTCAGCCAAGGCGATATGCGAGAGATAACCCTCAACATCGAAAGGGAGGAGCTGGAGGCACTGTGGGGGCACATTGGGTAGGCACTTATAAGCGCGAAGTGAACAAGAGTACCAGGATAAGGCACCTAGCCTTGAGGTATGTGCAAAGAGCCATTGCACATACATTATTTGCAAGAAAGGAATGTGGAGCTGTCCTGACCAAGGAGCTGGAAATAATGGATGACGGCCTGGTAGAGATTATTCAAGAGACCCAAAATGGGAGGGAGTTGAAAGGAAGCAGACGGAGAACCGGCTTAATCACGATATTGCTCAAAGAGCTTCTCCACTACAAGTCGTGGATGATCTTCACGCCAAGTGAAAGGCCTCAAGTAGGCTGTGGAGGAGTCGTATCTGCCATCCTAAAGGGAGCTGATGCCGATCTCGAGGAGCCAACACACGGGATTCGCTGGATAGACATCGACTATTTGAAGAAGTGTCAATTTCTCGGGAAGCCATATCGGCATGGACACCGATATCAGTTCACCCTTCCTTCAGACCGAGCGGCCGTGATGTTCTTGCCCAACCCATACCTGACCACGATAAGGGAACCTCAGCATCTGGATTTCGAGCCGCAGGACGAGCATCTTTTCCCCTATGGAGCTGACTTCTATGGGGACTACGAGGAAGAATATCGGGAGGAAGCCGATATAGTTGCTGAGGAGGAAGGAGAAAATGAAGACGACTACGAGGACCCTACGGACGAGTATGGTTTCCCTCTCTACGGAGCGGATCGTTACCATTTCGATCCAATCACGAGTGCAACGCACCGAACCCTCAAGACGGCTCACGATCGGATCAACGTACTCCAGCGGTACTGCAAATGGCAGGATCGCTCAATTAAGAAGCTAGTCTCCACGGTGAAGGGGATTAAGGGACACGTGAAGGGTCTGAAGGGACAGATCAAGTCGCTCACCTCGAAGCTGAAGGGGTCGACACCATCACCACGGCGTGAAGCCGATATGTCATCCGGAGAACAAGGAGGACAAGGAGAAGAAGAGTCTGAAGAAGCAGACAGCCAAATTCTTCAAGAGAGGCATTCCTTCTCGTTCCTGTCAAGGGAGCACGAGCTAAGTAATCCAGGGAGGCATTCCTGAAAGGAAGAGGGCATATCGAGGAAGAGGCGTGCGAGCAATTCCCCGATACCGGAATCGGACAACCCTTCCTTCTCAACCAGTGAGGACACCACGTCCTCTCATCACACTGAGCAATGAGGTACCACTCCAAACTACAGTACATAAGCATTTTCTTTTTCTTTACATTTTACATTTTGCTTGAAATTTTACATTTTTCCTAGGACCATATTCTTCCTCTCTTCTATCACACAAGGACTGTGTGATTTAAGTTTGGGGGAGTATGTAGTACATGCACTCACTTATATTAGAAATCATGCATTCAATAAATTTGCATAGAAAAACACAAAAAATTGAAAAAAATTGAAAATTTTATCCACAAAAAGATTCATGTAGTTGCATTTCCATATTAGGATTGAGTCTAGATGCATTCATTTAGGATTCATAAGCATTCACATAGGGTGTTAAGTAGGATGAATCCTTGTAAATAGCCATTTTTAAATCATGAATTCAGTGCCATAGTTCTTGTTTGTTTGATGCATTTGGAATTAGACTGAGCTTAAGGCAGCACCACATTTGGAATTTGTCCTGTGAAATTCGGTTTTAGCTCGATGCATTGCGATTTGAACAATTTCCCTAATGAACTTGAACCGTTAAAATGAAAATTTAATTATCTTGTTCACATTTGTCGATCAACTCATAGATTTCACTTGAACTCTCTTTCCTTTTGACCACTCTTCTGCTAGTCCAAGTACCAGACCACACCCAAAACCTAAACCTTCGTTTTAAGCCATAAACACTTTTGTGAGAGCATGTGAGGCCTTTGCACCATTTTCGAATCTTCTTAGGCGAAAAGTGTTGGGTTTAGATCGACAAGGTTAGATTTCCATGTAGATGTTGGCTCACATCTCGAGTCAACACTAGGATAAGTGGTATAGATACTGAAACGGCTTGATACCGAAATTTGAGGCCGATATTGCTGGTTAGGCTAGGAAAAGGGGGTGGGTTCCGGTTGAAGATACATTGACAGAAAAGGTAAAGAAGAAAACCACTGAGTCAGACGGGGACACGAACAAAGGGATGGCGGCAACAAATGAGGCTCGAAACCAAAAGAAGAAAAAGGCGATTCCAAAATAAAGCAAAAGAAGGCCAATCAACAAAGTCTAAAACCGGCCAACAACACCAAAGGTGAAACGCAAGGAACGCAACAAAGGAGCCAGAAAGCCAAAACTGATCTCCAACAAAGAAGAAGTCCCCCGAAAATGACCAGGAAAGGTAATACTGAAGAGTAATATCGGGTATAAGGCGAAATGGCAAAACAAAGGGTAGCTTAGGAGGGAGCAATTTAGATTAGGGTAGGAAACGAAATAGATGTTATGGGTAGATGGAAGTCTAGCCTTGTATGCATCCATTGGTTTTTACCCATAGCATTTTGCATTAAGAAGGTTCCTTTCATGAGTGACCCAACTTAAACACTAAACCCGTTGCACTACTAGTTCATATTTAGCTCGTTACCTTACCCTGAACCAAGTGAGTTGATTGACAGGTATGAATGAGATCCATGTTTTAAATTTCTTTATGAATGTGAAAGGGAATTGGAAATTTGAATGTGCATCTAAGTTAGGATTGATTTTGCTTGATTTTGCGATGAATGTGGCTAAGGCTTTTTGGATAGGTAGAATTTGATTTGCATCCTAGAAACCTGATCTTAGACATTTAGTTGATTTATTTTAAATGGCGTTTTGGATTCAAACTTACACCTTTTCTTTTAAAACCTCACCCCTCCCGTTGGCTTTTGCTTGAGGACAAGCAAAAAGGCAAGTTTGGGGGTGTTGATATCTCTGTAAATTGCATTGTTTTTAGCACACATTTCATGCTAGTTAGGACTTCATTCTTGCACTTTCACCTTAGTTTTCATCACATATTCACTGATGTTAGGTTTAGATGCATTAGGTTAGGTTTCTGCATAGTCCTGCATGTTTGGAGTGTTTTCTCAGGTGTTTAGGATGGTCCGAAGAAGAAACCAAGAAGGGAGATCACAAATGGAGGACGAACAGATGATATCGAGCATGGATCATGACCCAGTGGCCGATATGGACGAGCGCACGACGGATATCGGAGCAAGGCAACGGGAAGTACCCGATTCCAGTAACAAGGAAGGCGAGCCTTCACGACATGATCCCGAAATGACTTTTCCGACATGGAGACTGCCCAAAGAACTAGAAGAGTTAGCATATCGGCTTGCTCACCACGACTTGAGCCCGAAACGCTAAAGTCCAATATAGTACCATTTCGGGAAAGTGGTCCCAACGTTTTAGGTTTTTCCTCTTTTATGTATAAATACTTGTCCTCCACACTTATCCTTTCATCTCGCTTTCTAGTTTTACTTTTCTGTCTTCTCTTTCAAACCGAGAATTACTTTGTATTTTCACCATTGAAGCTTGTTTCAAAGCTTTGATTTTTATGCAATCTTGAAGTTTTAAGTATTTTAGCTTAGTGTTATTTCCTTAAAAGTTTCTTCCTTTTCTTGTTTTTAACTATCTTGCTGCCTATGAGTTACCCTCTCATCCTTATGGATCTTGAGGTTTCTCGAATGGCTTGTGAGTAGTCTTTTTAGGACTTTGATGGGTTGAAAGGACCAAGGGACTCTCGGGTTTATATTTCTTGTTTAGCTAAAACATAAAGTTAGATTCTTTCTTGTTTATTATTCCCAAAGCTTGGTCTAGTCTGGCCATCTAGCCTAAAGTCCACAGGCGGCTTGACACGAACGCCACATGCTTGCTTAGCCGGATCCATGAACAAGAGTTTGATTTCCTAGGCTAAGACTAACCATCTGTCTAAGAGTCTTACGGTTCAATAGGAACGTTGTAGATGCTTATTTTTTCTATTGTACCACTATGCGAGAGCTAGTCTATGGTGATAGAGAATCAAAGAGTTTAGACCCAAACGCCATGGGCTAAACAATTTGAGGATCCCTTTACCTAAGAATCACCATCAAAGGACCAAGTCTTGATGTGATCCAAAAGCTTGAGCTTGATTGACAAACCGAGAGTCACCTAGTTCATGATACTCATCAAGATCCTTCTTTTAATTTGAAAGCTTATCTTTTTACCATTCAAATACTTATTTCCTGTTTGATACTTGTAAAATTCTCTTATTTAGGGTCTTGAGTGACACAAGATCTATCTTTTAGTCGTTTTTAGTAGTAAAGGTTTAATCTTTATCTATTTCGAGCTTGACTTATGACACAGATATGACCGATCTGTTCACTAACGCCCCCAAAATGGGTTGATACCCCATACACTATACTGCTTTCGGTTGACAGTGTTAGGATATTGACCCAAGTAGCGTAAAAAACGCGCTTGTCACTTATCCCATCCTCTAGCCCTTAGGTGCGTGTGCTGACACATCATTAGCTCTGGACGGATAATGCTCCATAAAACCACTTTTTTCAAGGATAAAGTTCATCCTGGAGTTCTGTCTTCATAGATAACTGAGCCTTGCATGCTCTCCACGCCCCAAACCTAGGCCATAGCCTGTACCCTAGGCTACCTAGCCTTATCTTCTTTGGCCATCTTCTTAGGTTGTGTGTCTTCTTGTGCTTCACTGTGGCTAAGGATCTTATCTTCTGATCTTAGGGCTATTGTCAAGATAATTATCCTCTAGCTTCATAGAATATGCCACCTCATTCCTCAAACCACGTTTTCTGTCCCATAAATGCCTCGGTCAAAGACTATCCATGACTGGTCCACGATAGTGGCTCGTTTCGTCTTTATACATGTGCCATGGGCTATCTTCTGATTGGTCGGTGCTGGTGTGACTAGTCTTGGACCATGTTTTGTCCTTATACATGCAGTTCACAATCACGGCTTGTTTCGTCCTTATACATGCACGTTTTGTCTTTATACATGCGCCATGGGCTATCGTCTGATTGGTCGATTTTTGACTTCGACTATCCTTTGTCTAACTTCATTTTCTCCGGCTTATAAAGGCCCCTCATTCACGTCTCACTGATGGAAAGAGTCATAGCCCACTGATAAGCGTTTTCTTTGTGGTACTTAACAATTACTCAAACTCACTCATGTCATTGTAGGTACTTGAGGATCAATCCATATGGATATAGTTAAGACGCTAGGAATTCATACAACTTCTTAATCTAAGCTAGAAATAAAGGCTTGAAGTTTTAACTAACAACCTAAGTGATCAAATGAACCAAAGCAAGATAATTAACTACTAATCAAGATTATCAATACTAAAACGAATCCAAGGATGGGGTTATCAACCTAAAGTGTTCCAAGAATCAACATTTGATGCCAAACAATCACAATATAAGCTAATCCCTAGGCTTAGAACTCAATAGCTAGACTAATCCACTTTCATGGTACTAATCTCTTCATTAATCATCCTAATCAAGATCTAACTTTCATTAGTGAAAAGGAAGTTAACAAGCATTAGGAAACAGTTCTAAATTGCCAATAAACACCCTAGACAATCACTTCCATGAGCTAGGAATATAAATCCCTTGTTTAGTTGGTTGAGAAATATCATCAAACACCTTGTGGGTGTGAAATTCCCTAAGGCCTAGTTTTACCATGATCAAGGTAAACTAGAATTTAGAACACTAAACAAGGAGGGAATTGAGAAGATCTAACCTTAGGCATCTAGATTAATCCTTAAAACACCCTGGTCTAACCCATCCATAGATCCTAAAGAAAATACTCACTATTCATGGTTAATCCCTCAAATCCTATGAAAGAGATAGAGATAAACATGATTAGAGAGATGGAAGAAAAAAGATTAAAAGATATAAATACTAGATTGCATAAACTTAAAAAAATGTCTTACAAAATCTCTTAGAAACCAAAAGGGAAAGTTTTCTAAGCAAGAACAAGAGATTAAAAAATACTTAGGAAAAATTAGGTTATTTCCTATTTATAGTGTACAGTGGACGATCCGGGTCAACCCGGAACAAATCGGGTATTGACCAGGTTTAAGCCTGAAAATCGGGCAGCGTATCGAGCTTGCTAGGTCGATACACAGCTCGATACGCTGCTAAAGCTTTCCTCAAGGAGTGTGTCGAGCTTGGTAGCTCGACACAGATGCCCGATACGCCATTCTTCAATCTTTGGATGAGACGTGTATCGACCTTAGCAGTCCGATACGAATGCCCGATACGCGCGTTCCGTCTTCCTGCCGAGCTATTGATATGTCTATATTTTGCATCATTTTAGCATCCATTTAGTATAGGTTTCTCATCATTTAGGAGTTTAATATAACATCATTGTGTTGCATTGTATCATTTAGAGTCCTAGAGTGTTTTTGCATAGTCCTTGCATGTTTTGGTGCATTTGGAGTCTTGATCAGGTAACATGGATGCTGTGGAGGCAACAATGGAGTTGGAGAGGAATGGCACATCACTT
>JAHZTW010000004.1:29992602-30003898 GCA_020283515.1 Alliaria petiolata | reverse complement strand
CGGAGTAGTTTGCGGTATGTTTTTGTAAAACATATGTACAGTTTGAGTTGTACGGTTTGGATAGTAAGGATCCGCTTATATAGTGTTTGAATAAGTCGGATTTTGTATAATGACTCGATATATATAATAAAGGAGTTTTGTTGAAAGTAAGAACCTTGTGTTGAACTAATATTAACTTGGTCCGAGTTAACACAACTCTTGCCTAGGGTACGGATTGGCAAGCCTTAGGCTCTAGACGAGAGGGTCGGGCTAGCACGGCGGGCCAGCCTTGGACTTGGATTCGTTCTGAGGGAGGGCCGGCCGGTCGGCAAACCTCGACACAACTGCGGCGCTCCCGGCTCGCCTGGGGTCTTAGGCCGAGTCGGGGGTGCTACAGAAGGTGGTATCAGAGCATGGTTTTCGTATCATGCTAAGAGGAAAAGGATTTTAATAGATTTTATCGAGTCAAAAGAGTCGCAGGAGCATACCTAGGAATCCGGAATGTCCGTCTGCTAGTTAGGATTTGAGGAAAATAGGATGTGATTTCTTTAAGAAATAGGATACCCTGATTCTTGCTTTATGGTCTCGCAGAGACTAGGATGGGAAGATTTCGTGACGACTGGATACATGAAGATGAGTTCGAGGGGTCTGGGTGTGCAGAGGGGTCAGGAGGGGGTAGCGGTTCAAGTTCGTCGGGGAACTCCAGTGGATCGACAAATTCGGATAACTGGATAGTGATTACCGATCTGGAGTCATCTCTTGAAGTGAACCTCTATGAAGATGATAGTGGAACGGGCGAGGATATGAATCTTTCGCCGGAAGTGGAGTTGGCACCAAGAACGCCACAGCATGGCCGACGCGATACCCGTGAGTGGAGATCCTGGTATCGTCGACCGAAATCATTGAAGTCTCTTCTGGTGAGTCTACGCCTAATTCATGGGACCCATACAGTCCCCAGAGCGTGCTACCAGAGATACCAATGCCCCACGTATTCGTACCGGGCTATGATATGCATCCATACGTCTTAACGGAGGAAGACCAAGCGGATTACGTATATCCGTTTCTGTCTACGGGATCCGATCACGGAGATCTCACTACATATGTTCAACTAAACAGTGAGATATGGGGGAACAACCCCATGGAGGCAGACGAAGAGTCGTCTTCTGAGGAAGGTTACTTTGGGCAAGGTAACATATCACCCACCTATTGGACTAGACAGATGACTCGAATAGGTGGACATGATCGACAAAGGCCGCTCAATGCAACGTCAGACCACGAGGAGGAGGAAGGTTCTCAAAGGCCTGGTGGCATCGATAGGCAACCCGGAGAGACGACAGACCCAGAAGGCGGGTCTACAAGTGATCTTCGTAGGACACTTACTACGGAGATGAAAAATCTAACCACAACAGCTGAAGAAGAACAACACGGAGAACCAAGTCGGAGGGGAAGACCTCCAAGAAGGACATCGAGAATGAGAGTTCCGTCACCTTCAAGGGTTATGGGACCATGTTATATGTGTGGCGGGAGAGGGCATTTTAGTCATGCATGCCCTAGTGCCCGACAAGGAAATCGAATGTCCCCAAGGCACATTGTGTGTCGAATTTGCGAAGGGAGAGGCCACTACGGAGCGGATTGCCCGATCACTCACCCCGTCCAACCCTCTAGCACCACCAGGCAGACAACGACCCGCTCATCTACGGGAAGAGCGTTGGAGAGGCAGGTAACGAGTGAGAGTAGTAGTAGGGCTAGGCGACCTAGAAACCCCTAGCCTTGAGAAGGCTCCGAGATAAATGTACGCTTGGGTTCTAACTTATCTTATTGCATGCATGATATTAGTAATGCATAGATTGCTGGAATTACTTGATATTATGCGAGGCATGTTATAATATTATCATAGCAGTGGTTGCTAGAAACGATAGATATTATGTGGTAAGTAAAGATTTTTCGTTTAGGGCCCCGAGTTGGGGGAAAACGATAAATCGTGTTTGGTGGAGGGAGAACTTCGGTTAGTTTTATTTCCGTGAGGGAAGTAAAACACACTTGTGAGAAGTGGAAGTTCTTAGGAGTGGATTAAGTTTGAGTAAGGTTGAATATGGAAGTCTAGGAAAGATCTTGCGTAGTAACCGACTGTTAGGTTTGAGTTTAGTAGTAGAATACCTTAGGGGAGAATTGGAAGAAGATGGGTCACTGGAAGAGGGGTAAGAAGAGAAGGGACAGAGATAGTGGACAACCGAAGAAAGGTTCGACGGAATTGGCTAGATGGTGGGACCATATAGTCAATGGATGAAGTGTGCGGAACCAGGCCGAGAAGGATGTATAATTCACCAGGAATTATCACTGAGATGTGTGGTATAGCCTAAAAAAGTGAATAATTCAGGGGGAACTATCACTTAGGCTGTACAAAGGAATCCACTAATTGGCCAGGAAGGGGGCCAAACGGCGTAACTTGAAGAAACAATCAAGTTAGGTGTGGAGGAAGACGGATACACATTCTACACTTTAGAATTCAAGACGAATTCTAATAAGGGGGGAATAATGTAATAACCCGGACGTGAGCAGAGGCCGGCCAGAGCAGAACGGCCGAGAGGAGAGATTTTGGCCGAGAAACCAAAATCATGGAATCGACTCAAGGACAACTTGGATCGATGGCATAGGCCAAGGAAAGCACTTTGGCCAAGGCAGATGAAGAAAAACTCGAACGAAACCTAAGATGGCCGGGAGAAGACCATCGCAGACAAGAAGTGGCCGTGAGACGACCAGCCAAAAGTAGAAGTTCCAAAATCAAAAGAGCGTTGATTGGGATCAACTAAGGAAGCTAAAAGAGGAAGAATGCTCGAAGAAAAACAGAAAAAGAACGAGTGGATAAAAAGTTACCGGGGAAAGAAGCTCGAAGGCCATATCGGACCAGACCGGTGCGCGGCTGGAATGAGAAATTGCTTGGATCGTCCGGTCAAGGTAAATTGTCTCATCCCATCAAAGGCTGGAACACTTAGGACAACAAATCTAAGTGTTTTATCAAAAGAAGCTTGAAGGATTCTCAAGAAAATTTACAAGCGTTCGAGAAAGGAGAAAAATGGACGTCCGAAGCAAGAATGGCTCGGATAGAAGATAGCCGAGTGGGCTATGGCTCTTTCCAACAATGCGACATGAATAAGGGGCCTTTATAAGCTGGAGAAAATGGAGTTAGACAAAGGAATGGTCGAAGTCAAAAATCGACCAATGGGACAGTGACACGTGTGCAGCCGTTCAGCTTGGCTATGGTCACTGCTAGAGGTGTTTCGACGTGATTGGCTGCCGTGATTGTGGACCACATGTATGAGGACAAGACATGGTCCAAGACTAGTCACCCCAGCACCGACCAATCAGAAGATAGCACATGACGCATGTATAAAGACGAAACGCGCATGTATAAAGACGAAACGCGCATGTATGAGGACGAAACAAGCCGTGATTGTGGACTACATGTATGAGGACGAAACATGGCCCAAGACAAGTCACACCAGCACCGACCAATCAGACAACAGCCCATGGCGCATGTATAAGGACGAAACACGCATGTATAAGGACGAAACGCGCATGTATAAGGACGAAACGAGCCACTATGTTGGACCGGTCATGGATAACCTTGGGACGAGTTATCTATGGGATAAAAACCATGTTTTTAAGCATGAGATGGCGTGGGCTACTAGCTAGAAGATAAGTCTCTTGACTCTAGCTTATCCTCCCAGAAGATAAGACCCACGGCCTCAGCGAATCACAAGGGAGCACACGTTCTGAAAAAGTGGTCAAAGGAGATAAGGCTAAGCAGCCTAGGGTGCAGGCTATAGCCTAGGTCTGGAATCTGGAGAGCATGCAAGGCACGTCCATGTATGAAGATAAAACCCAAGGATAAGCCTTATCCTTGAAAAAGTGGTTTTATGGAGCATTATCCTTCCAGAGCCAATGGTATGTCAGCACACGAGCCTAGGGGCTAGAAGATGAGATAAGATGTAATGATGAAGGCTAGGAAGCCTAGGAGATAGGCTAGGGACTAGCTTTGATTCGTGGTTAGCATGCATGGCATGATTGCCCGGTGGACGACACCCAGCTAGCAGCATGCTTGGTTACTTGGAACGCCTATAAATACCCCTGTGATGCCATTCTTTCCAAGCCATTCTCGCCCAAAGTAAGGTAAATCTAAACACTAAGAGTGAGTGAGTGAAAGTAGTAAGGAGCTAGTACGCTCAAGTCAAGTCTAAGCTTAGCCGATCTAGAGAGAAGGATCCAGCTAGTCTAGCAAAGAAAAGAGGTGAGTCCCGGTAGTATAGATTCATACTAATGGATTCATGTGCAGGTTTTAACTTAAGGATGGAACACTAGGGATGTCCATCTTAAGTTATTATTGTGTGTGAGAGGTTCTGCCGCGATAACTTTCACAAAAAGGAGAGTTTTGTGAAGAGTTATGCCGCAGAAATTTTTATAAGTATGCCGCATTAACTTTCACAAAAGAGGAGTTTTGTGAAGAGTTATGCCGCAGAAATTGTTATAAGTATGCCGCATTAACTTTCACAAAAGAGGAGTTTTGTGAAGAGTTATGCCGCATAAATAATTTTTAATTGAGAAATTCTGCCGAGGTAGCTTTCATAATAAGTGACATTGTGAAAGTGGTTGCCGGCGAATTTTTAAAAATTATTGAGTGAGTGTGAATGCATGTGGTGTGTTATATCCACATGTATTGGTGTGGTACGAGGCATGGTGGGGCGTAAAAGTCCATATGCTAAGTACGGTGTGTGGATCACATGGGTACGAAGACTCATGGTGATTTAGGGCGGTGTATCGGCGGCGTCCCGCTTTCCCGACCCAAATGGATACGAGAAACCCTCGGTTCATGACGGAAGGAAGACTCGGAGGGTACTTGGGTCGCTCCCTCGGCCGAGTATGCATGACGATGCAAGTGGGCGAAACATACCGGATTATCCTAATTGGCTTTTGCGACTCCTTTTGACTCGATAAAACATTGAAGGCTTGTCCCGTGAGCATGATCATAAACCATGCTCTGATACCACCTTATGTAGCACCCCCGGTTTGATCTAGACTTAGATGAACCGCAAGCGCCACAGTATGATCACCGAGAGCATTCAGGTCCTAGTACTAAGAACGAATGAGAGACTAAATCCTAAGTACTTTCAGCAATCTAACCTCTACACCTTCGGCCTAAGGCTTTTCAACCCGTACCAAGGCTTCAAGTTGTGTTAGCTTGGACTAGCTAATACCATTTAACACAAGCCGTTTTCACAAAACATACTCCATATATTATATCATTCCAAACTAAGGTTTACAAAAACATTATATAAGTTTCGGCCAAGGCCTAGAGCCAAAAGATTATACATATATCATACAACCAACAGGTTTTACAAAAGCCAACGCCAATCTACTCCGGTCTCCTAGCGTTCCACGTCGCCCTTACTTACCCCGTCTACGGGTTACCTGAAACAAAAGGGTGAGGCGTGAGTAATCTAATATTACCCAGTGACTCCAGGACCCTCTATACAAACATTAGAAACCCAACCCAAACCCCAAAATAAAACAATGCATGCATGCTCACATCATGCAACAATATCAAAGCAATAACACAAGCGGAAGCTTAAACAATGGTGGCATGACCATAGTAACCTCCTCGTTACTATGCATGCCGGGGCTATAGCAACTGCAGATTACTAAGCCCAACCGTGGAACACACACCCTAGCCCTTCATGGCTACCTGTGTTCCACACTCGACTAGACATTGAACCAGGACCCGAGCCCTTCATGGCTTTTCCTGTTCAACGCTAGCTACCAAACATGACCCTAGCTCTTCATGGCTATGCATGTTCCACTTCAAGCGGGTTGTCGAGGCCTCTAGGTGTATCGGTCCACGGCTCCCTCCCTTGAACACCTCCCTACTTACCACAGAGGACCGTAGGCGAGAACATCAAAGCCGACATGTCCTTCATGACAGTCGGTCTGTTATGTCCTTCATGACAATCGACGGTGTAATAACCCGGACGTGAGCGGAGGCCGGCCAGAGTAGAACGGCCGAGAAAACAAAATCATGAAATCAACTCTAGGACAACTTGAATCGATGGTATAGGCCAAGGGGAGCACTTTGGCCAAGTCAGATGAAGAAAAAATTGAGTGGAACCTAAGATGGCCGGGAGAAGACCATCGCAGACAAGGAATGGCCGTGAGACGACCAGCCAAAAGTCGAAGTTCCAAAATCAGTGGGACGTTGATTGGGATCAACTAAGGAAGCTAAAAGAGGAAGAATGCTCGAAGAAAATCAGAAAAAGATCGGGTAGATAAAAAGTTACCGGGGAAAGAAGCCCGATGGCCATATCAGACCGGACCGGCGCGCGGCGGGAATGATAAATTGCTTGGATCGTTTGGCCAAGGCAATTTTTCTCATCCAATCAAAGGCTGGAACACTTAGGACAACAAATCTAAGTGTTTTGTCAAAAGAAGCTTGAAGGATTCTCAAGAAAATTCACAAGCGTTCAAGGAGGAAGGAGAATGGTCGTCCGAAGCAAGAATGGCTCAGATTGAAGATAGCCGAGTGGGCTAAGGCTCTTTCCAACAATGCGAAGTGAATGAGGGGCCTTTATAAGCTGGAGAAAATGGAGTTAGACAAAGGATTGGTCGAAGTCAAAAATCGACCAATGGGACAGTGACACGTGTGCAGCCATTCATCTTGGCTATGGCCACGGCTGGAGGTGTTTTGACGTGACTGGCAGCCGTGATTATGGACTACATGTATGGGAACGAAACATGGTCCAAGACTAGTCACTCCATCACTGACCAATCAGAAGATAGCACATGACGCATGTATAAAGACGAAACGCGCATGTATAAAGACGAATTGCGCATGTATAAAGACTAAACGCGCATGTATGAGGACGAAACAAGCCGTGATTGTGGACTACATGTATGGGAACGAAACATGGTCCAAGACTAGTCACTCCAGCACTGACCAATCAGAAGATAGCACATGACGCATGTATAAAGACGAAACGCGCATGTATGAGGACGAAACAAGCCGTGATTGTGGACTGCATGTATGAGGACGAAACATGGTCCAAGACAAGTCACACCAACACCGACCAATCAGACAACAGCCCATGGCGCATGTATAAGGACGTAACGCGCATGTATAAGGACGAAACGCGCATGTATAAGGACGAAACGAGGCACTATGTTGGACCGGTCATGGATAACCTTGGGACGAGTTATCTATGCGATAAAAACCATGTTTTTAAGCATGAGATGGTGTGAGGTACTAGCTAGAAGATAAGTCTCTTGACTCTAGCTTATCCTCCCAGAAGATAAGACCTACGGCCTCAGCGAATCACAAGGGAGCACACGTTCTGAAAAAGTGGTCAAAGGAGATAAGGCTAAGCAGCCTAGGGAGCAGGCTATAGCCTAGGTCTGGAACGTGGAGAGCATGCAAGGCACGTCCATGTATGAAGATAAAACCCTAGGATAAGCCTTATCCTTGAAAACGTAGTTTTATGGAGCATTATCCTTCTAGAGCCAATGGTATGTCAGCACACGAGCCTAGGGGCTAGAAGATGAGATAAGATGCAATGATGAAGGCTAGGAAGCCTAGGAGATAGGCTAGGGACTAGCTTTGATTCGTGGTTAGCATGCATGGCTGGATTGCCCGGTGGACGACACCCAGCTAGCAGCATGCTTGGTTGTTTGGAACGCCTATAAATACCCCTATGATGCCATTCTTCCAAGCCATTCTCGCCCAAAGTAAGGTAAATCTAAACACTAAGAGTGAGTGAGTGAAAGTAGTAAGGAGCTAGTATGCTCAAGTCAAGTCTAAGCTTAGCCGATCTAGAGAGAAGGATCCAGCTAGTCTAGCAAAGAAAAGAGGTGAGTCCCGGTAGTATAGATTGCATACTAATGGATTCATGTGCAGGTTTTAACTTAAGGATGGAACACTAGGGATGTCCATCTTAAGTTATTATTGTGTGTGAGAGGTTCTGCCGCGATAACTTTCACAAAAAGGAGAGTTTTGTGAAGAGTTATGCCGCAGAAATTTTTATAAGTATGCCGCATTAACTTTCACAAAAGAGGAGTTTTGTGAAGAGTTATGCCGCAGAAATTGTTATAAGTATGCCGCATTAACTTTCACAAAAGAGGAGTTTTGTGAAGAGTTATGCCGCAGAAATTGTTATAAGTATGCCGCATTAACTTTCACAAAAGAGGAGTTTTGTGAAGAGTTATGCCGCAGAAATAATTTTTTAATTGAGAAATTCTGCCGAGGTAACTTTCATAATAAGTGACATTGTGAAAGTGGTTGCCGGCGAATTTTTAAAAATTATTGAGTGAGTGTGAATGCATGTGGTGTGTTATATCCACATGTATTGGTGTGGTACGAGGCATGGTGGGCCGTAAAAGTCCATATGCTAAGTACGGTGTGTGGATCACATGGGTACGAAGACTCATGGTGATTTAGGGCGGTGTATCGGCGGCGTCCCGCTTTCCCGACCCAAATGGATACGAGAAACCCTCGGTTCATGACGGAAGGAAGACTCGGAGGGTACTTGGGTCGCTCCCTCGGCCGAGTATGCATGACGATGCAAGTGCCGTCGATTGTCATGAAGGACATAACGGACCGACTGTCGAGGCAAGGACATGTCGGCATTGATGTTCTCGCCTACGGTCCTCTGTGGTAAGTAGGGAGGTGTTCAAGTTAGGGAGCCGTGGACCGATACACCTAGAGGCCTCGACAACCCGCTTGGAGTGGAACATGCATAGCCGTGAAGGGCTAGGGTCATGTTTGGTAGCTAGCATTGAACAGGAATAGCCATGAAGGGCTCGGGTCCTGGTTCAATGTCTAGTCGAGTGTGGAACACAGGTAGCCATGAAGGGCTAGGGTGTGTGTTCCACGGTTGGGCTTAGTAATCTGCAGGTTGCTATAGCCCCGGCATGCATAGTAACGAGGAGGTTACTATGGTCATGCCACCATTGTTTAAGCTTCCGCTTGTGTTATTGCTTTGATATTGTTGCATGATGTGAGCATGCATGCATTGTTTTATTTTTGGGTTTGGGTTGGGCTTCTAACAATTGTATAGAGGGTCCTGGATTCACTGAGTAATACTAGATTACTCATCCCTCATTTTATTAAATTTTGCAGGAAGCCGTAGAAAGTAGACGGGCGCAGCGGACACTAGGATTCCGGGGTAGATTGCGGTATGTTACTGTAAAACATATGTTGTACAATTTGTGTAGTAAGGATCCGCTTATATAGAGTTTGAATAAGTCGGATTTTGTATAATGACTCGATATATATATAATAAAGAAGTTTGTTGAAAGTCAGAGCCTTGTGTTGAAATGATATTAACTTGGTCCGAGTTAACACAACTCTTACCTAGGGTACGGCTTGGCAAGCCTTAGGCTCTAGGCGAGAGGGTCGGGCTAGCATGGCGGGCCAGCCTTGGACTTGGATCCGTTCCAAGGGAGGGCCGGCCGGTCGGCGAACCCCGGCATAACTGCGGCGCTCCCGGCTCGCCCTAGGGGTCTTAGGCTGAGTCGGGGGTGCTACAGATGGCACTTGCATCGTCATGCATACTCGGCCGAGGGAGCAACCCAAGTACCCTCCGAGTCTTCCTTCCGTCATGAACCGAGGGTTTCTCGTATCCATTTGGGTCGGGAAAGCGGGACGCCGCCGATACAACGCCTAAATCACCATGAGTCTTAGTACCCATGTGATCCACACACCGTACTTAGCATATGGACTTTTACGCCCCACCATGCCTCGTACCACACCAATACATGTGGATATAACACACCACATGCATCCACACTCACTCAATAATTTTTAAAAATTCGCCGGCAACCACTTTCACAAAGTCCCTCTTTTGTGAAAGATAATGCGGTATACTAATAACAATTTCTGCGGCATAACTCTTCACAAAACTCCTCTTTTGTGAAAGTTAATGTGGCGTACTTATAAAAAATTTTGCGGCATAACTCTTCACAAAACTCTCCTTTTTGTCAAAGTTATCGCGGCAGAACCTCTCACACACAATAATAACTATGAATCTATACTACCGGGACTCACAGTTTCCAGAAGACTCGAACTGGCTAGCTTCACACCTAGCGCTGGTCTTGACTGGCTACGACTGGATCTCTCCTAAACAGTCACTCACTCTTGTTTTTCTAACCTCTCTCTCTCTTTTCACGAAAATCTCTCTCTCTCTAGAAGTTTCTCTCTAACTTTGAACGCGTGGGAAGGACTTAGGAATGGAGTTCTGGGGGGCTATTTATAGAGGATGGATGGATAAGGTCGTGTGACCATGGTCCAGTAGCAGCGTGACACTAGTCACACTCCCAACGCATGTCTATCCTCTCATCCATGTGGCCAGCCACGTTGAAGACACCTCATGCTTCAAGGCCATGCTTATCCAGCTATCCATCGGATGTATAAAGACGGAATAGCATTCCTCCGGATGTATAAGGACGGAATAGTAGTCCATCTCATGTATAAAGACGGAATAGCATTCCTCCGGATGTATAAAGATGGAATAGCATTCCTCCGGATGTATAAGGATGGAATAGCTATGGACACCTCGTGCTTGATTGTCCCAGCTCGTCCCTTTCAGTTTAGTCGGCCACCTCGGCTATCCACCTTAGCCGGAATGATGGCCCTCGGCTAACTTAGGATTCATTCGATCATTCTTCCGAATTCTTCGACCAAAAATGGTTATTTTGGCCCACCATGTCGATTCAAGCATCCTTGAGTCGATCCTTCACTTTAAATTTTTGGACCTTTGTCTTGGCCAAAAATTCTTCCTCGGCCGTTTCTTGTCCGGCCGCTGCTATCCCTTGTCGGGGTTATTACACCGTCGATTGTCATGAAGGACATAACGGACCGACTGTCATGAAGGACATGTCGGCTTTGATGTTCTCGCCTACGGTCCTCTGTGGTAAGTAGGGAGGTGTTCAAGGGAGGGAGCCGTGGACCGATACACCTAGAGGCCTCGACAACCCGCTTGGAGTGGAACATGCATAGCCATGAAGGGCTAGGGTCATGTTTGGTAGCTAGCGTTGAACAGGAATAACCATGAAGGGCTCGGGTCCTGGTTCAATGTCTAGTCGAGTGTGGAACACAGGTAGCCATGAAGGGCTAGGGTGTGTGTTCCACGGTTGGGCTTAGTAATCTGCAGGTTGCTATAGCCCCGGCATGCATAGTAACGAGGAGGTTACTATGGTCATGCCACCATTGTTTAAGCTTCCGCTTGTGTTATTGCTTTGATATTGTTGCATGATGTGAGCATGCATGCATTGTTTT
>JAHZTW010000004.1:29970870-29991634 GCA_020283515.1 Alliaria petiolata | reverse complement strand
GTTGCTGAGGAGGAAGGAGAAAATGAAGACGACTACGAGGACCCTACGGACGAGTATGGTTTCCCTCTCTACGGAGCGGATCGTTACCATTTCGATCCAATCACGAGTGCGACGCACCGAACCCTCAAGACGGCTCACGATCGGATCAACGTACTCCAGCGGTACTGCAAATGGCAAGATCGCTCTATCAAGAAACTAGTCTCCACGGTGAAGGGGATTAAGGGACACATGAAGGGTCTGAAGGGCCAGATCAAGTCGCTCACCTCGAAGCTGAAGGGGTCGACACCATCACCACGGCTTGAAGCCGATATGTCATTCGGAGAACAAGGAGGAGAAGGAGAAGAAGAGTCTGACGAAACAGACAGTCAAATGCTTCAAGAGAGGCATTCCTTCTCATTCTTGCCAAGGGAGCACGAGGTAAGTGATCTAGGAAGGCATTCCTGCCAAGAAGAGGGCATATAGAGGAAGAGGCGTGTGAGCCAGTCCCCGATACCGAAATCGGACAACCCTTCCTTCTCGACCAGTGAGGACACCACGTCCTCACATCACACTGAGCAATGAGGTACCACTCCAAACTACTGTACATAAGCATTTTCTTTTTCTTTTTTTTGCCTTTTGCTTGAAATTTTACATTTTCCTAGGACCATATTCTTCCTCTCTTCTATCACACAGGGACTGTGTGATTTAAGTTTGGGGGAGTATGTAGTACATGCATTCACTTAGATTATACATCATGCATTCATCAAATTTGCATAGAAAAAACACAAAAAATTGAAAATTTTTGAAAATTTATCCTACAAAAAGATTCATGTAGTTGCAGTTCCATATTAGGATTGAGTCTAGATGCATTCATTTAGGATTCATAAGCATTCCCATAGGGTGTTAAGTATGATGAATCCTTGTAAATAGCCATTTTTAAGTCATGAATTCAATGCCTTAGTTCTTGTTTGTTTGATGCATTTTGAATTAGACTGAGCTTAAGGCAGCACCACATTTGGAATTTGTCTTGTGAAATTCGGTTTTACCTTGATGCATTGTGACTTGAACCATTTCTCTAATGAACTTGAACCGTAAAAACGAAAATTTAATTATCTTGTTCACATTTGTCGATCAACTCATAGATTTCACTTGGACTCTCTTTCCTTTTGACCACTATTCTGCTAGTCCAAGTACCAGACCACACCCAAAACCTAAACCTTCGTTTTAAGCCATAAATACTTTTGTGAGAGCATGTGAGGCCTTTGCACCATTTTCGAATCTTCTTAGGCAAAAAGTGTTGGGTTTAGGCCGACAAGGTTAGATTTCCATGTAGACGTTGGCTCACATCTCGAGTCAACACTAGGTTAGGTGGTATAGATACCGAAACGGCTTGAGCCGATATTTGAGGCCGATATTGCTGGTTAGACTAGGAAAAAGGGGTGGGTTCCGATTGACGATACATTGACAGAAAAGGGGAAAGAAGAAAACCACTGAGTCAGACGGGGACACGTATAAAGAGATTGCGTCAACAAATGAGGCTAGAAATCAAAAGAAGAAAAAGGCGATTCCAAAAGAAAGCAAAAGAAGGCCAATCAACAAATTTTAAAACCGGCCAACAACACTAAAGGTGAATCACAAGGAACGCAACAAAGGAGCCAGAAAGCCGAAACTGATATCCAACAAAGAAGAAGTCCTCCGAAAATGACCAGGAAAGGTAATATCGAAGAGTAATATCGGGTATAAGGCGAAATGCCAAAACAAAGGGTAGCTTAGGAGGGAGCAGTTTAGACTAAGGTAGAAAACAAAATAGGTGTTCTGGGTAGATGGGAGTCTAGCCTTGTATGCATCCATTGGTTTTTACCCTTAGCATTTTGCATTAAGAAGGTTCCTTTCATGAGTGATCCCACTTAAACACTTAACCCGTTCGCACTACGAGTTCATATTTAGCTCGTTACCTTACCCTGAACCAAGTGAGTTGATTGACAGGTATGAATGAGATCCACATTTTAAATTTCTTAATGAATGTGAAAGGGAATTGGGAATGTGAATGTGCATCTAAGTTGGGATTGGTTTTGCTTGATTTTGCGATGAATGTGGCTAAGGCTATTTGGATAGGTAGAATTTGACTTGCATCCTAGAAATCTGAACTTAGACATTGAGATGATTTCTTTTAAATGGCGTTTTGGATTCAAACTTACACCTCTTCTTTTGAGGACAAGCAAAAAGACAAGTTTGGGGGTGTTGATATCTCTGTAAATTGCATGTTTTTAGCACACATTTCATGCTAGTTAGGACTTCATTCTTGCACTTTCATCTTAGTTTTCATCACATTTTCACCCATGATAGGATTAGATGCATTAGGTTAGGTTTCTGCATAGTCTTGCATGTTTGGAGTGTTTTCTCAGGTGCTTAGGATGGTCCAAAGAAGAAACCAAGAAGGGAGATCACAAATGGAGGATAAGCAGGTGATATCGAGCATGGATCACGACCCCGTAGCCGATGTGGACAAGCGCATGATGAACCTCGACGAGTAGCAGTGACTTAGTCCCGAAAGGAACACCTTGGAGCGAAGATCCAGCAAGAGGATTCCATGAAGACGGATATCGGAGCAAGGCAACGGGAAGTACCCGATTCGAGTAACAAGGAAGGCGAGCCTTCACGACATGATCCCAAAACACTTGCCCGATATGGAGACTGCCCGAAGAATCAGAAGAGTTAGCATATCGGCTTGCTCACCACGACTTGAGCCCAAAACGCTAAAATTCAAAATAGTACCATTTCGGAAAAGTGGTCCCAACGTTTTAGGTTTTTCATCTTTTATGTATAAATACTTGTCCTCCACTCTTATCCTTCAATCACACTTTCTAGTTTTATTTTCCGTCTTCTCTTTCAAACCGAGAACTACCTTGTATTTTCACCATTGAAGCTTGTTTCAAAGCTTTGATTTTTATGCAATCTTGAAGTTTTAAGTATTATAACTTAGTGTTATTTTCTTAAAGCTTCTTCCTTTTCTTGTTTTTGACTATCTTGCAGCCTATGAGTTACCCTCTCATCCTTATGGATCTTGAGGTTTCTCAAATGGCGTGTGAGTAGTCTTTTTAGGATTTTGATGGGTTGAAAGGATCAAGGGACTCTCGGGTTTATATTTCTTGCTTAGCTAAAACTCAAAGTTAGATTCTTTCTTGTTTATCATTCCCAAAGCTTAGTCTAGTCTGGCCATCTAGCTTAAAGTCCACAGGCGGCTTGACACGAACGCCACGTGCTTGCTTAGCCGGATCCATGAACAAGAGTTTGATTTCTTAGGCTAAGACTAACCATCTGTCTAAGAGTCTTACGGTTCAATAGGGACGTTGTAGATGTTTGTTTCTTCCATTGTACCACTATGCGAGAGCTAGTTTATGGTGATAGAGATTCAAAGAGTTTAGACCCAAACGCCATGGGCTAAACGATTTGAGGATCCCTTTACATAAGAATCACCATCAAAAGACCAAGTCTTGATGTGATCCAAAAGCTTTAGCTCGATAAAACAAAACCGAGGGTTACCTAGTTCATGATACTCATCAAGATCCTTCTTTTACCTTGAAAGCTTATCTTTTTACCGTTCAAATATCTATTTACTGCTTAATATCCTTAAAGTTCTCTTATTTAGGGTCTTGAGTGACACAAGATCTATCTTTTAGTCGTTTTAGTAGTAAAGTCTCAATCTTTATCTATTTCGAACTTGACTTATGACACCGATATGACCGATATGTTTACTAACGCTCCCAAAATGGTTTGATACCCAATACACTATACTGCTTTCGATTGACAGTGTTGGGACATTGACCCAAGTGAGGCTAAAAAAATTACTTGTCAAAAGTGCCGAAATTTTCTTGGCAAGCTTTGACTCTTGCCTCCACCTCCTCAATTCAAACTTGTCATTCACAAACACTAGAAAACACATTATTGAAATAAAAAGTACAATATGTACAAAGATAACCATGGGAATGCCTCCCAAGAGCGCTTGTTTAACGGCTTTAGCTCGACTTTTCAAACCCTTAAGCTTGTGGAGGATCTTGAAGAGGGGTGCTCCTTGCCTCTTCGACTGTGCCACTGCCCAAGTACATCTTCAGTCAATGGCCATTCACAGTGAACTCTCCACCTCCTTGACCAAAGAGGGTGACTGCTCCATAGGGTAAGACTTCCTTGATTGTGAAAGGACCGGACCATCTAGACTTCAACTTTCCCGGGAATAACTTCAACCGAGAGTTGTATAGCAATGCTCTATCTCCAGCCTTGAATCCCTTTGATCTCAGCTTCTTGTCATGGAATGCCTTGGTCCTTTCCTTGTAGACCTTCGAGCTCTCAAAGGCTTCCAAACAGATCTCATCAAGTTCTTGGAGATTGATCAACCTTTTCTCTTGAGCGGTCTTGATATCAAAGTTTAAGAGTTTAATTGCCCACAACGCCTTGTACTCGAGCTCCACGGGTAAGTGACAGGATTTCCCGTAGAGAAGAGAGAATGGTGATCTCCCAATAGGGGTCTTGAAAGCCGTTCTATACGCCCATAGTGCATCGTCTAGCTTGTAGGACCAATCCTTCCTTGTAGCTCCAACAGTCTTCTCCAAAATGGCCTTGATTTCTCTGTTGGAAACCTCCACTTGCCCACTAGTTTGAGGGTGATAAGGTGTTACAACCTTATGCCTCACTCCATATTTCTTTAGGAGGCCTTCAAATACCTTGTTGATGAAATGGCTTCCACCATCACTTATCACAACTCTAGGGATTCCAAATCTTGGGAAGATTATGGACTTGAAGAGCTTTACCACAACCTTGGCGTCATTAGTGGGGCTTGCCACTGCTTCTACCCACTTCGAGACATAATCAACAGCGACTAGGATGTATTTGTTGCCATAGGAGGAAGGAAAAGGTCCCATAAAGTATATTCCCCAAACATCAAACAAATCCACCACCAAAAATGGGTTATGTGGCATCTCATCACTCTTGCATATGATGACCTTTCTTTGACATGCCTCACATGTAGAGATGTAAGCATGAGCGTCCTTGAACAAACTTGGCCACCAAAACCCTGCTTGAAGCACTTTTGTTGCAGTCTTAAATGTAGCAAAATGTCCACCATAAACTGACCCATGGCAATGATACAAGATACTAGGTCTCTCCTCTTGATCTATGCATCACCTATAGAGGCCATCCGAGCATCTCTTGAAAAGGTAGGGCTCATCCCAATAGTAGTGAGACACATCCCTAAAGAATTTCTTCTTGGTGTAGGCGTCTAGATTAGGAGGTATATCCCCACATACCAAGGTAATCCCTTTTCCTCCAAGCTCTTGGCTTCTTCTAGTTTCTTTTCTAAGTGGTATCCTTCTTTTACTACCTTGATTATCATGAGCTGCTCTTCGGGTAGAGAGTCATTAATAGGGATTAACTCCTCTATTCACATCCTTGATAGGTGATCGGCCACACCATTCTCTATGTCCTTTTTATCAACTATTTCCATGTTAAATTCTTGTAGAAGAAGTATCCACCTAAGGAGTCTCGGTTTGGTATCCTTCTTTGCATAGATGTATCTCAAAGCCGCATGATCCGTGTAGACTATAACCTTAGGCCCCACTAGATAGCTTCTGAACTTCTCAAAGGCAAACACCACGGCTAAGAGCTCCTTTTCAGTTGTTGCATACTTCACTTGGGTGTCATCCACAGTCCTACTTGCATAGTATATGAGATGGAGTTTCTTGTCCTTCCTTTGGCCCAAAACAACACCAACTGCATAGTCACTTGCATCACACATGATCTCAAAAGGGAGATCCCAATC
Organism: Alliaria petiolata; assembly: GCA_020283515.1. Classification (NCBI taxonomy): domain Eukaryota; kingdom Viridiplantae; phylum Streptophyta; class Magnoliopsida; order Brassicales; family Brassicaceae; genus Alliaria; species Alliaria petiolata. Next base: position 29,985,843 of record JAHZTW010000004.1, on the reverse strand, counting down.
CGGTGCCTGGACTATAGGAGCACTCACAAGCACCTCTTTTATCTTCAAAAATGCCCCAAGGCATTCCTCATCAAACACAAACTCGATCTCCTTGCAAAGTAGCCTTGTTAGAGGTCTTGCTATCTTGGAGAAATCCTTGATGAACCTCCTATAAAAACCAGCGTGACCCAAAAAACTCCTTATCCCCTTCACATTACTTGGGGGAGCTAAACTCATCATGACCTCAATCTTGGCTTTATCAACTTCAATACCATTCTCCGAGATCTTATGGCCAAGCACTATTCCCTCTCTAACCATGAAATGACATTTCTCCCAGTTGAGCACTAAATTTGTCTCTTCACATCTCTCCAATACCCTGCACAAATTTGACAAACAAGCACCAAAAGAGCAACCATACACAGAGAAGTCATCCATGAATACTTCTACCATTTCCTCGATAAGATCAGAGAAAATAGACATCATACACCTTTGAAAAGTTGATGGTGCATTACATAGCCCAAATGGCATCCTTCGATATGCAAAGGTACCATAAGGGCATGTGAATGTTGTCTTTTCTTGGTCATTAGGGTGAATGGATATTTGAAAGAACCCAATATACCATCAATGAAACAATAGAAAGGATGGTTAGCAAGCCTCTCAAGCATTTGGTCAATAAAAGGGAGAGGAAAATGATCTTTTCTTGTGGCCAAATTCAACTTCCTATAATCAATGCACATTCTATGGCCGGTTATGGTTCTTGTGGGTATTAGTTCATCCTTTTCATTCTTAAGCACAGTTATTCCTCCGTTTTTTGGCACACAATGGACAGGTGAAACCCAAGTGCTATCCGAAATTGGATAGATAACACCCGCATCTAGAAGTTTAAGAATCTCTTTCTTCACAACTTCTTTCAAATTAGGGTTTAGCCTTCTTTGATGTTCTATAGAAGTCATAGATTCATCTTCTAGATGTATCCTATGTGTGCAAAGAGAAGGAGATATGCCCTTGATGTCATCCAAAGAATAACCAATGGCTCTCCTAAACTTTCTCAATTCACATAAAAGGGAGGATAATTCATCTTTACTTAAGTTTTCATTGACAATGACCGGATAAGACGAGTTAGGACCTAAGAAAGCGTACCTTAGCCCTTGTGGAAGAGGTTTGAGCTCCACCTTTGGTGCCTTGAGCTCACACCAATCACCCCCAAACTTGGACTTGTCCTCATGCTCGATACCCAAAGAGTTTATCTCCTCAATCGCACATCCTCCCTTGATCCCTTCCTCAAGTTCTATGAAAGAAGTCTCCTCCTCTATAGGCTTGTGCGAGTCAAGCAACTTCAAGTATCCCAAGCTTGCTCCATGTAGGTACCCATTCTCGCCATGCTCCTTTGTCAAGGCCACTTGAAGATGGTCTTCCATAGCTAACTCCTCGAGATACTCATCCGCCAATCTATCCATTGTATCCACCCAAAATGTTTGGCCTTCAATGGTTGGCTTTTTCAAAGCATCTTTGATGTCATATTTGAGCACAAAGACTTTTCCCAAGTGCAAATAAATCTTTCCTTTCCTAACATCAATTATGGCTCCCACGGTGGCTACGTAAGGTTTCCCAAATATAAATGGATCCATTGGTTCTTCATCCATCTCTAGGACCACAAAATCAGTTGGGACCTCAACATTTCCAATCATGACCGATAGATCCTCAAGCAAGCCAATTGGAAGTCTAATGGACCTATCCGCTAGCACCAAGGAGATTCTACACTCCTTGTAGCGACTGAAGCCGAGCCTTCTAGCAACCGAGAGAGACATTAGACTCACACTAGCTCCAAGATCACACAAGCAGTGGTTGAATGCCAATGGTCGCAAGGCACATGGGAGAGTGAAACTTCCGGGGTCACTTAGCTTTTTGGGAACAATTGTCCTTTGAATGATGGCACTACATTCATGAGTGAAGACTACCATTCTTTGCAACTCCTTGGTTCTTTCCATAACGGGATCCTTGAGGAACTTGGCATATTGAAGGACTAGTATGAAAGCATCCATCAAGGGCATTGTGACTTGAATTTCACTCATTTGTTTGTCAAACATGGCCCTATATTTCTCCACAAGTTGCTTCTTGAAGCGACCCGAAAATGGTAACTTGGTCTTAAAAGGTGGTGGAACAAAACGAGATGCCTTGTAAGTTGTAGGTGCTTCCTTTTCCTTAGCCACAATCTTCTCTTTACCCAATCTTTGAAGTACCTCACCATCAACAACTACTTTCTCATTATCTTGAAAGATCCCCCCCCCTCTTAGTCTTCAATGTCCTCATTGATCGTGTGAGAAGGTTGTCTAGGGGGTAATGCCTTACCACTTCTCAAGGTGATTGCATTGACACATTGTTGAGATCCATTTCTTGGAGAAGTTCCATTGTTCTCCAAATGTTGGATTTTGGAGCTCAACATTGCAAAATTTGAATTGAGATCATTGTAAGAGTTATCTACCTTGTTGCTCATGTCCTCCATTTTCTTGTTCAACTCACTTGTCCCATTGGCTTGTCCTTGAAGGATTTGTTGTAGCAAGCTTATCATGTCTAGTTCTTGGTGGAAAGGATTGCTTGGTTCTGCTTGTGGTACAAAACCTTGTTGGTAGTAGGTTTTTGGTGCAAAGGTCTGTTGTTTTCCTTGCCCTTGGTATGTTGGATTCCAATATAGTTTGTTGAAATGCATTGGAGAGCTTTGCCTACCAACATAGCGGAGTTCCTCCTGTGATGCGGCATGCATCCCTTGACTATGATCAAAACTGTCCAAACATTCACCAACATTATGAACCGTCTTCGATGAAGCATGCAGTAGCTTATCCATCTTTGCATTAAGTGATTTCATCTCCCTTTGCCTTTTTTCCTCATTTTCCTTCCCATTAGTTGAAAAACCATCATCATAGTCACCATAGTTCCTATTGCTTTAAGCTAAGTTTTCTATTAACTCATGGCCTTCTTCAACCTCCTTTTCCAAAAAGTTTCCATTGCTAGCTGTGTCTAGCAGCATTCTATACTTAGGGAGGACTCCTCTGTATAAGCTGCTAAGTAGACTCATTGGAAAAACCATGGTGGGGGCATTGAGTAGTATAACCCTTGAATCTTTTTCATGCTTCACAAAAGCTTTTGGTTGAAACTAGAGATATCTTGAAGCACACTCTAGCAGATTAGCAGCTCCCTGGGTTACCAATGGGTGAGTGGATTCGTACCTGGGAAAAGTAAGAGCCAACAAAGTAGCTGCCGGCAAGCTCGTTCTAATCTTGGACGCAGTCAACCTCCCAAGCAGACAAGCTGGTGGCAAGGAAGGCTGGGGCAGAAGGAAGTAGGCTCATTCCAGAAGCATTCCTCAATCTTGCTGTCCTTGTGTTGGAGAAAAACTTGGCCAAGAATGCCTTCTTGCATTGGTTTCAAGTAGTGATTGAACCTTGAGGTAGATTCTTTTCCCAAATGTGCGCTCTATCCCCTTAGGAGAAGGAAAATAATCTCAACTTGAATCCATCTTCAGAGATGCCATTGATGTTGGTCAAGCTACATATCCTCTCAAACTCATCCAAGTGGTCTAGTGGATCCTCCATATCCAATCCATGAAACTTATTTTGTTGCACCATGGAAATCAACCCACTTTTGATCTCAAAACTGTTTTGTTGAACCGAAGGATGAGTAATACCATGTCGAGAAGTATGGAGGTCTCCTTGCTAGTTGTCCATGAGGAGAGTCACCAAAACCAATGTGTGGAGGTCTCCTTGGTGGTTGTCCATTACCACCCAAACCTTGTGCATGATCCATACCCAATCTTTCAAAGCAATATGTTATAATGGTGTTTGTACCTAATAAGAGAGAGAGTAGTACACGCAAAAGAGATTAGTATTCAAAGAAAAGTAAGTCTTAGTCTCAAAAAGAAGTAAAATCCTAATGCTTAAACCATATATCCAAATGGCAACGGCGCCAAATTGATAAGCGGTTTCTTGTGGTACTTAACAATTACTCAAACCCACTCATGGTATTGTAGGTACTTGAGGATCAATCCATATGGATATAGTTAAGACACTAGGAATTCGTACAACTTCTTAATCTAAGCTAGAAATAAAGATTTGAAGTTTAACTAACAACCTAATTGATCAAACAAACCAAATCAAGCTAATTTACTACTAATCAAGATTATCAAAAGACTAAAACGAATCCAAGGATGGGGTTATCAATCTAAGGTGTTCCAAGAATCAATCTTTGATGCCAAACATTCACAATATAAGTTAATCCCTAGGCTTAGAACTCAATAGCTAGACTAATCCACTTTCATGGCACTAATCTCTTCATTAATCATCCTAATCAAGAACTAACTTTCATTAGTGAACAGGAAGCTAACAAGCATTACAAAACAGTTCTAAATTACCAATAAACACCCTAGACAATCACTTCCATGAGCTAGGAATGTAAATCCCTTGTTTAGTTGGTTGGGGAATTTCATCAAACACCTTGTGGGTGTGAAATTCCCTAAGGCGTAGTTTTAGCATGATCAAGGCTAAACTAGTATTTAGAACACTAAACAAGGAGGGAAATGGAAGAATCTAATCCTAGGCATCAAGATTAATCCTTAAAACACCCTAGATCTAACCCATCCTTAGATCCTAATGAAACTACTCACTAATCATGGTTAATCACTCAAATCCTATGAAAAAGATAGAGATAAACATGATTAGAGAGATAGAAGATGAAAGTTTAAAAGATATAAACACTAGATTGCATAAACTTAAGGAAATGTCTTATAAAATCACTTAGAAACCAAAAGGAAAAGTTTTCTAAGCAAGAACAAGAGATTCAAAGATGCTTAGGAAAAATTAGGTTATTTCCTATTTATAATGAACAGTGGACGACCCGGATCAACCTGGAATAAACCGGGTATTGACCCGGTTTAAATCTGAAAATCGGGCAGCGTATCGAGCTTGCTAGGTCGATACGCAGCTCGATACGCTGCTAAAGCTTTCCTCAAGGATTGTGTCGAGCTTGGTAGCTCGACATAGATGCACGATACGCCATTCTTCAATCTTCGGATGAGATGTGTATCGACCTTAGCAGTCCGATACGAATGCCCGATTCATCGTCTTCAAAACTCCTGGTGGCCCGTGTATCGAGCTTAGCAGCTCGATACAATCGCCCGATACGCGCACTCCGTCTTCCTGCCGAGCTATATCGACCTTGGTAGGTCGACACCAAGGTCGATACATTTCAAAAGTTTGTCTGCTTCATGTTTGGCTCCCTTCTTTTCTTCCTCCTTGTCACCCAACTCTCCAAAGAGGTCCTCCAAGCCTCCAAAGTACCTAATTAGGACTCAATATGCACAATATGCAACAACCTAAGCTAAAAATTGCTAAACTCTAATATAGATGCAATTTGGACTAAAAGTATCTAAATGAATGCATAAATGAATGCAAAGCTATCTACAAATGGGTGCTTAAACATGCTAATTTATGAGTATATCAGTTATATTCTGTTTTTGCTCTTTTTCTCTTGCTCTTATCCTTGCTTAGGTTTCGTGATATTACTCTTTGGTTGCTTCCTTTTGCTTTTTTGTTTGTCACTAGGTTGTTTAGATTTCAAAACCCCTCTTTATTAGAGTAGCTTAGCAAGTATGTTATATCTCAAGTGTCATTAGCTTCCCAAGTGGATTGACACCTCAAATACTACAATGACAGGTGTGTTTGAGGATTGAGTTAAACCTCGACATCACTCCTTACGAGACAGGGAAATCTCTAAGGACACAAAGATCTCTCTCGAGACTCTTTGGCATTAATCTCCCCAAATCCAAGATGAGTTAAGGGTTAAGAACATGTTAATCCACAAGATCTAACCTCTGAAAACCTCCCTTAAACCCCCGGCCTCAAAGCATAAACAAACTACTCACTAACCATGCTTAGGCACTCTGAATTCACAAGATTAGGAGAACTAAACATGATTAACGTTAAGAACAAGATTAAGAAATAAATACTTACGATGAAAGATAAAGGTTTTTGATTACAAAACTAAGAAAAGCTTAAAACCTTAACAATGGTGTTTTTCTCAAAGAAGAGAGACAAAGAGGATGAAAGTCGGATCCCCCAAGATAAAGTAGGTAAAAAACCATATATAGTCCAAAGGGAATGGTCCCCTCATAAAAGGACAAGAAAGGTGAGCTGTCCGGATAAGAATGGCGCGCCTGGTAAAAGAGATCGAGCTGAGTCGTCGATCTCTCGCTCGATCTTGGACGTGGTCTGCTTCGCTCGATCTTCGGGTCGAACCAAATGGCGAATCGAACTCCTCCTTCGATCTTGTGGTCGATCTCTTGCTGATCGAGCCAATACTTCGATCTAGCCTCCGTTCTTCCTGGGTAGCGTCTCCAGAACCATACACTCGCACGACAGGCTTGGTCGATCTTGCTGGTCAATCTGATCATGAAACGGTTTGGACTCCTCGATCGTCTGGTCGATCTCTTCTAGATCGACCCACTTGGTCCGAACTCGACCTCGATTCTCGGTGCTCCTTTCCTTGTCCGAGTTCTTCCAAGTGTTCCCAAGCTTCCTCTCGAACCTCATTATGTCTCAGCATTCACCATAGCTCCAAGCACTCAAAAACAACTTGATAATGATGCAAACATGCAAAGAACCATGCAAATGCTAATGCAAAGAACCATGCAAATGCTAATGCAAAGTGCTCTAGGACCTAAAATGAGATAAAGCATATAAACTAACCTATTATGAATGTAATGTGCATGAAAATTTATCCNTTAGCAAAATGCAGATATCTGAGGTTCTGGATTCCGAACGCTTAAACGGACGGCAAATCTGAAATTAGCACGAAAAATCGAGTGAGAACGGCTTTCGAACGACCGGAAACGGTTTACGGGTTGAACCGGTCAAAGTCAACGGTCAAAGTCAAAGTCAACGGTTTAAACTGGTTAGATCTGGTTAACCCAGACCCGAACCAAACCGGACCCGACCCGACCCGATAACCGACCCGACCCAATAACCCGACCCGACAACCCGATCCGACCCGATAACCTGAACCGGATCAAACCGAACCAGACCAAATCGGTCGCCGGCGATCACGACGGTTCTCCGGCGACGGTGGTCGGCGACGGTGGTCGGCGACGGTCACCGGCGACGGTGGTCGGCGGCGGTCAGCGGCGAGGGAAGACGGCGGCTTACCGGCGACGGCGGAGGGCGGTGGCTAGCGGCGGCGTGTAACGACGGAGGACGGTGGCGCGTGACGATGGAGGACGGCGGTGCGTGAAGCACGTGAAGTGCACGAGCCAACTTCAAGAGGCGCGTGGCGGCGCGTGCGACGGTTGCTCTGGCTGATTTTGGTGGCCGCGGCTTTGTCTCGTCGTCTAGAATTTGATTGTAGCCTCGGACTTGCGAAACTCCGAGTGCACGAAGCTTAAAAATGAAGAAGACAATTTGAAGAAGTTTATAAGAAGAGAAGAAAGATGTTTTGGTGTGAGATTTGTTGAACGTGAGGAGCTGTTTATATAGGGGAGTTTTAGAGAAGAAAAACGTGGGTTTAGATGTTAAGTAAGTGAGAAGGAAATTAGGTGTAGATTAGCATAATTAAACATGTGGGTTGTTACAGATTTGGTTTGATAATACTTATAAAGAACATTGGCCAACAACAATGTGTAGTCTAATGGTTTTTGGAAATCCGGTTTTGATTGTGTAGTAGTCTAATGGTTAGATTTACATTGGAGATGTGTGACATTAATATATTAAACAAAGTAGGCATATAACTAACGGATGATATTGTCTCTACTTAACTCAATAACGTGATTATCGACGTCACTGAACTTTTCTATTAATGGGTTATTCATAATTGGATTCTTAAGTGCTCGTGTTTTGTTTTAATTGGAAAACGAATTACATTTGTTTCTAAAAATCTCCAATATTTCACACATATATATGACTCAATCCATGTGATCATATTTGAATATTCGATAAGTGCTTTGCTCGATTCTTTTTTCCTTTTTTATAACCATGAAATTTCAATTCAAAATCTGACGAATTCCGAATAATCTGTCTGTTTAAGAGATTTACAATGATCAGTAATGACTGAAATTGTAAATGTAAAGATTTGAACTTCCAACTTCAAGATAAAATTAACCAGTGGACCATTTTTGAGTTGATTACTTTGATGGATATCTTAAAATAGTTTTTAAATATTTTATTCGGTGAGAACAAGGTGTAAAACAAGATTTGTAACTGGACAAATAATACGTTACAAAAGATTGGAAGTTGTGTGAAATTGTCTAAACTTGCATGTTAAAGTGCAAAATGTCAAAGTGGCAGCCAACGACAGAGAAACATGCCACAAGTACAAGCTTAGAACGGCCAGTTATATTTTTCTTCTGACTATAACTTTTTTAATAAATGATATAAAAAAAAATATTTGCAACCGTTGGTTTTTATGATCCCAATAATTTAAACAAGTAATATTAGAACTTGGGCAGCATCGACGAAAAGTTGACGGCGACACATATTTGAGACCACTTGCGTGGCTCCTTCTCGAGCGCAATAATTTCGGACCGGTTCTCAAGGTTTTCAAGTTTACAACACACAACATGTCAAAACCTCTGTGTCCTAAAAATCAGTTTTGGAGGTAGTCTGCGTGAACCGCTATTTAGTAGCTAACTTCACTGATTTGTCTTTTAATTAAGAACAAAATAAAATGTTCTTTAAGATTTTATTGTTTTTGTTGTCGTTTTTTCCCTGGTTAAGATATTATTATTTTTGTTGTTGTTAGGATTATGTAAAAACGTAACAAAGGAATCAAAGTAGTAATTGAAATTAGTTTCAAGTTTCTACACATAACATTCAAAACTTCATTAAAATTGACAAACCCAATCTCCAACAAGCTAGCAAATATACAAAAAGGCGGTTAAACCGCAAAACAAAATCAGCAAAGCGTGAATGATGCAAAAAGGCGGTTAAACTGCAAAACAGATTTAGCAAAGCAACCAACTTACAAAAGAAACAACAATTTCAAATGATAAAATTTAGTTATATGGCAAGAGACGAAGGATGCGCAGAGATATATCTTTAAAATTTTCTATCAATATACTATATAAAAAAAAATCAATTGTAAAAATGAAGATGCACTATATAAAAATTATAAAAAATAAAAAATTGTTTTTGTTTCTTATATCCTAAGTTCTTTTTGTACTCTTTTCAGTTTTTGCTACTTTGTTTCTTTTACATAATTAGTTGGAGAAAACACTTCAAAGTTATCATTTTACGCAACATATAATGTAAGTGCATAGTGGAAGTTTGGATTACGTTCTAAAGATGAGAAACAAACAAGTGCCCCAAATAAATTGAGGCACAAAACTATTAACGAGGTTCGGTTCTTCCAAGCTATATCTTTGACACCATGTCCAAAAACGAATCCACTAGAGCACTAAAGATGCAAATTTTGTGAGCCATGAGACAGATAATGCATCAGATGCATCAGATGCATCAGACGCGACATCAGACGTGTCATCAGAAAGCAAAAATTTATGGAAAATATATTTATTCAAAGAGAGACGCCTTTAACAATATTATTTAGAGATAAAGCTGAATAAAAAAGAAAATATATTTATTCAAAGAGGGACACCTTGAACAATATTACTTAGAGATAAAACTTAATAAAAATGAAGATTGAAGTTATTTGGAAGACTTGATGGGATATAGAAGTATTACTTTGATTAGGATCAATAAAAAATGAATATTTTCTCTTAACTTTAGGAAACTTGTTAGTATGGCAACTTGTTAGTATGGCAACTTGTTAGTATGACAACTTAGAGAGATAGGCACGAAATTCTTTAAGTATATTGTATATTGAATCGAGAAATACATCCCTTTAGACGTTAAAGTGAGTTTGACAATAGTTGTAGCCGTTTAGCATCTTTGAGTGAAAAAGACGAAAGGTTATCACAAGGTGATAGTTCTGGGTGTAGATTAGTGTGGCTAATCTTAGGAATTTCATAGTGAGTTAATAATAGGTTAAGGGATCGAGCTAAGAGGTTCTCAGGGTCGAATAATTCCAAGATTGGATACTAACTGTAATTGTATTCAAGAAGCATTCTTAATAAAAAATTTTGAGGTGTAGACATATTGTCTAACCTTGGTGTATTTTGTGTGTCTTGCGAGTTCTCTACACTACACCAATAACTGTGAACAAGATTTGGTTCTTCTAAATTTTGTCTTGGAAACTATTGAAGATGTTAGATCTTGGAGCTTGGTTCAAATTAAACTCATGATGGTTTTATTAGAGAATGTTTTGGTTCTAAATGTCAGTCAACAAGGGAGAGATTGTTAGTTTCGTGTTGACTGATTTGAGAAGCTGATGGAATGTGTCAAGAAATAGTTGTTAGAACAGGGCGTGCTACATCTATTGTGACAGATGCAACATAGGTACAAAGATAGAATTGATGTAGAGTCTGAGACAATTATGTATGTGATACATAGACAAAGTTAGAGTCGATATAGACGTGGCAGTTCAATCAGAGTGGCAGAACAAACACATATGCTGATGTCGTACTTGATGCAGGTGCTGGTAAAGCAAATGCTAAGGAAGTACTTAATGTGAGCGTTGATACAACCATCGACACATAACAAAAAAAAGATGATATTGCGGTCAGATGAAGGCAGCTGGATACATCAGATAATGTATCAGACAATGTGTCAAGAGCTGATGCATCATATGATGTATCAACTGTCGTATCAGGAGACAAGGACTTGACGTCACACAAAAGATGATGTGGCAAGTGGCTTGCTGAGCTGGACCAAGTTGCTAGGATATGATATATTCGCTGCAACAGATTTGGTAAGTACATAAACTTGAGAAGTAAGTTGTATCTATCTGTGATCAGTGGAGATCCTAGGTTCTAGGGTTAAGGGGTTAATAATATAAATACCAAGGCCGTCTCATGAAGAATGGCGCCCACCTAGGGTATCTTACTCTCGTAATCAAATATTTCCTTCGAAACCATCATATCCTCCATTTAATAAGCTTTCCTCTTCTCACCAACCTTCTCCTTCTTGTCTATGCTTTCCTCTTCATGATCACTGTGCCCGCCTTTAGAGAATTAACGGTCTTAATGTACTTCAACAAATTAATAGTCCATGCTTATATATTGTTCAAGACAGGGAAAATGGTCTTTTTCCACCTGAACAAACTGCGCTGTGCCTTTTCCTATCCAAACAAAGACTTGGTGCTTTTTCCTATCTAAACGTCTTAAAAATTCAAAAACCCAATCCATACTTCGATTTTTGTGCGTAAAACAAAGTTGACCGTAACAGCAGTTAGTCAAACGTTAAGTTTGCTGACTCAGCTGACACGCGTGGCATTAAAACGATGATGTGGCATTAAAAAATAAAAATAAAATAAAAAAATCACAAAAATTCCAAAAATCAAAAAAATCAAAAAAATCACAGTAACCACCCTCCCTCTCCTCATTGTAGCCTCCTTTTGGTGTCCATCACGGTGGTGCTGCCGGCGTTATGTTTATGAGATTGTTTGGATGTGTTCTTTGAACCAAATTATCCAATTTGGTATGAGAGAAAAACAGTATTCTCAGCGAATTTTGTTACCCAACAATTTATGGTTTGGGTATGTTATTTGAATTTTTGATCTGGAAATTGGTGGGTTTTGGATGAACGAGGAGAGTCAACCACATGACAGATTAGTGTTTATTTGGGATCGTATCGAGAGAAAACAAAAGTTACTTTTTTATGACAGTGATATGGAATAATTTGTATCACATTGTTGATTTTTCATAGCTACCAACGAGAACATTGAGTTTTGTAATGTGATGTGTAAATGAGAATTTCTATTAAGAAAAGATAGCCACACACAACTTTCGCATCAGAAGATCGATCATAAAGGAAGAAAATAACGGATTAACTAATCTGTTAACAAGTAAATTTTATTTTCCACTAAATCTTAGTTTTATAGACTTGAAAGTTAACCTTTTTTTTTAATTTTGATTTCCATTAAATAGCAAAAGAAGCCCCCACGGGGTTACAGCTCTAAAATACCATATCGATACGAAAACAGATCTGCAATTAGCAAAAAATGCAAAACGAAAGACTAATCTAACTACATTAGCAAATTAGAAAAGGGAGAATAAATAACCGATCCTCGAAAACAGACGAGGAGATTCTTCAATGGGGCTCTAACACTGTAAACCAGGTTGTGAGGAGTGAAACCACGGATGGCATATTTCTCGGAGACTATCTCCAATGGTCCTTCAAATTTTACTTTGTCCTTCATTTTGAAGAAAAAATAAAGAAACTTGCTCTAATAGTGCTTTATTTTCATCTTCAAAATGAAGGAGTGAATAGTGTTCCTTCAAATATGAAAGAATACTGTTCATTTCTTCATATTTTTAAGGTGAACTTTTTTTTTACAAAATATGGCTTCAACTTTTGAAATGTTTTTACTTTATACCCAAACAAATTATGTATTATTTTTTAATCCAATAAATTTTAAAAGTATTGATAGGGCTCAGGTTTTACCCAAATAAAACTACTGCAAGTGCACAGCAAACGCAATCGAAGTATAAGGGGTATCGAATCCCAAGGGAAGTAGATGCTACACTAAGGTTTCTAAATTCAGATTATGCTAGGTCGAATAATGTAAAAGTAAACTAAGCAGCTAGGCGAAATAAGTAAGCGAGATTAATGCGGTGTAAGTTCAGGAGACGAAGACGCTAGGCAAGGGTAATTATCAGGTTGAATCCAAGAATGCAGAATCTATGTTTATTAGGGATTTATTAAGAACCGTCTAGAACTCGAAACTCTAAGTTAAAACCAATCAACTCTCGTTGCAGAAGTTATCTATGCCTAGATTCTTAAATCCCAAATCTCTTTGTGAATTTAAACAACTAAGGCAAGCATTAAAGAACAGATTCGATTTGTTCACAAAATACATAAATCAAATCTCTTTGCGAATAGATATTTTGCTCACCTATGATTAATTCAAGTTACTAATAATGCTCTCGCATCTATTAAATAACCTAAGGTTTGATTTCTAAGTGATCAAGTTCAGAAATCAAGTTAAGCACAAATCAAGGTGAAGATCCTATTGATTTCCCTAAAAGTTCTAATGATTCTACAAACTCTTCATCAAACCCTAAATCACCCTAACCTAACTAGCAAACTACTCAGACATAATTATGCAAACACAAATCATGGCTGAAATAAATTTCATAAAAAGAATAGAGAATGATACAGGGGTTTGAAATCTGGTTCAGATGAGTTAGAATTGTCTCCCCAAAAGCTCAGGATCAATCTCTCTCTAAGTCTCAAAAACAGAAAATAATGATAAGGTGTTTGGCTAAACAATGCCTAAAAACTATTTATAGATGAGGATTTTTGTCAGGGGCAATCTTGTAATTCTTCAAAACTTGGGCTGATTTTCTTTTTCTGATGGATATCCGTTTGTTTGGGCGGTCTCCATTGATGCCGATCGACACCAAGGGTAGTGTCGATCGACACTCATCGTGTAAATCCAGTTTCGACTTCATCACTTCGGCTGCTTCTCCAAAATGCTCCAAAAAGTACCAGAATCTCTCATTTAGCTCCAAATGCTCTCCATCCTGTAAAAACTCTAATAGGACTCTAAAACTAACAAAAGACTCTATAAAAACACTTATATCATGGTCCAAAAACGGGTAAAAACCATGATATATCAACTCCCCCAGACTTAGCTTTTGCTTGCCCTCAAGCAAAACCGAAACTTAGAATGAAGTAGAAGTTTGAAAACAGAAACTTTCAAGTACCTCTTCAGAACGCCACATCGATTAACACTTCTTGAATCCACATGCTATAGAGCCAACCTTAGGTAATATTTCAGCATACTTACCACAAGCTTAGCAATCTCCCAGTTTGAATCCAAATCCTTTCCTTGGTAAAATTTCGAACTCTAACAGTGGTATTGCCTCAGAACTTTACAGATTCTTTTCCCTTCCTTAGTGCATGAACAAGACATTCTTCATACAGCTCTCCTATTTTCTCTTCACTTAGTCAACTGCTGCCCATTTTCAGGGTGTTCTAAGATCTTTTCATTGACTCTTTTCATTCGTTTGAAATCTCGGAAAATAGTGCTACTCTCTACTTATGTTCCTTGTGAGGAGACGGGTTCAAGAGCACTCACTAATATTGTTCCTTGTGAGGAGACAGGCTCATGAGGTTCTTTGCACTATTCCTAGACTTAGACTCTTTTTCTTTCTTTTCTTTTCCCAAGGGAAGATTAAGAAGAGACTGCAATTGCTTATCTGTTCAGACTGAAAGAGGAATTGTAGCGACCCAACCCGATAATCCTAACCAGGCCGGCCGTACCGAGTCTAACTCTAACCAGATTCCGCACTTAGCATATTTTTCAGTTTTTCTTAAACTTAAACAAGCAGATTCGATTCATAAAACATTCATTCTCATTGCATAATTATTCCAATTCCATAACATAAATCTGGGGTTCTTAAAACAGAAACTAACTTAGCCAAATTCGTTCTAAGTCAAAAAGCAATAAATCCAAAGCCAGATAATCCAACAAGTCTTAATAAAATAAAACCCCCCAAACCCAGTCCTAATCCACTTCTTTCTTCACTGCCTTCAAGTCCGCCTTCAAGACTAAACGTCCCGGATAACATCCTTACCTGCACACTCAACACATAAGAGAGGCATAAGCATTATCACAAATGCTTAGTGAGTACGGTCATCCCGTACCACCAGCCAATACCAGAAAACGCAATCATACATCAGTTATACAATTCACATTATAACTTAGCAAGCAAGCACAGAATCACGGTTCTATGATCATCTCAACCACTTGTGAATTTTCCTCACGGCATCGGTTCTACTCCAAGCTAGAATCACACATCCCCTTGAGCTAGCAACTCGATCCGGACATTCACACAGCTGGTTAGACACCACGTATAAACCACGGTATCCAATACCAATCACAATCACAGAA
>JAHZTW010000004.1:29866279-29949800 GCA_020283515.1 Alliaria petiolata | reverse complement strand
ATTTCGAACCCCTGTATCATTCTCTATTCTTTTATGCAATTTATTTCAGCCATGATTTGTGTTTGCATAATTATGTCTGAGTAGTTTGCTAGTTAGATTAGGGTGATTTAGGGTTGATGAAGAGTTTGTAGAATCATTAGAATTTTTAGGGAAATCAATAGGATCTTCACCTTGATTTGTGCTTAACTTGATATTCTGAATTGATCACTTAGAAATCAAACCTTAGGTTATTTAATAGATGCGAGAGCATTATTAGTAACTTGAACTAATCATAGGTGAGCAAAATATCTATTCGCAAAGATATTTGGTTTAGGTATTTTGTGAACAAATCGAACCTGTTCTTTAATGCTTGCCTTAGTTGTTTAAATTCGCAAAGAGATTTGGAATTTAGGAATCTAGGCATAGATAACTTCTGCAACGAGAGTTGATTGGTTTTAACTTAGTGATTCGAATTCTAGACGGTTCTTAATAAACCCCTATTAAACTTAGATTATGCATTCTTGGATTCAACCTGATAATTACACTTGCCTAGCGTCTTCGTCTCCTGAACTTACATCGCTTTTAATCTCATTTACTTACTAGTTTAGATCGCTTAGTTTACTTTCATATTATTCGACCTAGCATAATCTAAATTTAGAAACCTTAGTGCAACATCTACTTCCCTTGGGATTCGATACCCCTTATACTACGATTACATTTGCTGTGCACTTGCAGTAGTTTTATTTGGGTAAAACATGAGTCCTATCAATCAGGTGCTTGCAAAGTCGTCATAACTTCAATCTTGGCGCGATCCACTGCGATTCCATCTGCTGAAACTTTGTGTCCAAGTACAATTCCATCTTGAACCATAAAGTGACACTTTTCCCAGTTCAGGACCTAGTGTTTCTCTTCACACCGCTGCAACACTGCGCATAAGTTGTCCAGATAGTCTTTGAAGGATGACCCATAAACGGAAAAGTCATCCATAAAGACCTCTATGAACTTCTCAATCATGTCCGTGAAGATTGACATCATGCATCGCTGGAAGGTTGTTGGAGCATTACAAAGTCCGAATGGCATTCTGCGATATGCAAATGTACCATAAGGACATGTAAACGTGGTCTTCTCCTGATCATCTGGATGGATTGGAATTTGGAAAAATCCTAAATAGCCATCAAGGAAACAGTAGTAGGGATGATTCGCCAATCTTTCCAGCATTTGATCGATGAAAGGCAAAGGAAGGTGATCCTTTCTGGTCGCATCATTCAGCTTCCTGTAGTCGATGCACATCATGTGTCCAGTCACAGTCCTTGTTGGAATCATCTCGTTCTTCTCATTCTTCACCACTGTGACTCCTCCTTTGTTAGGAACCACATGAACCGGACTGACCCAAGCACTGTCTGAAATAGGATAGATGATCCCAGCCTCAAATAGCTTCATGATCTCCTTCTTGACGACTTCTTTCAGGTTCGGATTCAGCCTCCTTTGGTGTTCAATGGATGACTTTGTCTCATCCTCAAGGTGAATCTGATGCATGCACAAGTCTGGTGAGATATCTGAAATGTCATCAAGAGAATAGCCAAGAGCTTTGCGATATTTGCGCAGCTTGCTTAGCAATAAAGTGAGCTCTGCATTGTTCAAGGAAGCATTCACAATAATAGGATAAGTCGAATTATGACCAAGAAATGCGTACCTTAGCCCGGCAGGGAGCTGTTTTAGCTCAACTTTAGGTGCCTTGACTTCGCTCCAGTCTGTCAATGTTGCAGGTGTCGCAGATTTCGCAGAGTGTCGATCGACACCCTGTGTTGGTGTCGATCGACACCAATCCTCTTGAGCGACTAACTGCAGCACTTGCTCACTTGCGTCCATCAGCTTCGCGTATCCAGCAGCATCGTCGTCTAGGTCTTCAGCTTCTGTCGTAGAAGTCGTCAGGGCTCTTTCCAAAGGATCTGTAGGATGGTCCTCTTGGAAAATTTCTTCAGCAAGATTGGTGAGTGAATCCACATAGAAGGTATGTCCATCAATGGTAGGTCTCTTCATCAGTTTCTCCGTGTCGAAATTTATCACCAAGTCACCAACATTCAACGCAATCCTCCCCTTTCTCACGTCAATGATGGCACCAGTTGTAGCCAAGAATGGTCTCCCAAGTATGAGAGGGTCTTTGGGTTCCTTATCATAAGCTAATACCACAAAGTCTGTGGAAATCAAGCAATCTCCCACTTTGATAGGAACATCTTCCAAGACACCTTCGGGGATCCTAACAGAACGATCAGCAAGGACTAAGGAGATTCTGGTGGCTTTGAAGTCTGTCATATCTAACCGAAGAGCAACTGAAAGAGCCATCAAGTTGACACTTGATCCTAAGTCACATAGAGATCTCCCAAACTTGTCTGAAAAGATGGAGCAATCAAGAACAAAGCTTCCAGGATCTGAGAGCTTTTCTGGAAGCCTGTTCTGAATGACAGCAGTAACTTGCTCTGATATCATCATCACTCCTTCCTCCATGTCCATGTTCTTTGTCGTCATCCACTTCAAGAATCTCTTTATCACTGAAGTAGTTCTAATGGCATCCATCAAAGGGATTTCAACCACCAGTCTATCCATGATAGCCTTGCATTTGGCATCAAGTAGCTCCTTCTTAGACTTCTTTGGTATCAAGGGGAAAGGAATCTTCGGTTTGCAGACCCTTTCTGCTGCATCTTGCGTCGTCTTGGCTTGATCTGGTGTCGTCTGAGAGGGGCGTCGATCGACACCCTCCTGGTGTCGATCGACCCTTGTTTTTGAAGTTGAGCCTTTCGCGTTGAGTTTGGTCGATCTGTCTGGTTTCTCCATGGGTGTCGATCGACACTCTTCAGTGGTGTCGATCGACATTGGCTCCGCAGCATCTTCAACATCTTCAAACTCCTCGAATTCTTCAACACTAAGCTCTCTGGTCTTCACAGGCTGAAGGTTCTTTCCATTCCTCAATGTGAGGGAGTTCACATGGCGTTTGGGATTAGTATCAGTCTTTCCTGGAAGAAATCCTTCTTGCATGTTAACAGCTCCTGCAGTTTGAGCAACTTGAACATCCAACTTCTTCACATGAGAGGCTAAGCTCTCAATCTTCCCGTTCAGATCCTGGTACAGTGAATCAATCTTGCCATTGAAATCCACTGTTATCTTCTGCTGTCCTTCCAAAAGTTGCTCTAGCATAGACTCCACTTTATTGTCTTGTGCAGGAGGCTTTTGGTAGGAAGATGAACCATAGTTCCTTGTGTAGTTGATGTTCTGGAATGGGGGCTTTTGAGTATAACCAGAGGAGTTTTGGTTTCATGTGTAGGAGCTCTTTTGATAATTCCCATTGAAACTCCTGTTCCCTTGCTGGTTCCCAAACCTTTGGCCTTGAAAACCACCTCCATTAATGTAGTTGACATCCTCTTCTTCACAATCATCATTTGGTTCGAATGTCTCCACTTCATTAGCAAAGTGGACTTGCTTCTTGCCCACCAAGAGATCCAGCTTCCTGTTCACCTCAGCTATTTGGCTTCCTCCAGTTACCCCAGCGTTTTGTCTTCTCTCAAAGTTTGCATTTTTGGTGCTGTTACAAGAGACCAAATTCTCTATAAGCACCATCGCGTCCTCAGGGTATCTGGTGTTGAAGTTGCCATTGCTCGCAGCGTCTAGAGCCATCTGGTACCTCCAATCGATCCCGCGGTAAAAGATTCCGATGAGCTGCGGCTCGCTGAAACCGTGATGTGGGCAATCTCTCTGGTAAGCCTTGAATCTCACCCAAGAAGCTTTGAATGCTTCAGTGGGTCCTTGGGAAAATGCAGTGATCTTTGTCCTCAGCTCTTCGGACCTCGCATCATCAAAGAAGTTACATAAGAATGCATTCTTTGTGTCTTCCCAAGTAGTCAGAGATCCTGGATCCAACTGCTTCAGGCAGTATGACGCATCTCCAGCAAGCGAGTAAGGAAAAAGCTTGCAGAAGAGATAGTCATAAGTCACTCCATTAGCCTTAATGATGGATGTCAAGTCCTCGAATCGCTCAATATAGCCCATAGGGTGCTCATTAGGAAGACCATGGAAGGGATGCTGAGCCACCAATGTGAAGTAAGCAGGCTTCAGCTCGAAGTCGTTCCTTTGGAATGCAGGAGGACGGATCGCAGCTCTATTAGCATAGAACTGGTATGGGCGGTTGTATTCGCCAACCGTTCTTCCACGTCCAGCTTCTGCAGGGGCGATTTATATGGCTGGTTTGACGATGACGGCGCCAGCCTCATCAAGTCTCTGTCCACGATTGTTTCTTCTATTGCCGTCCAAATCCATGAAGTTGACAGCCTCGTCACGAATCATAATCACAGGTTCTGCCATCTCTGTCTGCGCAGGGTGTCGAACGATGCTATGTGTGGTGTCGATCAACACTAAGGGGTATCGATCGATGCTATGGGAGGTGTCGATCGACACTCGAGCAGTCTTTCGGTTCATACGTTCGAGACGGCCTAATTCCTGGTTGAGTGCGATTAGTTCCTTGTCCTTGTTGCTTCTGGTACTGCGATTAAGCATGCACCTGAAAAACAAAAATTAGAAACTAAATTAGTAACCAAAAATAAAAACAAAGCCTAGTCAAAATCCTAGTACTAGATTTCGTAGGCAGCTATTACTTCCCCGGCAACGGCGCCAAAAACTTGATAGGGCTCAGGTTTTACCCAAATAAAACTACTGCAAGTGCACGGCAAACACAATCGAAGTATAAGGGGTATCGAATCCCAAGGGAAGTAGATGCTACACTAAGGTTTCTAAATTCAGATTATGCTAGGTCGAATAATGTAAAAGTAAACTAAGCAGCTAGGCGAAATAAGTAAACGAGATTAATGCGGTGTAAGTTCAGGAGACGAAGACGATATGCAAGGGTAATTATCAGGTTGAATCCAAGAATGCATAATCTATGTTTATTAGGGATTTATTAAGAACCGTCTAGAACTCGAAACTCTAAGTTAAAACCAATCAACTCTCGTTGCAGAAGTTATCTATGCCTAGATTCCTAAATCCCAAATCTCTTTGCGAATTTAAACAAGTAAGACAAGCATTAAAGAACAGGTTCGATTTGTTCACAAAATACCTAAACCAAATCTCTTTGCGAGTAGATATTTTGCTCACATATGATTAATTCAAGTTACTAATAATGCTCTCGCATCTATTAAATAACCTAAGGTTTGATTTCTAAGTGATTAAGTTCAGAAATCAAGTTAAGCACAAATCAAGGTAAATATCTTATTGATTTCCCTAAAAGTTCTAATGATTCTACAAACTCTTCATCAAACCCTAAATCACCCTAACCTAACTAGCAAACTACTTAGACATAATTATGCAAACACAAATCATGACTTAAATAAATTGCATAAAAAGAATAGAAAATGATACAAGGGTTCAAAATCTGGCTCAGATGAATTAGAATTGTCTCCCCAAAAGTTCAGGATTAATCTCTCTCTAAGTCTGAAAAACAAAAAATAATGATAAGGTGTTTGGCTAAACAATGCCTGAAAACTATTTATAGATGAGGATTTTCGTCAGGGGCAATATTGTAATTCTTCAAAATTTGGGCTGATTTCCTTTTTCTCATGGAAATCCGTTTGTTTGGGCGGTCTCCATTGGTGTCGATCGACACCAAGGATAGTGTCGATCGACACTCATCGTGTAAATACAGCTTCGACTTCATCACTTCGGCTGCTTCTCTAAAATGCTCCAAAAAGTACCAGAATCTCTCATTTAGCTCCAAATGCTCTCCATCCTGTAAAAACTCTAATAAGACTCTAAAACTAACAAAAGACTCTATAAAAACACTTATATCATGGTTCAAAAACGGGTAAAAATCATGATATATCAAGTATGTATTTTTATTTTATCCAATTAATTATATTAATAAAACTGCAATAATAAATTGAAATTAGAACAACATAACTAACATAAAATTTGAAATACATAATGTAAAAAATAAAATAAAAACATAATTATTACTAAAATCAAAGATAATAAAAAAATTATTGTATTTTTTAGTTTATGTTATGTAATGTAATTTTATATATAAATAATAAAAGTTTAATTTTGATAAAATTGTGATTGAGTTGAATAATGGTTAAAAGTAAAATAAATGAGTACAAAATTATAAAGTTTAAAAGTGAGGATATTGTTAACAATTAATGGTAAATAATGATTAAATATATTAAAAATATTGTTTGAAGAAAAAATAAAACATACTATTGGAAAAAAATAAATTTCTTTATTTTTAAAAAACTATATTTTTAAAGAAATAAATGAAGGCCCTGAGCACTAGATAACGGATCACCGCATAGGCTGGGCCTAGAGACAGAGTTGTGTAGCCGCGAGTTTCTCTCTCGCCTAGAGAAAGGTAACCTTATGTTTATCATGAAAACGCTTTCCAGATCCGGTTAAATTATTCGCAATAATTGGATACACAAGTTTTTTTTCTACAGAATTTAATAATGGTCCAATCCACCATACAAGTCTTTGTTAATGATTTTTCTTCTACTCCAAAGAAGACGGCAGACTTTACAAGAAAAATAATTCTTACATCATGCCACGTGTCATCATCTCGTAAGTCAGTCGTCACTTGAAGTAACCGCTTGTTTGCTTTATTACAGAGGCGGTCCCAGGTAAACTCGCCCTTCTCTGCCTCCACTCAATTTGCTTATGCAACCCAACACATACGCAAGCACATCTAGATATCTTTATAGAGATGCTCAAAAATCAAAATCGTGCCTTTTAAGGAAACTGTAGCTTGCAGAATTACATATATATTATCCAGAAACAGATCCTTTTTCTAGATCTAATATTTCCCAATCCATTGATTCCAAATTTCTTCTTATAATCATTTATCTCCAGATCATCATTTTGTCTCTTTTTCCAAAAATACATCAATAATTAATTCCTGCTAAATTATTTTTCTAACTAACTGGAATATTCCCAATACTTTTTTTATATCGTGCAGTTCTATCTATAAAGTCAATACCACAATTCTCATTATTATACTATAATACAACAGAGATCTTCTCTTTGTTCTTGGTTCTGAGTTTATGTTTTTAATCACAATGAGCTTCTTAGTGAAAGATATTGTCTTTGTAATATTAATTTCTTCAGTGTTTCTAATAACAACAGAATCAGCTCCTGAATCTGCTCTTATCACCAAAATTCCTGGCTTCAATGGCTTGTTTCCTTCAAAACACTACTCCGGGTAAAAATTGAGTTCTCTGTTTTTTTTTAATAACCGGAATAGATCATTGATAGGTCGAAAACCGAGTGATGTCATAGATATTTCTCTGTTATCTGATTTGAAAAACAAAATTCTCATCTTTCAAGTTTGTTCTTAAAATTCTGTTTCTTGAATTTTGGATTTATTTCCTAGTTTCTGTCTAATTATTTGGTTTTGATTCTAAGGTACGTGACGATTGATAAGGAGCATGGGAAGAATCTGTGGTATTACTTTGTTGAATCAGAGAAAAACCCATCAAAAGATCCGGTCGTACTCTGGCTCAATGGTGGTCCAGGTTGCTCAAGTATGGATGGATTTGTGTACGAGCATGGTCCTTTCAATTTCGAAGCATCAAAGACTAACACTAGTGTCCCACTGTTGCATCTCAATCCTTATAGTTGGTCCAAGGTAATTTTTAATAAACGTAAATAAATCATATCAGACTTTTACTTTTTGTTTTCTTCCTAGTTGCAGTAATGTTTTGATGTACGATTTGTTTTTTGATTTTGTTTTCAGGTGTCTAACATCATATACCTTGATTCTCCTGTTGGTGTGGGGTTTTCTTACTCAAAGAATGAATCTGATTACGAAACCGGTGATATAAAAACCGCGGTTGACTCTCACGCGTTCCTTCTCAAGGTAAATTGTAAGAAATGTTTTTATTCAATGATTGGATTTGGAAAAAAACAAATGCAACTGTATATTGTGAAAGTTTTCAAAGGATTTTGATGAATTTTAACAAAATTAGAGCATAAAGGCCTGATTTCACATTTTTAATGAAAATTTATTAAATTCCTTTGAAATGATATTACCATTGAAAACCAAAGTAACATTAGATTTATTAAAAAAACTAACATTAATGGAATTAAAAATTTAATAAATTGAATAACACTGTAATTTATATAAAGGAATTTACAAAATGATTTCAAGTAATCAATCAAATAACAAAAGTATTTAAAATAGTTCATGAAATATATAGTTGAATAAAAGTAGAATTATACATAAATTTTTATTCTTTCAAATTCAATTATTTTTTTTCTTTTAATAATTTAACAACAACAACAACAACAACAACAACAACAACAAAAATTCTTTCTTTGAATAACCCACCCCCTAAGTTTTTTGGTGTAATTCAGATCACTAAATGCTTCTTTCGAATGTTCTTAACCAGTGGTTCCAAATGTATCCGAAATTTCAATCAAATCCGTTTTACATCTCTGGAGAATCATACGCTGGAATCTATGTCCCAACTCTTGCTTCAGAAGTTGTCAAAGGTAAAGTATCTTCTCCTTTAATGTGTTAACATAATCGAAGATGCATCTTGCTGAGCTTTTTTTTCTCCATTTGTTTGGTTATCTTGCAGGGAACAAAGATGGGTTAAAGCCAGCTCTTAACTTCAAGGTAACAATATTTAACTAGTCAAGCTCAGTTTCATGAATTTAGTTTCAGACAATTTGTTGAACAAGCTCTTGTTTTGGACAGGGATATTTGGTTGGAAATGGAGTTGCGGATTCGGAGTTTGATGGAAACGCTCTTGTCCCGTTTGCACATGGGATGGGACTAATCTCTGATCAGCTCTTTGAGGTTTGTTAATTTAGTTTCTCAATGGATGCTTAATCTTCCACTTCTTTAATCTGTTTAATATATCTAACATCTAACAAGAAAAACCACAGAACGTTACAAAAGTTTGCAATGGAAATTTCTATGAAATAGATGGACGACTTGGTTGCGAGGAACAGTTAACGAAAGTTCTAAAGGTATAATGTTAATTTAAACACATTGAAAATGTTAAGACATCATGTTTTAATCTTTTGTTTTCGTGTCAGGATGTTGACAGGCTGAACATGTATAACATTCTTGAGCCATGTTAACACGGAACATCACTATCCGGTTTTGACATTAGATATCTGCCTACAAGTCTTCTTCAGCTAGGCAAAACCGAAAAACCGTTAGCTGTAAGAAAAAGAATGTTTGGTCGAGCGTGGCCTGTTCTTGCGCCTGTTCGTCCTGGCATTGTTCCTAGCTGGTCTCAACTCCTTGCTGACATCTCAGTTCCTTGCATTGTAAGTAAACCAAAACCTAGTGTCTCTCCGTTTTACCACTTCAGTGTATACGCTGAAACAATAAACGTTTATTTTCAGGATGATAGAATTGCAACAGCTTGGTTAAACGATCCAGCGATCAGGAAAGCTATTCATGCTAAAGAGGTCTTAAACTCTCTTTTTTTTTATCCTATTGCTATATACTATGAAAACAAATCATTGATGTGATGGAACATTTTTACAGGAGAGTGAGATTGGAAGCTGGAGACTTTGCACTGATAAAATCTTGTACGATCACGATGCAGGAAGCATGATCGAATTCCATAAAAACCTCACTCTAAATGGGTAAAGAGCTCTCATTTACAGGTAGTTAAACAAAGCATATAAAAAAGATTCAAAAACCTTAGGCCTTTAGTTTAGAGAATGATAAAACAAGTTTTGATTTGAAGCGGGGATCACGATATGTGTGTTCCATATACTGGCTCTCAAGCTTGGACACATTCTCTTGGATACAAGGTGATTGATGAATGGAGGGCATGGATATCAAATGACCAAGTCGCGGGGTAATCTTTTTCTTTGTCTAGTCGAAAATTATAATTTCTTTTTGTGGATCTCTCAATGTTTTCTACAATTGATGCATATTTTTTGCAGGTACACGCAAGGATATGCAAACAATCTCACATTTTTAACCATCAAGGCAAGCATTGAATCACAATACTCAATTTGGAAAAATGTTTGTTATATTCTTCTGATGTTTATATCCTTGTGGTGGTAATTTCAGGGTGCAGGACATACGGTTCCTGAGTATAAACCGCGGGAGGCTTTGGATTTCTATAGCCGATTTCTAGCAGGAAGCAATATTTAAGAGAGCTTCCTATTTATAAAAAAAAGACTACAGTAAATTGAAAAAAATGTTAGTTCATCTTGTTGTTTATTGACTCATTTGAATAAGAAACATGTTTGTTTTCAGCTTGTGAATGATTGATTCTTCATGCTTCATCTTAAAACATCATGTATTCCTCTTCTTCTACTAGAATGCATGATGTTTATACTTTCCACGTCTGAGCTGTTTGCCGTTCTTCACTGTGCGTAAACTAAACTAGGGATGAACACATTGACTTAAATACTTGCATCTATGAATGTAAATTTCTACTGCTGCATCATCAAGTTTCTGATTTCTTGCTCGATTTTCTATCTAAGTAACCACTAACTTGGCATAATTTTGTATTGCGAATTGAAATCCTGTTCAACAATTCAACAAACTTTTGGAAACAAATGTGAGAGTTAGACAACTTCAAATCAAATATATAGTTTGGGTTTTATTATGGATTGTTGCTCTTGATTCTGGCTTGATGACTTGATGAGGGTAATGTAATTAGTACAGAATTTATTTTGTCATTTAAAGTTATTTCTTCGTATTTCGTATCTTGGGCGACGTTCTGTGTTTACATATACACTTTAGGTCTCATGACTCTCATGGTGGGTTTTGTAACCACATGGTTTGGACTCAAACTCAGCTTCAAGCACTTCTGCTTCTTTGTTTTCGTCTCGGATCTTATTATATAGCCACGATCAAAACGCAGTTTTGGGAATCTACGTGTAAAGAGCATTTTTGCAACTCAAGTGTGTCCAAAAAGAAGTAGCCGAAAAGAAAGTGCGGTTGATACATTACCGAGTTACATTATACTTTCGTTGGTTTAAACGTCACGTCATATTAATTACTTGTAGACTTGTAGTAGACACTGGTTTTAATATAGTTCAGTTTAGGCCTATTTAATGTTTTTGTTTTTAATATCTGAAGGCTCATTTATGAACGCGCAAACATAAAACTATAGAAAAGGTCATTATTTATGATTTCACTAACATAAGCTTTATTTAGAAAAAGTCATTATCTATGTTTCACAAGAACTTAGGTCAATAATTAGTTTTGTAACCACATGGTTTTGGTTTTGGTTTTGGACTCCAACTCAGTTCAAGCTTTTCTGCTTTTCTGTTTTCGCCTGTAATCTTTTATAATGCCACGACCAAAACGCAGTTTTAGAAAATCTACATGGAAAAAACGTTTTGCGACTCAAGTTGAGTCCTAAAGAAAAGTGAGGTTGATAAATTACCAAGTTGCAGTGTCGGTTTTAGAGGTCATACACTACAAGAAAACATGGATTTTCCGACTGCACAAATAGTCGCAGTGTAATCGCTAAATCATGGACTACGACTACGTAGCGACTAATATATGTAGTCGTAAATTAATAGTCCCTAAAGCTCATAGTCGTAAATATAATCGCCTATTAACGACTACATGGCGACTATGCTTCATTGTCGTAGAGTTAGTCATAACGTAGTCGTTATCCATAACGTAGTCGTTATTTTTTACGATTATAATGGGACTATTTAACGATTAGTTCGCATAAACAGAAGTGGTTGTTGTTGTAGTCGGATAATAGTCGTAAAAACTTTGACGACTATGTTACGACTAGTTTACGATTAGTCCACATGAACATAAGTGGCTGTTGTTGTAGTCGGATAAACTTGTTCTGGCTTCTTCTGTCAATATGAACGCGGGAAAAGGAGCTTTACCATCACTATCAACATGTAAGTGTGGCCGAGAACAAAATCGTTATATATCCCTTCGTGGCATGACAATGTCTTTTGATTTACCTTTCACACTCATAAAAGTATTCATGGTGTTGTCAAAGAAATTCTTCTCTATATGCATCACATCAAGATTATGTCGAAGATTGAGATCCTTCCAGTAAGGCAACTCCCAAAATATGCTTTCCTTGTGCCAGTTGTGCCAATTCGCATAGCCAGCCTTCTTCTTTTCATGACCGTTTCCACCGCAGTTTTTTGTTTTTTGGGGATTAACACCATCTATCCGCTCGTAGTAAACTTGCTCACCTGTCAAAGCTTGAGGTGGATACTTATTCAAAACGATTTTTCCTTTCAAGAAGTCTTTTTTATTCTTCCTTAGTGGATGATCATGAGGGCGAGGAAGAAATCTTCGGTGAAAATCAAACCAACACGTCTTCCTTCCATTAGGGAGATAAAATGATTGTGTTTCTTCCGTGCAAATTGGACAAGACAATTTACCATGAGTCGTCCATCCTGATAACATGCCATACGCCGGGAAGTCGCTTATCGTCCACATCAGCACTGCTTTCAGATTAAAATTTTGATTCAAGGATACATCGTATGCATTGATATACTCATAAATTAGCATGTTTTAGCACCCATTTTAGATAGCTTTGCATTCACTTATGCATTCATTTAGCTACATTTGGTCCAAATTGCATTCATATTAGAGTTTAGCAAGTTTTGGCTTAGGATGTTGCATATTGTGCATATTGAGTCTTAATTAGGTACTTTGGAGGCTTGGAGGACCCCTTTGGAGAGTTGGGTGACAAGGAGGAAGAAAAGAAGGGAGCCAAACATGGAGCAGACGAATTTCAGAAGTGTATCGACCTTGGTGTCGACCTACCAAGGTCAATATAGCTCGGCAGGGAAGACGGAGTGCGCATATCGGACGATTGTGTCGAGCTACTAAGCTCGATACACAGGCCACCCAGAGTTTTGAAGACGACGTATCGGGCATTCGTATCGGACTGCTAAGGTCGATACACATCTCATCTGAAGTTGAAGATTGGCGTGTCGGGCATCTGTGTCGACCTGCCAAGGTCGACACACTCCTTGAGGAAACATTTAGCAGCATATCGAGCTGCGTATCGACCTAGCAAGCTCGATACGCTGTCCGATTTTAAGACTTAAACCGGGTCAATACCCGGTTTGTTCCGGGTTGACCCGGGTTGTCCACTGTTCACTATAAATAGGAAAATAACTAATTTTCCTAAGTATCTTTAATCTCTTGTTCTTACTTAGAAAACTTTCTCTTTTGGTTTCTAAGTGATTTTGTAAGACATTTCTTTAAAGGTTATGCAAATCTAGTATTTACCTCTTTTAATCTTTCATCTTTTATCTCTCTATCTATTTCATAGGATTTAAGGGATTAACCATGATTAGTGAGTAGTTTCATTAGAATCTAAAGATGGGTTAGATCTAGGGTGTTTTAAGGGTTAGTCTTGATGCGTAGGATTAGATTCTTCCATTTCCTTCCTTATTTAGTGTTCTAAATGATAGTTTAGCCTTGATCATGCTAAAACTAGGCTTTAGAGAATTTCACACCCACAAGGTGTTTGATGAAATTCCCCAACCAACTAAACAAGGGGTTTACATTCCTAGCTCATAAAAGTGATTGTCTAGGGTGTTTATTGGTAATTTAGAACTGTTTGATAATGCTTGTTAGCTTTGTTTTCACTAATGAAAGTTAGTTCTTGATTAGGATGATTAATGAAGGGATTAGTGCCATGAAAATGGATTAGTCTAGCTATTGAGTTCTAAGCCTAGGGATTAGCTTATATTATGAATGTTTGGCATCAAAAATTGATTCTTGGAACACCTTAGATTGATAACTCCATCCTTGGATTCATTTTAATCTTTTGATAATCTTGATTAGTAGTTAATTAGCTTGATTTGGTTTGTTTGATCAATTAGGTTGTTAGTTAAACTTCAAACCTTTATTTCTAGCTTAGATTAAGAAGTTGTATGCATTCCTAGTGTCTTAACTATATCCATATGGATTGATCCTCAAAAGTACCTACAATGACATGAGTGGGTTTGAGTAATTGTTAAGTCTCACCAAAGAAACCGCTTATCATGCATCGACTCTAGTAGGCCATAATTCTTTTAACTCGTCAATAAGAGGCCGGAGGAAGATATCCAAACTTGCTCCCGGATGATTTGGCCCAGAATTCAGAATTGTAAGAAACAAGCACTCGGTATTCATGCACATACCAGGGGGTAAATTATATGGAGTCAAGATCACATGCCACAAAGAATGATTACAAGACATGCCAAATGGACTGAATCCATCTGTACATAATCCAAGATAGACATTACGGGGTTCTTCTGCAAACCGGAGATGTAGGTCTTGAAAATTTTTCCACTCCGCTGCATCAGACGGATGACACATTTCTCCCTCCTTTGCTTTGTGTTCAGCATGACATCTCATTGCCGATGCAGTCTTTTCGCTCTGATACATTCTTTTCAATCTGCCAGTAATAAGTATATACCACATAAGACTATATGGAACTTTGGTTCTCTGTCGTCCGTTGTTAGGCTTCCATCTTGGTGCATCACAAAATTGACACTTATCCCACTTTTCATCCTCTTTCGAGAAGATCATACAATTTTTAATACAAACATCAATTCTATAATATGGGAGGCCTAAATTGCGCATCAATTTTTCTGTCTCTTAATGTGAACTGGTTGATTGGTTTCCCTCCGGTAAATACTCGTTCAGCATCTCGCAAATCGAATTCACACACTTTTCACTCATATTATAATCTATTTTATTTTGCAGGATCCGGGCAGCTAAAGATAACTGCGAGTGACCTTCGTGACAACCCTCGTATAATGGATTTTTTGCTCCTTCTAAAAAGTTGTAGAATTTTTTTGAATGGTATGCATCGTTCACCATATCTACATGCCTATCTTCTACTACATTACCCACTTCTTCACTCCCACTTATATACGTCGTATTTACATAACTCATTCCTAAATCCATATTGAATTTTTTTCCATGCTTATACCAAACATAGTAATCTAGTATAAATCCTCTACTATACAGATGATTCCAAACTTTTGACCCCGAGATAAATTTGTCGTTTTTGCAAACACTACAAGGGCAGTGAAACTTACCCCTATTGCTTTGCACTAGAGGTTGGTTGTTTGCAAATGTCATGAATTGATCGACCCCCGCTATATACTCTGCTGAGAAATTCCCCGTCTCTTCATCGATCCTCTTATACATCCAATCCCGAAAATTATTATAATTGTAATTTCCCGACATTACAATTATATAAAAAAAACTTATTTTTTTTCAATCCAAATAATAATACTCTCTTTTTTTTATACTTTGAGTGTTTAAGGATGAGTGGATGAGAGGAAGCAATGCGCGGTGGTTTGTATATATAGACAAATTTGGCGACTAAAAAAGGACCGATTTACAACTACATAAGAAATCAGGTACACCAACCACTAAACAAAGAAAGCGTGGTATACTAGTTTTTTTTTTAAGACTAAAACGCGACTGTTGTGCGACCCGCCGAAAGAGCAGCTTATTGGTCGGAAATTGGCGACTAATTTACAACTAAAATTCCGTGATGTCAGTGTAGTCGTAAATCAGTCATAATTTTACGAGTAAGTTACGACTATTATGTGTAATCGCCATTTAGCGACTGTTTTGCGACTGTCTTTTTTTAACCACACAATAGTAGCAAGATAGTCACAAATTAGTCGTAAAATGTTACGACTACTTTTGTAGTCGTAAATTGTAGTCGCGAAATCGCTGTTTTCTTGTAGTGATATTAACTACCTGTAGAATGGTTCTTAATATAGTTTAATTTAGGCGTTTTTCATTTCCTTATATCATCAAGTTCATATATCAACGCGTATACATAAAAAGTTTAGAAAATGGTTTTTATTTATTGCTCCACTTATAACATAAGCTTAAATCCATCTTAGTTCCATAAGTACTTTGCTTTATGATTGATAGCTTCATCGGCATATGAGACATGAAGCTTCGACATTTTCTTCTTGGACGAGGCAGAGGAATTGCAGAGTTTTGGGAGAGAAGACTTTCCTTTGTACGCTTTGCACACTTGTGCCACAAAATCATCCATATCCTGCATCCCCAAAAACATAAATAAACAACACATTTTTACTTAATTAAAACAAATCTAAATAAATGTAGTCAAGATTATTCATGAAAACAAGAGTTATACGTCATAGAGTGGTTTGCCGTTGACTGTGACCCATGGTACATATTCATGTTTCGGCTTCAAACTAAAAGTCTGGTTTGCATACTCCATTATGAGCTGAAATAACAAAACAAAAATGGTTATACATAGGGTTATATAATAATCAAATATATGTGTACATTATAATTTTTTGTTTTTGTAAACTTACATTTTTAGAGAGATCACCGGAGTAACAATCTTTGATATCTTTCTCACCTCCATATTTCTTAACACATGATGATTCCCAGTTTTTCGTATTCTTTTCAACGCACCTTATGAACCAGTAGTGCATTTTCTGCGTTCCAAAACCATTACATCTTTTGAATTAAAACTATAGCAATGTAAGGCTTTTAAACCTGATTAAAAACCATAAAAATTGACAACCCTTGAACCGGGTGACCGAAACAAACCGGTTGATTTCACTAATTTTCTTACAAATTTTAAAACATTTTTAAAATGTTTTCTCTAAATTTTCATTAGTTTTTTTTTTATCCCATACATAGTTAATTGAAAACAACAAAATTGTAAGTTTTTATTTAAAACTCTTAAAAACCATAGTAAACAAGTGCATTATAAAATACCGGATCGGGCCAAGTTCTTATGGCGCAAGCTTCAATGGCGTTTAGTTTGCATTCCTCTTCACCATGCTTCACAAAAATTTCATAATTAATTAGAACTTAGTAAAAGATAAACATATAGAAGTATGTAAATATTCTATATATTAAATGTATAATATTTATTGACAATATTGTGGAGCTTCTAGATCCTTCTATATATTTCTATAAAAACAAACAACTGATTTAAACGATCTATAATCTTATAAACATGAAGAAAAAAATAGTTTATCAACAAGAAGATATGTTTTGAAAAGTACTCCTTAAAAATATCATAAAGATCATTCACAACTTGTAGATCATTCTAACAAATCTTATACCAATACACTGAGAAAAATTGGGTAACTAAAATTAAAGAACCTCCGCTTAACAAGAAAACTAGAAAACAAGGAGGAGGAGAAATTGAAAAGAACCTGGCAAGTAACTGTCAGATCATCGGAGACACGAGCGTTACCGAACGGAACAAGCTTTAGATCGGTGATTGTGTGGAGATCGGAGTTAAAGATTTTCACTAGACCATCGGCTATGAATTTCTGACAGTAGGGACAAAGTGATTCGTAGTAAAGGTCGAGTTTCACTTTGTCGGATTCATCTCCAGCCACAAAGTTGTGTGAGAATGTGAACAGAAGGCAAGCTAAGAAGAAGAACACAAACTTGTTTAAAAAAGAAGAAGAGGCCATTGTTGAAAGTACTCTTAGTAAAGAGTTTGAATTGAGTGGCTCATGACGAATGCCTAGTGTATACATTTATAGATAGTTTTATTTTACCGTTACCCTCACTGATATTTTACTAGTTGGTGATACTTGGTAATAATTTTCACGCGGGGTCTATTTTTTTGACTTTTGTGTCCATAGTAGTAACTCAAGCGTAGATAAACACCAGATGCTAATAGTTTGTAAAATCTTACAATGAATCAATAATTATCCAATAAAAGCCGGTATAAACATGATCACAAATATACTACTATATAAAATAAAGTGATCTTGATATTAGTAAGGATCCCTAATAATAAATTAAAAGTTACAATAGCCGTAGTTTCTACTGCTACCTGAGTTGGTCTCCATGTATCTTTCAAATTGATACATCTTTCAAATTGCAATATCTGGTTAAACTCTCTAAACTTTAATAGTTTTTGAAAACAATTAATAAGCTCGTTCTTGGGGTTTCTCTTCGTTTTGAACTAAGATAGATGTGTATTTCCCCCTTTAAACAATGCTTATGCTATTGAGTAAGTTTGAATAAACTCAACTTTCCGTTTCATCAAGAATGTTCACTTAGAAAAAAAAATCAATTTATAACTAGAGTACAACGAACTATAGTACTACGTTTCTGCTAATTATAAAAAAACTTGTAACAAGATTAATCACGTGAGAGAGAAAATATATTTTTCTGTGTGAATTTTTATGTAAGTTATGTTTTTTCAATTTATAAATTTATAGGCCTTTTAAGCGCTTTCTTTTATATTTTATTCAGATGCATGTTGATAAAATCATGAGTGTGTTCCCCATAAAGGATACAATCAATAACAGTTTTTGTTACTTTAAATTGTAGTGTTTACCCAAAAAAAAATCTTATGGATCTACTATTTTTTAGGTAGCAAAATTCTGAAGAGTGATATTAACAAAAGACGAATGAATATTTTTCACCGCCATAGTTTTCGGTTTTGTGACAATAGTCCGAGTGAAAATTGTACTAAACAAGAATCTAATTGACTTGTTTAGTGTAGGCAATGTTTTTGAATTTTACCCGTTTTTTTTTTTCGAAAAACATTTAAGGTAACTATGAAAAGAAAAATTTAGATTGAGAAAATTCAAAAATTGTTTAGTATATAATTCATTGAGAAATAAATATATATATTATATTATTAGCTTAAAATTCTTTTGATTATTGAACTAGTGATTCAGGATCCAATTGTTAGATACTTTTAATATAGAAGTCTAGTAAATAAATAAAGTATAATTTATTTTTTAATATTAATTTTAAAACACTAATAAGTCTACAAAAAAAGATTGTTGTGTGTTACAAAACAAACCAAGATTTATCCTCATCGGATTCGGATCCTAATCTACTTAAGAAAATTCTTAAACTCTTATAATTTATAAGAAATGATTTTTATATAGGTTTCTAACTAGAACTATAGCACAAGTAAATTCCAGCTAAGAGTTTTGACATTTCTTCTCAAATTTCAATATTCTTTCTAAAAGTTAAAGAACTTTGGTATACATCTTTAGGATAGTAGAGACAGTTAGATGCTAGTTCGACCTAAGGCACATTCCTTTCAATTCATTCAAAATAAGTAATTTTTGTTTTGGTGACGTGAAAGGAGTTGATTACATTCAATTTTGGTTTTCATTAATAACTGTTTCTACAAATACCAAATTTTGATTTCATAATTTTGTAGTATCACTACAAAAGAAAAGAAAAACTGTTTATAACAACTAAATAAATCATAACTAATCGCAATTGATAACTAAATGAGGATAGTGTAAGAGCATCTCGATCGCTTAAGATATCTTCAAGCATATCTAACACATGAAATATTAACATAATTTATTTATATAATTAAATTTTAAATTATAAAAAGAATCAACAAATTATTAATGAATATGTGTAAAAACGTTTTTTGAGCCGTTGCCAAAGTCTCTCATTTGAGAGACGCTTCTATTTCTCTTTCATACTTTTTTATTTTTTTTTATTTTTTTATTAGTAAGAGACGGTGCTTTTGCACCGATAGAGATACTCTAAGTAGTGTGCATAGTATTTCTTGCTGCTTCAGATATACGTGAAAAAGCGTTTTTGGCGTTTAACACATCGACTTGCACACCTAACTCAAGTTGAGCCTAGAACAAAAGTGTGGTAAATAAAGTACTTGCTTCGGTTTAGACGTCATATTAATTACTTGTAGAAATGGTCTAAATAATTATATAATTCGTTGTCAAAAAAATAATTATATGGTTTAATTTTAGGTGTTTTTAATTAGAAAATAAATAAATCAGAAGGTTCATCAATGCGTAAACAAAAACGAAAGAATATGTTGGAAATTTAAGTGAATCGTTGTAACCGTTGATGAACTGTTGTAACCGTTGATGAACTGTTGCAACTGCTTAAATGAACTTTTGCAACCGTTTAAATGAATCATTGCAACATTTGGGTTTATGGCTACATGTTTTGAGTTTATGGTTACAACCATTGGTAATTAACCTTTGTAACATTTGTGATCTATAAAATGAGTTGTTGGCATTGCCAAAAAGATTACAACAAACAGTTACAAAAACAGAGAAATAAGAAAGAGAGAAAGAGAGATATTCATTGTTCCAACGGATTATTAAAGATCTTTGAAAAAACACATATCAACACTAGAACTATAGTGTGTGTGTCTCTGGTATCTTTCCTTAGAACAAGAAAAAACTTTGGTTGTCTTATCCTACAAGGGATTTCGTTTAACCCAAGGCTTAATAAAGGGTCGAAATATTTTTTAAAGAAAGTGTCCTCGTGCACGATTCAATCATTATCTATGTTCACAATTCATCAGTCCGGGTTACAATAACCAACAATTTTAAAGAGTATTTTCTTGTGAACTATGGCTAGTGTGTATGTGCGAGAGATGACATCCAAGTTTGGAAAACTGGATAAGTTTGAGGGAGTAGATTTTCTAAGATGGCAAAAGAAGATGCATTTTCTCCTCACGACGCTCAACGTAGTGTACGTTCTAAGAATGCCAGTGCCTACTGTGCCAGAGGATGCCGAGAATGAGTTTGTGGAGGAGACAAGGAAGCAACTTAAATGGGAAAACGACGATTACATATGTCGTGGAAACATTCTAAACGGTATGTCAGATCCACTCTTTGATGTTTATCAGGATGTTGAATCCGCAAAAGAGTTGTGGGATGCGTTAGAAGTACATGGCAGAGGATGCTTCTAGTAAGAAGTTCCTTGTGAGTAACTTTAATAATTACAAGATGTCTGATTCTAAACCGGTTATGGAGCAAAACAATGAATTGCTTCGCATCCTAGGGCAATTCGCCCAACACAACATGAAGATGGATGAATCCATCTCAGTGTCGAGTATCATCGACAAGTTACCACCTTCATGGAAGGATTTCAAACACATGTTGAAACAAAAAAAAGGAAGAGTTGTCACTTGTACAACTTGGCAGCCATTTGCGCATAGAGGAATCTCTAAGGGCGCAAGAGGGAGGAAAACCCAAAGAGGCTGTATATTCTTCCATCATTATGATGAAAGAAAATGGGAGTTTTAAGATGAATAATAAAGGAAAGAAACACCCCTTTAATAACAAAACTAACTATGGATATAACAAAAGGCTTAAGAGCGTTTGTTAGAATTGTAATAAGCGGGTCACTTGAGATGTGATTGTAGGGAAGGATAAGAATGGAGCGGGAGAAAACCGTTCGAGGCAAGGGTCTAAGGACCAAGGACCATCCACTCATCAAGGTCAGATCTCTCCTTTTGATTCATATTCTAATATGAACTATGTATCAAAGATTTCTGAGGCATTTTATGTGGAAGATGATGAAGTGACATGGTGGATTAACTCGGGTGCAACAACACATGTTTGCAAAGATCGTGGCTGGTTCAAGACATATGAACATGTTCAAGATGGATCTGTACTTCATATGGGAAACGAGTCAACAGCCCCTATCATAGGCCGTGGAAAAGTGGTGTTAGAATTTAGTTCCGGGAAAACTCTTAATCTTGAGAATGTACTTCATGTACCCGAAATTAGGAAAAACTTAGTCTCTGGTAATGTTTTAAATAAGTGTGGTTATAAACAAGTGTATGAATATGATAAGTATGTCTTATCGAAGTGTGGTGTATTTGTTGGATTTGAATATTTCTGTAATGGCATGTTTATGCTTAATATTAATAAAGTTATCGATTCTATTTATATTGCAAGTTCTAGTAAAAATGATACTTCTCTATGGCACGCTAGATTAGGTCATGTACATTATAAGCATATGATTAATATGTCTAAGGAATGATTAATTCCAACTTTTGACATGAATATAGAAAAATGTAATATTTAAATGTTGAATAAGATAATTAGACAGCCTTTCAAAAGTATTGAAAGAAATGCTGCAGTGTTAGGTCTAATAGTGATCACATAGTGATCTATGTGACTTGCATGCTATCGCATCTTTAGGAAACAAAAAGTATTTCATCACGTTCATTGATGATTATAGTCGTTTTTGTTATGTGTATTTATTGCATGCTGAAAATGAGGCCCTAGATAAGTTTAAGATTTATAAAACTGAGGTTGAATTGTAACAAAGTGACTTGATTAAAACATTACGCACCGATAGAGGTGGAGAGTATTGTGATCCTATATATTTCCAATCAGTAGGCATTATACATGAAACTACGGCTCCGTATATACCGCAACAAATAGGTGTATCAGAGAGGAAAAATAGAATGCTAAAGAAAATGGTTAATTCCATTTTATCCTACTCATAATTGAGTGACGGATTTTGGGGTGAAGCCATGTTAACGACTTGATATTTATTAAACAGGGTTCCTAACAAAAGGAACAACCTTATCCCTTATGAACTTTGGTATAAAAAAAACCAAACTTGAGCTACCTTCGAGTTTGGGGATGTAGGGCTGTAGTTAGATTACCGCAACTCAAGATTAAAACCTTGGGAGAAAGAGACATTGATTGCATCTTTATTGGATATGCTGAGCATTCATAGCTTGTAGGTTTTATGTCATATAACCTAATGATTATGTATCAGTTCACACGATAATTGAATCAAGAGATGAAATATTTGATGAAAATCGTTTTTCATCCATATCCATACCAAATAATATGGTTCCTAGTACAAATGGAACTAAAGAAGGAAATGAAACATTTATGCCTTCTAACGTGTCACCTTTGCTCCGTAGGAGCAAGCCAGGGAGGATTGAAAAAAATTTCGGCCCTGATTTTCAAATTTATTTAGTTGAGGGGTCAAGAGATGAGATTGGTTTCCAATACACATATTGATATCATATTGATAATGATCCTAGGACTTATGGTGAGGCTATGAAGTCTCAAGACGTTGCATTTTGGAAAGAAGCAATAAATGATGAGATGGACTCCATCATGGGAAATAATACGTGGGTCTTATCAGATCTCCCAACTGATGCCTGGTAATGAGCATAAGGTGTGTAAGTTGATAAAGTAATTGTATGAGCTAAAGCAAGCACCTAAGCAGTGGCATCAAAGGTTTGATGAGGTTGTCTTATCAAGTGGATTTAAGTTAAATCAGTCGGATAAGTGTTTATATAGCGAATTTGATGAGTCCGGTAATGGAGTAATCATTTGTTTATATGTTGATGACATGTTGATCTTTAGCACCGACTTTAGACAAGTAGAGCTTACAAAAGCATTTTTGTCATCAAGTTTTGCCATGAAAGACATGGGAGATGCAGATGTGATTCTTGGAATTCGAATCAAACGTGAAAGGAAAAGAATATATTTGACACAATCTCATTACATTGAGAAAGTACTTAAGAAGTTCAATTGTGGGAATTGTTCTCCAATGAGCATTCTCATGGATGTGAGTGTGAAGCTTATGCCTAACATGGGAAAAGCAGTGTCACAACTCGAGTATTCACAAGTAATTGGCTTCTTAATGTATGCCATGACGAGCACCAGGCCAGATATAGCTTATGATATAGGAATGTTGAGTAGATACACTAGTAATCCTAGTACTCAACACGGGTAAGCCTTAAGACGGGTGCTTAAATACTTGAAAGGAACCATAAATTATGGTTTGTCTTATGATGAATTTCCTTCGATCCTAGAAGGGTATTCAGATGTAAGTTGGATCACCAACGTGGAAGATCATTCTTCTACAAGTGGTTTAGTGTTTTTGTTTGGGGAGGTGCCATTTCATGGGATTCTAAAAAGCAAACTTGCATTACAAGTTCAACTATGAAATTTGAATTTGTAGCATTAGCGGCTACCGGTAAAGAGGCAGAATGGCTAATAAATTTACTCTATGAGATTCCATTGTGGCCGAGACCAGTATCACCTATATCTATCCATTGTGATAGTCAAGCTACATTGGCTAAGGCATATATCCAAGTGTATAATGGTAAGTCGCGACACCTGGGCGTTAGACATAGCGCGGTACGTGAGCTGATCACTCATGGGGTGATATATATAAGTAATTCAAAGCTAAAAGTGAAGGATTTTATAGGGTTCATGTACCCCATTGAATTTGTTCGGTCTCAACATAATCTAGCGGATCACTTGACAAAAGGATTGGCTAGGGACTTGGTAACTAAGTCGGCTTAAGGGATGAAGTTAAAGACCATTTAAAATCTTTAGTGATGGGATACCCAATTCCCCATAATACGATGTTAGAGACTGGATTCAATGTGGAAAGCCCACACTTAAAGATTGAAGCACATGTTATCATATCATCCCAAAGAATGTGCTTGTACCTGTAAGAAAGGGATAGGTTGAAGTTTTCTTCTTCATAGATATTTTGAAAAAGTGAATTTTGCAAGTACATGGTCAATGTATCTACCTATATGAGTGTGAAGTGCAGCCACTTCAAAAAGCTAGGACTTGACTTTGTATGGGCTCATGAATGGATAGGGACACATGACTTATAATAGTGTCAAATATAAACACTTAGAGTAGTGTGAAAATTTGTTTGTGTATTATCTTCATGTGCCCAAATGAGTTGAAATGATTATATCCATAGGACACCCTGATTTTCGGGCATTTGGAATGTGTAATATCACTAAGATGAAAATTCGTTACGACATTTTCATTTATGCATGAGTTTGATTTATGTGTTGTTTATTTAATCTAGTGAATCTATGATTACACTTAAATGGGGGAGGAATGTTGGAAATTAAGTGAATCGTTGTAACCGTTGATGAACTGTTGCAACTGCTTAAATGAAATTTTGCAACCGTTTAAATGAATCATTGCAACCTTTGGGTTTATGGTTACATCTTTTGAGTTTATAGTTACAACCGTTGGTAATTAACCTTTGTAACCTTTGGTGATCTATAAAAAGAGTTGTTGGCATTCCAAAAAGATTACAACAAACAGTTACAAAAACAGAGAAATAAGAAAGAGAGAAAGAGAGAGATTCATTGTCCCAGCGGATTATTAAAGATCTTTGGAAAAACACATATCAACACTAGAACTCTAGTGTGTCTCTTGTATCTTTGCATAGAACAAGAGAGAACTTTGTTTATCTTATCATACAAGGGATTTCGTGTAACCCAAGGCTTAATAAGGGTCGAAATACCCTTTAGGAAAAGTGTACTCGTGCGCGATTCAATCATTATCCAAGTTCACAATTCATCAGTTCGGGTTACAATAACCAACAAAATATAAGCTTAAATCCATTTTAGTTCGGTAATTAGTTTGATATTTAATTTCTTTCTTCATTGGCATAGGAGACTTGAAGCTTCGACACTTTGTTCTCATGCGACTTAGACAAAGCAGAGGAATTGCAGATTTTTGGGAGAACAATCTTTCCTTCGTACGATTTGCAGACTTCGGCCACAAACGCACAGGGACTTTGTACATTCTGCATCTCCAAAAACCAAAAACATAAATAATTATTTAGCATAAAAAAACACAATTAATTAGTACGTGGTCACTGGTCAGTCATGTTTTTAAGCGATTAAAAATGAAAATAAATGAAGTCAAAATATTCATGAAAAGAAGAGTTAATTAATAAGAAGTTATACTTCATCGAGTGGTTTGCCGTTGAGTGTGACCCATGGTACATATTCATGTTTCAGATTCAAACTCAAAGTCATGTTTGCATATCCAAGTATGAGCTCCAATAACAACAACAAAAGTGATTATACGGTTATATATTTATTTCACAATTCCCATTGAAATAGGATCCACGCAAGGAAAAGCACTTGCCATTTGTTGGTTATTAGGGGCATCCCGAAAACGTCTGATGTGTGTGTTTATAAATATTAGAATATTTAGAGCATTCCCATTGAAATGTTGTTTTCGCCGTTAACGGAATAGAAATATTAACTAACGAGAAATTGATCAATGTTGTTTTTGGCTAAACAACACAAAGTTCATGTACTAATATTCAAAAAATTTGAAATTGGAATACTAATTAGTACACCAAAATTGTTCAGGCTCTAATCTGCTACACTTCTATAAGTTCGGGTACGAATTGATCGTTTTCCCGGTTTATACCTTAGATTTTTGTTTAGTAGAAACCGATCTATACCGGATATAGATTACAATTGTATATAAACCCTTTGTACATCGACTTTTACAATTAACAGAAACATAATTCATATTTCCAAATACTCTCGAGCTCATCTTCGTCTTCTTCACGAGAGATATTCTTCTAATACAAACCCTAATGATAACAATTATAATTCCATTCACTATATAAACAAGACTAGTTTTTTTTCTAAAAACGTATATCATCCTCTTCTACAACTATGATACTTAAAAGACAAATATCAAAAGCTTATAGCAATGAATTGTTTTTCTACTGTTTTCCACCGTGAAATCGTGGAAGCAATACACCACCACTTCCAGTGAAACGCTTGAGATAGTTTTTGTGGATAAACATGTAATAAATTTGTATTTACAACATTAGGAAATTATAACGTTACAATATTATAAAATCGTTGATTAATTATTTTTTTTGTTTAAACTCTCTTCTCTCTGCTCTAATATCTCTCAGAGAGAGAGAGTGGTTCCATCGTTTTCTCTGCTTTAATTCGTAAATTGGTTCCAGCTTGTCCGTATTTTTGTTTGTCTTTTGTTTGATCTTTTCCGATTTCAATCGGATTTTGTTAATAGTCTTCGCTCTTCGGAAGATGTCAAAATCTTGATTGAAGGTGGTGTCCATATAATTTGATCCTTTAGCTAGGAAGCAACATAGTTCTTCTCCTCGGTTAATTTGTGGATTTTGTTTTCCCTAAAGAGGTATGAAACTACGGTTAACTTAATATGTGGCTCAAGGAATGTTGCAGTAATACGAAGCTTGTGAGTATTTTTGAAAGCTCAAGTTATGAAAGAAAGAGAACAAAATTTAGTCTAAAAAAAAGTAAGAGAATAAAAAATTTATGTATTAACAATGTCACAGTAAAAATTTAGCGGCACCATTTTCACCTTATTCCAAAGTTACATTGTCTTTCTCTGAGCCGCATACCTTTGGGATAAGCTAGTTGCCATGTCAGCAATTTATCTTGCCATTCACCGATGATGGGTCCTCTGTTTTCAAGTTGTAGAGCTTCATGATATCACTTCCATCCACCAGAGGTTTTACATCCCAGATATTATCAAGACACAGTTCAAGAATTGTGCCCTGAACCGTTAGATAAATCTCTCTTTTCTTGTCATCCGTACACAGCAATAGTGATGTTAAGAGTGCAACACCCCATAAGTCTTTGATATCTCTAAGAAGAAACCCTGCGAGTACTCTTATTTTCGATGTAGCCGGGAGCTCCGGATCATCTCGAGAGATGGATTCCAAGTTCTCAATAACATCAGTGTCCCACTCACGTTTGTCCACTTGTACGTCATCATTCTTCAACTGAAGAGGAAGAATCAACGATAGGAATCTCCCCGTGGAACGGTGTATATTAACAACCTGCACAAGACGGATTTTGTTACCATGCCAGTTCCAAGAAAGATGTTCAAGAGTGAAGAAAATTCTAGAACAAATTAAGGAGAAGAAGAAATGTCTAGTAGCATCTCAAGGATAAGAGTTTTATGAAGTATTCGAGAAATAAAATAAAGAATTATAGAGAATTTAAAGATGTCAAGTCAGCCTACCGTTTCAGCGTCACTGCTCTTCCGCTTCATGGAGACTTTAAAGATGTAGTTGACAACGGGAACCTGGAAAAATGGTTCATGATTTGTTTGCTTAAGACATCGAAACTCAGATTTAGCTAATAATCCAGAAAGAGCTCAAATACTTATTGAATCACCGTACCAATTTTCCCTTGTTATCCTTGTAAACCATTTTCCTAAACGGTAGAAGCAGAGCCGCATACAGAGCATGCCTTCTTTGTTCACCCTAAAACAAAAAACAAGAAGTATTAAAAAGAAGTCAATAAAACAAGAAGTGATGGAGACAGACTAATAACTCACGCTGAAGTTTCCGAGCCCAGGTGTTTCAATGAGGTTCCACATAGCTTCCATGTAGGCTCGGCAAAGGCTAAAGAAGCGATCCGTGTGATGCAAGATAAGACTAGCAGTGTCAAATAACTAAATTTGCCAAGTGCTGGATGTAAAAAGCCTAGACAAAAGAGACAAACCTGCCACAGTTCTCAGGCGATGCAGGGTCAGACGACGAGGGAAGAGCAAAGACAAGCCCAAATAGTTTCAAATCAGAGAGGTAGGTTACTGCCGAAACTGGTCTGTTCCCAGATATCATCGAATCGATCTGCACCAGTGAATCAATTTGTGTGTAAAAACAAAAAAAAGTCCTAAGAAAGAGAGGCAAGAAAGTGCTTATCCTTACTTCGTTTCCGATCCGCTCTCTGCTGATTTTTACTGCAAGAGCTTCCCTGACTTCCTCACTGGAAGCAGCTTTTTTAACTTCTTCATTCAAAGTAAAGCCAAACCTTGCAGCTGTTCATGAAGCCAAAGACTGAGAAAACGATAACCACAGAGATCATAAACGAAGGATATGGGACACGAAACACAAATACCAAAGCGTATAGCCCGAAGAACTCGCAAGGGATCTTCAAGAAAAGTAACTTGCGCATGCAATGGAGTAGCAATTCTTCCAGACTTTAGGTCATCAATGCCTGTGGTTGTATATCATCCTTGTAAACCACCTAACACGAAAATAAATGCCGAATGAAAACAACTATGATGAAACTAACCTCTTCCTGTAAGATCTTCTACTAAGCCAGAGTGAACGTTGTAGAATAAGCTGAGAAACATAAGACAAGTCACAATTTGCATTCAATGATACGCATATCATTAGGTACTGCCACTTATATATATCTCTCTCTCTTGACAAAGATGAGAGTACCTATTTATAGTTAAGTCTCTCCTATAAGCGTCCTCTTCTGGGGTTGCAAAATCCTATATAAAAAAGGGGGCATAATTAAAACCCGTTTGTCTTCGAAGCAAAGACATATCTACAAATAACAAAGAGAATTAAAAAAATTGTAGCAGTACCACTACAGGAATGCGACTATTTCCTTCGTATTTTTCACGTCTCAAGTGTACAAGATCTATCGAGTGGTTATAAAGACGCATCTTTACTGTCTCCAACGGTGGTTTATCTTCTTCACGTTTACTGAAAATGGCACAAAATAAAATCAAGTAAGCATAAGATTCAGCAGGGAACACAACAGAATAAATGAAACTTCACAATTTCAAGAAACCTTTTTATTGCTTGGCCTTGTACTTCCTCCTCCCCTTGAGAACGTAGATAACCGTTGAGCTTAAAAAGAAATTGACTTCCGGACATTTTTTCGATTGCGATGTCAATATCATTAGAATCTTGCCCTAGAAGCTGGAAACAGAGAGATAAAGCAAACATTAACACTATTATATACTTGGAGAAAGTTCCAAAACTCATGAAAGGATCCTATATAAGAACCCAAGAATCTTAATCTGAAAAAAAAGGAAATTTTGGGAGTTGAAGAGAGTACCTTGTCGCGCACCCAACCACCGGCGACGCGAAGCTTTGTCTCGGGACTGAAATTTCGGACGGCACGGAGAAGC
The DNA here is from genome assembly GCA_020283515.1 of Alliaria petiolata. Classification (NCBI taxonomy): domain Eukaryota; kingdom Viridiplantae; phylum Streptophyta; class Magnoliopsida; order Brassicales; family Brassicaceae; genus Alliaria; species Alliaria petiolata. The sequence continues at coordinate 29,920,358 of JAHZTW010000004.1, read as the reverse complement.
AGATCGAAAATTTGCTGTTCGGTCTCAGTGACGTAGCCACCATCAAGATTAGGTACTAGCATATGCATAGAGATTTTTATATAAAGTTAAAAATACTATATGTTAAGTGTTCTCGAAAAGATAATCATCATGGTGCGAGCAAGTTTATACTTTTTATATCATATCTCTTAGTCGCATGCAAAACATAAGAGAGCTCTCCTTACGTATTTACGATTAAAGAAATAGTCAAAGTGAAGTCAACATATTTGTTAGTCACTTGACTCACTTCCTTTTGGTTCTCGCTCCTCTGCACGTGCAAAAGAGGCACGTGTAGGAATTTTTTGTTCATCTCCAATAATATAACCCACATAAAAATGATATATATTGATCATTCATAATTAATGACGGAAAAGTGAAAACTCCTCACCATATTATGTATGTTAGATATTGGATTAAAATTGAAAATCTATATAAGAAGATTCATAAAAATTACGTAGTGCCGCTTAATTTCCATGAAGTTGGATATGAGATGTATAACAATTACTTAAGGATTCGATAATTTTATATAGTGAATTCTGAAAAGCAACAGAAGATCAACTTAATATAAGAGGTTGATAAAAGTTAGATTTTGGTATTAATCTTTAGCACAACAACAAATGTTGCCATGGCCACCATTCTCTCTTACATCTATTTTAATTACCATAATTAAACAATTAGTTTTTTTTATATAAAAAAACTAGAAAGAGAATGATATGATTCTTGATTTTAGATGTGATTTGAAAAAATATAAACGTATTACCTTTTGATTGGCAAGTCAATAGGAGAGAACATATAACGAGGACGACTACAAATTGAAGCTTTGATAATGCCATTTTTTTGTTGGTATTATGTAAACTTTCAAATGATCAGTTTTTTATTTGTTTGTTTGTTCTTGCTGTGAAGAGCTCTTAAGAACATGCCTATAAGTCCGAGAGAGAAAGAGAGTCAATATTTTATTGTGTTGAGATTTCTTTCTTATTGAGATATTCCGTCTGAGAAAGAGAGTCAATATTTTATTGTGTAAAAAACAAATCGAAAACTTAAGGTATCCAAATCGAATCCAAGATGTAATAGATTTGGTTTTAAAATGGTAGTTATTTTTTACTAAAAAAAAACTGAAAAAACCGAGAAAACCGAACCAAATATCCATATTGAACAGTCTTATGAGAGGCACCAATTTTACGGGTTCAATCGCAGGTCCGGATTAGATCTAAAAAATGATTTTACCTGTATACATCAACAAACTCTACCAAACACCAACTTTATATTTTACAAACAAAACAAATATATTATTTTATTTCATATTTCTTATATACGGTCTAAACGGATATACAACTTATCCAAAAAATCAGATAATCTTTCTCATTTTCAAACTGAACAAAAAAACCTTCTTTAATTTTTTTTTTTTTTTTAAACAAAAAAAAATTCCCGCCAGGTCTTAGGATATCTAGGTGCTTAATATATAAGTTTGATTATCAATATATATAAAAAAATTGAACTAATTTTTTTTCATAAATTTAAAACAATAACAAAATAAAAGACCAATAAGTATGTGAATGTCTAAATTTAACATTATAAATTAAAAAAAAACATTAAAATTATAGCATATCTCACATCAACCGATCTTTAATATTTCTATTACCATTCTTTTCACTTTTTCGGGCGGCATGGTAAAATATTTGTCAAAATTTATATTTCATCTGATTGAATTGGTGAGATAAACTGTAAGAACTAAAAACTAAAAACTAAAAATCTTATATTTTACTATCACAAAGCCACAAACAAACCTTTGTTTCATATAAAAGACTTTTGAAATCATTTTTTTTTGAATTGTTGTCACCCACGGTTGAATATGTAGCCGGGTCACGGGTTGATAGTGGTTGAACTAAATTATCTTACGGGTCAGCGATTTTACTGGTCCGACCGCGGGTTTGGGTCGGATCTAAAAACATTAATTTTTCCTACACATCAGCAATCTCTATCAAACACCAACTTTATATTTTACAAACAAAAAAATCTATTATCAAATCTCATATTTTTTTTATATTCGGTTCAAACGGATATATAACTTCCTCGAAAACTAATAAAATCTTCCTTATTTTCAGGTTGAAAAATTAAAAAATTTACGCCCTCATGGATTAATGATATACAATATGTTATTGTTACAATATGTTATCCCAAATTTTTACCCAAAAAAATATTCCCGCCCTCAAGAGCGGATCCGAATCTAAAACCAAACAACAAATAAGTCGAAAACATTTTTCTTTTCTAGCACAAAATGTTATATTTTACAAATAATTAATTAATCAAAGGAGTCACAATTTCTCTATATATCATTTCTACAATATGTTAGTTAGTCCAGAAAATATTCTCGCCTTCACGGGCGGGTCAGAATCTAGTATATATATATATGATCATTTTCATTCTCCCAAGAAGAACAAATGTACTTACTATTAAAGTGGATTAAACTTTCTCATTAATTATGATGAAATATACGTAAGGTCGTATATATAGTCTGAGTTAAGCTAAAGGAGACTTAACCTAAGCTAACCAAATCAACTAAACCAACAATCCCCCCCCCCCCTGGTTGCCTCGGCTAAATCAGGCTTATGATCTCCCTGTGATCCGGCCTTGACTCTCCATTCAAACCGTTGCACAAGATTTGCCAATGTCACTTCGGCCAACACCAATCCAAATCCTATTCCAGGGCATAGCCTTCTTCCTGATCCAAATGGAATATATTTGAAATCCCGTCCTTGAAAATCCAAAACTGAATTTATATGTCTCTCGGGTCTAAATTCTTCTGCATCTGATCCCCATGTAGCACTGTCTCGTTGGATTGCCCAAGCATTAATGAACACCTGTGTTCCAGTATAATTTTTATAGAAATTGTTAAGATTATAAAAAATTTATTTAAATTAGAGTTTATAAGAATCAATATCCATATACACTATTACCTGTGTGCCTGCTGTTATGTCATATCCCATTAATTTAACATCTTCACTTACTAGTCGTGGAATTAATAATGGTGTTGGGGGATGCAACCGAAGTACCTCCTTGATCACCGCTTTTAAGTAATTCATCTTCTCAACTTCTTTCTCCTGTATGTATACGTTACGGATTGAACAGGAACGAATCTCATCTTGAAGTTTCTTCATACACTCTGGATGTCTCATAAGCTCTGTCATCGTCCATTCTAGTAGTGTTGAAGTTGTTGCCGTTGCTGGAATAAACATGTCCTGAAAACAAGAAAAAAAAGTTTCATTCTATTCTCTGACTTAACGCAAGTCCCTATAATATTGTGAATTTTTAAGACTTTGCACCTTTTTGTTTTTGATATATATATATGAAAAAAAGAATGCCTTGGCTTACAAAGAGGATGTGTTTTACGTCGCTTCTATCAAACATGAATCGTGATGTGTTCTCTCTTTGAATTGATAGCAACACATCAACAAAGTCCGGCCTCTCTTTTTCTCCATCTACATCATCATGTTCTCGAAAGACTCTCTCCAAAAAATCATCAAACGTATTAATTACTTCCTTAAGTTTACGATCATATCCACGGATCCTATCTATCCATCCCAAAATAGGAATGTATTCCCTCAATGGATATTCCGTCAATACCTCCTTGAATTAATGTCCTCACTAAGGTCTTTATATCCATTGTGCCATTGTAACCGCTATATTTTCTACCGAAGGCAACTTTACTCATTACATCGCTCGTTAGAGTAATAAGGAGTTTGCTTAGGTTTACTGATGAAAATGAAGAACTCGCTTCCTCCACCTTCTCCAGCATTAGATTAATCTCTTCTTCTCTAACGTTCTCATATGACTGAACCCTTTTGTTGCTGAGGAGATGCATGACGCTTAAACTCTGCATGCCAAGCAGATTTATTCATTAGATCCAACTATATATGACTAACATTGTGGGAGAGCCGTGCCTACCATGATCAGAAAAAGGCATTTGCCTTAGGCCAAAATAGCTTTACAAAATTTTGAGGGCCACATTTTCAAAAAATCTTCCTAGTTCAGTTGGTCAAGCCTCCTTTTTAAAGATATCATCCAAGGTTCGACGACAAGTTTGGAGCACTTAATTTATTTGGCTTTTGCATATATTTTTTTAGCTTTTGTTTTTCTATTTTTGTTTGTTATTTAGGATGTTTTGTATATTTCCTCAAATATAGCTCCTGTCTATTTGTTTTTAATATGTATAGTTTATCAATTATGTTACATTACATCGTGATTTATAATTTTCAGGGCTCCTGATGAAAAAACTTTATTATATATTATATAATATCACAATTGTTTTTTCTATTGTTATGTAGTTAATTATAGTTTTTTTTTCCTGTTATTCATCCATATAATCATATTATTAAATTAAGAACAACAAAATAAAGAGATAAAAAAATAAGTTTATAAAATTATGAAGTACACATATCAATTTTTTTTAATGTATTTATGTTTTTTTCTTTAAATGTAGGTGACACATCACATGCCACATGACAGCATTTCAAAGCTTACTTTAAAAAAAAAACTTACTATATTAGAATAGAGTTTTTTTTTTTTTAAATGTAGGTGACACATCACATGTCACATGACAGCATTTCAAATCTCACTTTTAAAAAAAAAGCTTACTATATTATAATAGATAGATTTATGTATTTATGTTTTTTTCTTTAAATGTAGGTGACACATCACATGCCACATGACAGCATTTCAAAGCTCACTTTTAAAAAAAGCTTACTATATTAGAATAGAGTTTTTTTGTTCTTTAAATGTAAATGACACATCACATGCAACATAGCAGCATTTCAAAGCTCACTTTTTAAAAAAAAGCTTACTATATTAGAATAGATATATTAGAATAGAGTTTTTTTTTTCTTTAAAAGTAGGTGACATATTACATGTCACATGACAACATTTCAAAGCTCATTTTTAAAAAAAAGCTTAGTATATCAGAATAGATATTTAGATAAAATATGGCTTAACAACTTTAAGATTCTACAGTAAAATTGCCAACCATAGCCTAAGAATGTCAAAGCGAAAACACAAAAAGTTAAAATTTATTTATTTATTTTTATTTTTGTTTGTTTGTAAATAAAATTTATTATATATTTCTAAACATTTAGGGTTTTTATAATTCTACTAGATTTATGCCCGCATATAAGCGTGGTTTACAATTTAATATTTTTATAATCTGTTAAAAAATAAATACATATCACCATAACATTGATAAAATAAGATTGATGATGCCTACAAAATTATCCAATGTTTGAGAATTCTTACAGAATCACACTTATTTATTTATCAAAATCTAACCACTTGTTTTTTTTTTTTTTTTGGCAGCAATCTAACCACTTGTTAAAGTCAATAAAATAAGAACATTGATATGAAATCACCCAACGATAGAGAAACCTAACAAAGTAACATTTATTTACTTATTTTTGTCTTATATTATATGGTTTCCAACTAAATATTCATATATATATATTTTTAAAACTAATATTTGAATTAGGTTTAATTTTACTATTTAATATATCTATTTTTTTATAACCGAGATAAATTGATTTTCATATTTCAATTTGAATTAGATTAATTATTTTGTTAGTCATATTTGATTTTTGTTTTAAATCAATATAAAAATGAATTATTTTTTTATTTTTATTTTTATTTTTATTTTCTTACTATCATATTTTAAAATAATCTTATCATATGTATGTGAATTACTGATTTTGAGTAATTATAATCATTTTTAAAAACTATTAATTTATTTAATAATTTATTTAATTTTTTAGAAAATTACGGAAATACTAATATATTTTTGTCAACTTTTTCTTTTTAATTGTAGGTATATCTTTTTGGATTCAATTTTTTTTTTTATTTGGGTTATTATTATGTGTAAATCTAATTGCTTGAAATTTTTTTATATGTGTTGAAATCTAATCGATAGATTTAACATGTATTAACTACTTTAACATCAAGCTTTATATAATAAAATTGTATATTTTTCTTCACTTAAGTTAATTTTATTTACTTTTATTAATAGATCTCAGTTGTTTATTTTTCCTTTATAATAAGTATTTGATTGTAGTTATAGAGGCGCCTTCCTCCACTATCACTTTTATAAAGGAGTTATAACCTCGAATGACCACCGGGATCAAAAGGTTTCCACGTTGAGATGACACCTGCGCAAGGACCGCGAGGGGCGCCTTGAGATGGGGATGAGAGTGTCCTCGTGTGCAGGTTACTAATACGAGGGAGAATCGTTGCTTTTGTTGCAGCATGTGCTTACCAGCTTGTGGCAAGAAGAGCGTTTGCCGGAGGCGTTATCACGATTCTCAAACTGCAACAACATTTTTCGTGTTGTGCTAACGCAGTAAAGGTTTGTTGTTTTTGTGAATCTTGTTTTGACCTTTTCTTGAGAGAGAAGTCGGATATAGAAAAGAGAAGATCCCGGAAGAGGCAATCTTTGGTTCCGAAAGAACATTACCTTGGAGGGCGAGTAAGTTCACGGGGGGGGGGGGCATGCTAATGAAAACCTCGGAGGATTGGTCTAGTCTTCAGGAGGCTGCTGTGATAGCCGTCCTCGGAAGGAGTGACCGAGAATTTTAAAGGCCCAGAAGCCTGACGAGCGGACCAGGATCCTGGTTGAAATTGGAGGTGATAGCATAATTCAGGGTGAATTCAGGCGCATAAACAGCAGAGATCCCGAGGGGTGCAAGATGATAAGTACCCCCATGAGGGTTAATGAGCACGCAAAGAAAAAAACGAGTCTGCGGGGATGCAAATTGAGATATGCGCACGAGAGGGTAAATGAGCACGCATAGAAAGTAAGGACCTCTTGGGGATGTAAAATGAGATATGCCCCATGAGCGTTAATGAGCACGCAGGAAAAGTAAGGACCCTGTGGGGATGCATAATAGATATGCCTCCAAGAGGGTTAATGAGCACGCAGAGAAAAAAAGAATCATGTGGAGATGCATAATGAGATATGCCCCCAAGAGGGTTAATGAGCTCGCAGAGAAAGCAAGGATCCCATGGGGATGCAAAATGACATATAGTGAATGACCTGTTTTATGGAAGCTAGAGGGCGGAGGTATTTTACCCTTACATTCTTGGACGTATTTTTACGAGGGACATCGTGATGCTTAGGTCGGGGTCGACATGTTCCAAGTTCTTGTTCTCGTGGATTCACAAACGTTTGTGCTCTCATCACGATCGCACTGTTCTTTTGAACCGGAGACGTGTCTTTCATCTTTCATGGTGCGCTTTCGTCCGCACGTGAAGGAATCCACGGGGAGTGATCTCATTCTTCCGTCGAATGAGAAGTTGTGCCGCACTGTTGACATCGTTTCACTCTCCACCTAATTTATTTAACTGCCACCTCCGGAAATTACGATGCTCCACGAACCTACCCTCTTGAAGTCGCGTTCCTTCAATGTGCGGCTCAAGGTGTGCGTATTTTCACTAATGGTTCCTGATCTTTTCCCGCCTACGATATTCATCCCTATAATTTTGAGCGCCTTCTCAATTTCTTCTTGCGCCTATAAAAGTGAAGATGAGGATCTCCATTTTTTCACAACTTCCTTTCTAAGAGACTTAAATTTTCTCTCGGCACTTCCTCTGATTTTCCTCTTTCCTGTTTATGGGTGATCTCATGGCTTGTCGTCAGTCGCCTCCGTCTCCCGACCATGTTTCCGTTTCTTCTAATGATGATGCCCGAGTCATCAACCGACGTCCCCTGTCTGAGCGACTCCAACTCTCCGAGGGGCTATCCTTTTTCGCTTTTTCTTCGCTGTCTCGGGAGACGACTTTCTCACAAGCATCCCTGCCGCTCAGGCCCAGAACTCCTTCAGGGAAAGAAGGGGAGCTCTCTGCATTCTCGTACCGCTCAAACTCCACGCCCGCGCCTTCCCAAGGATCCGGGAACATCTAAAGGTCCCCTTCTCTCTAATCTAGGGGCCTCTCGCTTTCGAACGGAGGATACAAATAAGGCCCCGTCCTTCACAGAAGGCTTGTGGCCCAAACATGAGGAGCGGCTCCCCCGTTGATTCTACCATTGGGGCCTGGCAAAGGCTACCGGGTCGGTAGCGTACCTTCGCTACTCCCTCGCCTGGTCCCAAGAGCGAGAGGGCCTTGCCTTGGATGAAGTCCAACGTGCTCGCCTACCCCATTGAGTCGGACCCTGATCTTCCAGAGGGTGATGCTCATAGCATTCATCGTTCAATCACCGAGGCTCTTCTGTGCTCGAAGGTTTCCTTCCTTGAAGGGCATTTAGTGTCAGAAAGGTGGAGGGTCGACTCCCGTACTTCGGAGATGTGGACGCTCTGTGGCCGGATAGTGTCTCTTCTAGATATGGCGCATCCTCCGGGAAAATGGTAGGCGGTATAGGCGAACGCCAGGGCAAAGGCTCGGATCTCCTGGAAAATCTGAAAGCGCTTCGCTGGTGGAACATTTTCGTGGGACAAACGCCAAGCTGTAGGGCGAGCGATCAGAACTCCAGATGTGAATCTGAAATCTAGAACTTACGGGAGCTCGGGAGAGCTAGTGACTGGAGCAACTATCACATGAAAGTTGGGGTCTGCCCGGGTGATTACCGATGGTGAGGGGGAGGTGGTGGATATGGGGATGCCTATGCATCCTCATCTTGCACCCTTTTGCTCTTTGTGACAGCTCGATGACTCTCCTTGAATGATCCCTCCTACGCGCGCAAGTCGTTCTTGATCGTCGTCCTTCTCCTCCTGTTTCTCTTTCTCGCCTTTTTTCTTTACCACTTTCTTCTCTTGTTGTCTTCGAACCCTTCTTTTGGATGTTTGATTTTTTTCTTCCCCGTCGCCCACATGCGGCCCGACAGGTGCAACTCTCTGAGTTTTTTAGTAGATGTCTTCTTCTAGCTGTTATCCCTTTTGTGACTTATTTGTGAACAAAAAACCTTCTTTGATCATTTTCCTCTCGAATGCGTTAGATACTTTGAGTTTTATCCATGATAACTTCGTACTTTGTTTGGTTACTCGGGCCTCGGTCCGATAGCGCGCGCTCGTCATGCCTTCTTTCTTTATTTAGAATCCCGTTCAGTAGGGATTGCACTTTGCGGCTAGGCCTGCGATGCTATTTATGGACTTATCCCCTCGGCTCTGTTCGTGGAGTCACAATTTCGAACTTCCAGTGGGGACGGTCTTCAGTCGGGAGCTTAACGCAGTGTCCTCGATCCTTCCCTTCGTTCCCCTCGGGCCGCAGCTTCGAAACTCTCTCTTCTAGAAAAGCTTTTATGTTCTCTGTGTCACCGCTATCCCGGAGATTCTCACACCGCCTATGGATTTCCAAAGGAGGGGGCTTGTAGCGTCCCGACCCGGATTTCCTAACCCGCGGCCAGACCACAGTAAATTTTCGCCTTTCTAACCGATATCCTAGATGAAGTCTAACACGTTCCTTCCATCTAACAACTTAGCAAAGACCATCCCATGGTCCTACTCAAACACAGCTTAACTAGCTACGCATCAGAACAATAATATCAAGCGTCAGCTAAACCATACCTTGACCACATCGCATGATCCATGAACGTCCCATACCGTCCAGACCTCGTCCACAACCTCAAACACGCTCCTGCTGACCCATCCACTGTGCTGGCCAACCATCGAACACATCTCCCCCCCGTACTTAGTCACTCAACAAACCATCCTCACATGACCAAGTACAGAAGAGAGACGGCTCGGATCCCCGATCCCTTGCACGCGCAGATACGATCCACACTGATCGCCAGACACGATCCACACTGATCGCCAGACACGATCCACACGGACCGCCAGACACGATCTTACCGATCGCCAGACACTCCAATCACGATCAACCATGATCGCCAGTCAGCCCAGCCACGATCAATCCTGATCGCCAGTCAGCCCAGTCATGATCTCCTTGACCATATCCACGTTTCTCATGACCATGGTCATGATCCTCTCGGTAGAAACCTGGTCCAGTTAGCTTCTTCTCGAATATAGTCGAACTGCTCGACTATCTCTCGGCTATGGTCAGATCCTCTCGGCTATAGTCAGATCCCTCTCGACTATAGTCAGCTGCTCTCGGCTATCCCTCGGATATAGTCGAATTCTCTCGACTATCTCTCGGCAGCCCCACTTTCTCTCGATCAGCACATAAATCTCTCGGTGAAAACTCGACAAGAACAGAAATCCCTCGGACGTAGTCACACGTCTCTCAGATCCAGTCGACTCGTCTCGGCTATTGGTCGGATATCACCTCGCCCGATCAACATCTCTCGGCTATCTCTCAACCCGGTCAGAATCCCTCGGATAAATCAATCTTTCCTTCGGTAAATCGACCACTCTAAGTCGAATCTCTCGATCAGAATTCCCAGAAACAGAACCGAACACGCGATCTCACGATGGCTCTCGAATCTCTCGGACAAACTCGACTTTCTCTCGGCCGAAGCTTCTTTCTCGCGGATAACTCTTGATCCGATCGGGATTCCTCGAGATAAACGAACTTTCTCTCGGCAAATCGGCCCTTCCAAGTCGTTTCTCTCGAACATAAATCCCAGAAACTCGACGGACGGCGAAATCTCTCGAGCGGCTCGGATTTTCTCTCGGCGAAGTCACTTTCCTCTCGAGTCAAAAATCGCCTCTAGGTTTCTCTCGCGATCCCCCCTCCCTCCATTACGCGGCCACGGGATAAAGTCTTTATATAGACTCCAAAACCCTAGCTTGACCGTCTAACCACGGTTTATCCCACACGGTTTACTTGTCTCTCGGTCCAATTTAAGTTTCTCTCGGCCAAACCGACCAACTTTCCTTTTTCACTCGGCCAAACCTCGACCGCTCGGCCAAACACGGGATAAATCATTTTCCACTAGGGATAAACCGATTTCCCTCTAGTAAAACCACGGCCCACGGCCTAGTACCTTTGTCCCTCGACACTTGGACAACTCTTTCAATATTCACTCGGTCCGACCACAGTACGGTCCTTAACCTCACAGACGCAGACACGGTACGGTCCTTGACCTCACAGACGCAGACACGGTACGGTCCTTGACCTCACAGACGTACCACGGTACGTACATATTTACAGAAACGGACGAACTTCACTCATACCAGAACGTATATACAACGGCCATCCCATGACCCGCACGACCATAATTAGGATTTCTGGTCGCGGATGCTACAGGGCTTCTCCTGGCCTGGTTTGTGGCGTGGTGTATTCGTGTCGGCGCCTGTATGGCCAATATTCTTTTTTTCGGGACCCGACCTTCTTTCAACCCCTTAATCTTTCCCGCTCTGTTACTCAGGGTGGAAACGATTCTCCTCCCCGAGTTCTTAGAGATTCTTTCGTGAATCCAACTGGTCAGCCGCTGGCTTGCTTCGTGCGTTGGACACCGGATTTCTTGCGTCTCAGCCTGTTTCGACTTTGAGCGTACGATTGCCTCGCGCTACTCCGGACGTCGAGCTATCTTTCCACATATCGTTTCTGAGACTTTCCTGGGGAGTCTTCCCGCGTCCGACTTGCTCTTGGTCAGTGGACGATGTTCTGGAAACCGCGCCGTATTTAATTTGAGCACTAGTCTTCCCCCTCCTTCTAGCTCGAACTGTTCGAAAGAATTTTACAGGATCTAAATAGGGGATGTGTGTTCTCCGGGGTGGTTGCACTTCGTATCCTGGGTTCATCCTCTGGGGGGATGAGTATGACTCGAGCTGGAGCTGAGCCGGATCTTCAGGCTTTGAAACCACTAGCAGATCGATTAGGCAACCCTCGGGAGGAACGAGAAAGGATTTTCTCCCTAAGGTTCTTCCACGCCCAAGTCATTCGTGCACAACTAAGAACAAGTATTCGAGAGAGTGAGTTTGTGCTGTTCAGTGTGAAGGAATGTATATGGCATCAAAGAGGGTGGAAGAGTTCTCATGGTGGTTAATTGGCGAGATAATTACTGACCTCTCGGGACCTCATGGGGCATGGTTGGAAAGGATATGCCCTCATGAGACCTATGTGGCCTTATATCGCCGGCTATTATTAGTGTTTATGGCGTCTCTGGTGCCTCTCTGGCCTTCTCCCGGGACGACTCCTTTTTTGGTTTGATTCTTTTTCTATATATATACTCATGTCGCATCTTCCTATTGGCTCTGCCAATCCCTGCCCTCCTGTCACATCTCCTCTTGAATCGATTAAAGTTTCTACCGCCAGGTCCTTCCTTTACCTCTGGCGTCCGTCCCATTGGTCTTGAAGACGTGTACGGGGAGGTCTGCAGATAGGTGTACTGTTTGGCGGATCGTCTTGTCGAAGTGACACACTTGGATTGGCCATGGTATAATCGATCCCAACATACTCTTTCTTTTTATCATATTTGACTTTCTTTTTTCTGAATTTCTTTTGTTTCTCCTTTTATATATGGGTTTATTAGGCCAATAACCATATTGGGCCTCAATATTAAGCTTATAGCCATAGTGTTCTAAATTCAGAAACTAACCATAGCTTTTGGTAAAAGACGAAACAACCCTCAAAACAGATGAGCGGGAAAAAATTGTAGCCCCTGCAATTTGACGTGACGGCCTGCGTAATCCGTAGTCTTTACCGTTAATTCGCACTTTCTACTAACATAACCATTATTCAGTAATTAATTTGAAAACATTAACTCTTACCCTAATTTCTGTGGACAGAAATCATCACCCTCCGTAATAAAAGGCGTATCCCCATTTATTCCCCTGCAACTACTGTCTTTATTCTGTAGTATGAACAAAGCAGAGTGGAGGTTGGTAGTTAATACAGAGAAAAGCAGATCTGAGGTACTTTCCTTCGAGTACTCAATTTTTAATTTTTCTACCAAACATAGTATGTATAAATATTTATAGAAAAGTATAAATGGAATCCACATTTAGAGGAATGACTTAATGATATTTAGGAGACCATACCATAGATTCCCATATGTAGTACATGTATTCAACCCGTTTTTTTTCCCTTAACAGATGAACGATCAGGATACATCGCTTGTTGTTACCGGGGTATGGGACCGCGATTCCCAGGGTAGGTGGAATTTTGACTCCGCAATAAACGAAGTGGAGACATACGTCCAATTCTCCACGGATCTCACATTCTTGGACCTGATGAAAGATGTTAAGGCGAAGCTAAATTTGCCGCCCACTAACGTCAGTGTGAAACTCTCGTACCAGTACCCAGAGTGGTTGGACATCGACGAAGGCGAATGATCAGCTCCTCAATACATAACCGACGACCAAGAGGTACGCGTTTTCGTGGAGATGAGGCGATCGATAGAGGAGGTGAACCTTTGTGTTACGATCAGCAAGTTCGTCGACGGAGTTTTTATGGCGCTCCCATCGGAGGACCGACTTGTGCCGATGTCAGGTAGTCTTCCTGATAAAGCAACTTCTGACTCTAACGAGACGGATGAAGAATGGCATGAATTTGCAATATCAGACACTCCGTTGACCTTACCTGCTACGAAAGAAATCGTGGCCACAGGGAGTGCACTTCCACGGCGTAAATCGATCCTTCGACGTGCAACAGGAATTTCGTTTCGGGAGGTAGCTCCCAGCATACCACGATTGTCTCCCCCTACGACGCAAACTGATAAAGGTAAAGCTGTCGCCACTGAAGAAGACACGGAGACGGACAGTGAGGATGAGACATTTAGACAACTAACACCCGCAGAAGGAGGATATGCGCGTGGAGTGAGGAGGAAGTTATTCAATGACGAAAATGAATCCTCCGACACAGGCGATGACAATGGAAATGATGCATCCTTTGGGCAACTTGGAAATCATCTATTGATGTAACACCACCAAAGACTTCGAGATTATAGCCGACGAGAGATCCTCTCATCAATCCAACGATGCAAGCGAAGATGAAGTAACCAGTGATTCGATGCTCATACAGATAAGCTCTCTTTAGGGCTCCTTCATCGGCAAGATCTCCACCGGCCATGACTTAATGGGAACATACTTGAAATGGGCATCGACTCTCGTAGCTTAGCATCTGCTTGAGGCTGCAGACGTTATCCTCTTCAGCCGCTTAGAACAATCTGAAGCAATAAAGCAAACCAACTAACTTAACTTTAAAGATAATTAGAATCTAAATAAAAATAGTCGTTTAATCTTCTCAAAATTAACGAAATGACCGTTTGTTTATATTTTGGGGTTAAAATTTTAAATTTTAGGGGTTACGATATACGGATGTGTATAAGATGGTGTACGTGATCTAAGTAAACAAAGAAAATCTTAACAAAAATGCCATGTATGATATCGTTGATAACATGTTTTTAAGCTGTTCGAGTTCAATGACCCACCACTTGACCGTTATAGTATAGTGTATGGGGTATCAATCCATTGGAAGTTGTTAATAGCACTTCGGTTGTAGGTGGTGTTAAAAGTCAAGCTTGATATAAAAAGATCGTTCTTAACGACCTAGGCGTCCATAGGCGTATACAATATATACCGTATTTTGGTATACGTATTCCCTATTCTTGTGGTGTATAATGTATATTATAAATGTAAGTTATACACAAATCATGTTAAAAATATCTATTTTTAAAAATTCAAAATTCGATATGTGCATAAAAAAAATTATATATATTTTTTTTATTCATATATCATCATAAAATTTATATTTTACAATAAAATATATGAATCATATATTTAAAAGAGAAACAAAATTAAAAAAAGTGAGAAAGAGAAAAATGTTGTATTTTTGTTTTATATTATTTGTTTATTGTCTTCTTTTTTTTCAACTCACACTTGATTTATCTCACATTCTTTCTCTTTCTCTCACACTGGACCCCACCCAAAATCACATATTTTAGCTATCTCTCTCTCTAACACACAAGTTCGGGTATATATGTCTCTCTCTAAGACAAAGCGACAAATTGTCTAAAGCTTCGATCTCAGTTTCTCTCTCATCCTCTTTTCCAATTAAAAGATAATTGTACCCATCCACACAATAAAATCTCAAAAATACCCAATTAGCTAACTCACTCTTATAATAGAGAGGATCGGTGCAGTAGCTTATAAGTTGGACCCACCTGAGGAGTTGTCTGATTTTCATGACGTATTTTTCCATATTGGTACATTGCAAATTAGTGTGGGAAGCATCTTTCTATCTTTAGATCTGACGAATGACTTGGAAAAGATTAATTTATTGGTTTGAGAAGGGAACACGAGAATATGATGTTATGAAACCAAATAGCAAATAATGTCGGGCTGGCAAGAGCTCTTCAAGGAGGACTGGAGAGGAGCTAGCTCATGTCACAGGTTCGAGAACCAATCCCAATTAAGTGGGAGAGAATTGTCACGACCCGGCTCATGTCACAGATTCGAGAACCAATCCCAATTAAGTGGGAGAGAATTGTCACGACCCGGTTTCAAGAAACCGTAAAAAATTTGTGCAAGTAACATACATCAGACCAAATGTGATATTGGATTTTTATTGGATTATAATTTGAAATTATTTGGGACAAAACCAAATAGATAGCCCAACAGAAAATGTAAGTCTCCTCCTTCTCGCCATTTAAAAGAATCCTCAAAGAAGAGAAACCACATAAAAGTTTGAGTCCCCGTCAAGAGAAATTACGACCAGCAAACTTTCGGGCCAGTTTCCGGTCGTTCCAGATGGATGTAGATCGCGATCTTAATATCATTGGAAAGATCTTTCTCTCAGATTTCCGTAGTATCCAAGATCGCTCGATTGGGAGGTATATTTTGTTAGATATCGTTAATTCGTTTTGAGGTATCATATCTGTTAAAATCCCAGACTTGATCATAGAACTGTTTCCAGTTTCACATAGTCATTTTGTGAATCGGTTTCCCGCCAAAATAAAGAGTGATTGCGATCAAGGTATCTCTGCAAAGGTTTTGTTTCCACCAATCCATGATAATATAAACCTTCCCTGAATCACCAATATGAAGTTAAGATGGAAGTGAAGTTGTCTGCAACTGATCCGTGAAGAACAAAAGCAAAGGATGAATCGATAGGCTTTAACAAAGGCTGTGGAATTATTTTGTTAAACCACTCAATCTTTCTGGATATGACACAACAAAGAGAAAGAGGATTTGCTGGATATGACACACCAACAGAGATCTAATCTGAAAAGAGTTTGATTAAAAAGATAGATGAGCCTTTACAATGAGAGAAAACAAGAGAATATAAAGAAACAACAAAACCCTCGTGCAAACAGTCTTGGAAATAGCAAAACTTAATTTTATAACGGTCTTGGCTCTCTCTTCTTTCATTTGGACGAAAATCCACTTCTTGTTGGGATTGGACCTCTATTTTCGTCACCTCTCTTGACCAGCAAATTAAACACTTACTTTGGGCTTTTCTTGGACTTGTATTTGGCATAAAATGCACTGGTCTTCATAGATAAGCCATTGGGTCGAAATCTGGGCCTTATAACTTGGCCTGGATCAAAAACCAAAGCGGTTTAGGATCATGTCTTCTCCATTCTGGCTCAAACTTAGCTCCACAATGAGCTGCTTCCTCAGCTACAAGCTCCTTCCCATCATCTTCAAGCTTTGGTTCAAAATCCATACCCTTAGTGCTGTTCAGTATCACATCATCCCCTCCCTCTTAAAAAGGATTTGACCCCAAGTACACTTTATCTTGTACCAGGCTGGTTGGCTGCTTCAAACCAGTAATCAATGGCAAGCTCTCTTATGTCTTTATTGCCGATTCTTCTTCTTCTTGCACACTTCTGCTCAAATGAGATTGTATAGGTGCTTCTGGTTTTGTTTTCTCAAGCCACACGGGGTGTGTTGTGTGTGCAGCTTGTTTCTATTTCTCTGCAAGGTTTGCTGCTTGATAACACTCATATTTTACTCATAAAACCTATCATTTCAAGATCCTTTACAAGTGTTTTAATCCGGTTTTCAATGGTTTAAAAGTGATTTCCACGTTTTCTAGTCTTAAGAATCATTTCAGGGAAATTGGACAAAAGCATAAATTTTGGAGCAAACCGGGTGTTTTCAGGACAAGTGCTCGAAGACGTAAGTTTAACATCAAAAGACTACCATTCCACCACAAGATCTCATATTTGGAGACAAGATAGCCTTATCAGCTGTCTTTCACCTCGAGGTGGTATGAGTTCAATCCCACGGTTGGATCTCAAGTTATGAAGGAAGAAAAAAGGCCCGTCAGACACATCCTCAGAAGAAGGCCGGCCGCGCATGGCAGGTTTAGAAGACCAGTGGCCGCGCCACGCTTGGTCACTCCCGTGGCCAGGACATTTTTGCCCATGCCGAGCCCGTTTGCACTTATTTGATATTTCCCGAGGTTAAAACGCAAAGCCCACTTATGAAGACATGAAGGCCTATATAAGGAGACCCCTAAGGCTTCACAAGGGACGTGACTTTTTCACGAGAGCTTTTCCGAAACACTTTTCACCTCGCCAGAGAGAGAGAGAGAGAGAGATCGACGGCGCCCGGAGACGAGGACCTCGAGAGAGATTTCTTCTGATGCCGCCACCTTTCCTTTCTTCTCTTTTCATCTATTGTTCTTAATTCTTTGCTTTTGATTACTTTAAGAAGATCTCTCTAACTGGATTTCCTTTGGAGAAGTTTTCGAACCATGTTTCTTATTCAATACAAATCGCACTTTCTCATATCCCGAAAGACGTCTCTCCTCCCTATGAACGAGTAGTCGTCTAATTGGGTTAAAAAGGATTTCAAAGGGGTTTAATCATGGATCTAACTCGCTAGGTTGATAAAGATAAAGTTTCTATTAAGTTTCTTCGTTTATGTCTTGCGCTTATTGCATGTTTTCTTTTCTGATCAATTAGCAACTGATCCTAGGACTTATAGATACACGAACGTGTGGTCTATTGTCTGGATCTAGAGGTTAACGAGCGGACCGTGATAACAAGCTTTTTAGGCTGTTAGGGAGTTCAATGACCCACCACTAACCGTTGCACTATAGTGTATGGGGTATCAATCCATTTGAGGCTGTTTATATAACGGATTGGTTATATCGGTGTCACAAGTCAAGCTTGAAATGATAAAAGGTTGGGACTTTACTACTAGAAATGACTAAAGATAGGATCTTGTGTCACTCAAGACTATAAAAATGAGAACCTTAGACTAGTTGAGAAAGAAGTAATGACTTAAACGTAAAAAGAGATAAGCTTTATAAATAAAAGAAGGATCAAGATGGGTTTTATGACCTAGGTGACTCTCAGAGTGCTTATCAAGCTAAAGCTTTGGGATCACATCAAGACTTGGTCTTAAGATGGTGATTCTTAGGTAAAAGGGTTCCACAAGACGTTTAGCCCATGGTGTTTGGGTCTAACCTCTTTGAATCTCTATCACCATAGACTAGCTCTCACAAAGCGGTACAATAGAATAAACAAGCATGCTAAATCGTCCCTATCGAACCGTAAGATCTCCTAGACAGATGGTTAGTCTTAGGCTATGAAAGATTGAACTCTTGTTTATGGGTTTGGCTAAGCAAGTGATAACATGCATATTTTACCCGTTTTTACTATCATAAGTGAGTGCTTTAATAAGCATTTCACTAAGGTTTTAATAAGTGAGTGCTTCAATAAGCATTTCAAGACTCTTTTCAGGTAATCTTAGCAAAAGACTCATATTTTGGAGCAAAATGGACATTTCCGGAAACAGTGCTCGAGGACATAAGTTCAACATCAGACGAAGGCCTTCCCACCACAAGATCAAGCTCATATTTGTAGACAAGGTAGCCTAATAGCCTGTCTTTCACCTCGAAGTGGTTTCAGAACAATCCCACGGTTTATCTCAAGTTATGGAAGAAGCAAGAAGGTCCGTCAAGCACCCGGAAGACCAAGCTGGCCGCGCCACGACCTGCCCAGACGACCAGTGGCCGCGCCACAGCCAGTCGCTCGGATGGCCAGCTACTTAACGGTTCCCGAGCCCATTTGATGCCCAACTTAATCCTGCAGCCGTCTTATGCAAGCCAAGACCAAAATGACGCCCAAGGGGACTTGAAGACCTATATATACTCGTTGTTTAGGGTTTTTTAGGGCATCACGAGATTCACTAAGTTACACAACTCTTTCGGTGGCCGAGAATCTCTTATTCGCGGTTTCACTTTGTTATTCGAGGGAGATCGATTTCTTCTTGAACCCTCCTTACTTCTCATCGATTTATACAAGTTATGTAATAACATGCATATTTTACCCATTTTAACTATCATAAGTGAGTGATTTAATAAGCATTTTACTAAGGTTTTAATGTATAAATAGTAGTTTTTGAGTATTTGTATGTGCAAGACTCTTTTCAGGAATACTTAGGAAAAAGGATGCAAAACGGACATTTTCGGATCATGAGCCAAATGACAGAAGTTTAGCACAAGACGGAGATCTTCCCACCACGGGATTGAGCTGAATTTTGGTGACAAGGTAGCCTAAACTACTACCTTTCACCCCGAAGTGGTTTGAGTCCAATCCCACGGTTGGATCTCAAGTTATGAAGGAAGAAAGAAGGCCCATCAGACACACCCTCAGAAGAAGGCTGGCCGCGCTAGGAAAGCTCAGAAGACCAACGGCCGGCCCATGAACCACCCGTCGCGCGGCCAGGACAAGTGACGTTTCCCGAGCCCGTTTTCAAGCCCGAATCAAGCCCGATAGCCACCAAACTTTGTGGAACCCTAAGTGACGCCTAAGAGGACCTGAAGACCTATAAATACTCATCTCTACTCTTTATTTTCGTCAAGTTTTTAGTTTTTTCTTTGTAGCCACCAAAAACCTAGCCGCATAAGGCTTTTCTCGAGGGGGAGAGAGATCTTCTCTCGAACCCTTGAACTTTCTTTGTTTAATTCAAGCATGCATTCATTGATTTCGTCTCTACTCGCCCCAATCATGTTAGGGTAGATTCGTTTGTTGTGTTCAAGGGATTTCAAAGGGGATTCATTGATTGATTGCTAGGTTGTTTAGATCGAAGTTTATCATTAGGAGTTTTGAGGTTAACTCTCGGGTATACACGTGGGTTAGTTGAGATCATCATCGATTCTCTTTTGTTTAATTGTCTTGTTCTCGATCTCTTGATTTGAATAAATGGCTTATCAACTGCTTAGTCATATTAGGGTTTTCTGTCTCACCATATTCGTTCTTATTGCATGAGTCTAACGTCATGAACTAGTATTCTGATCGCAGGGTCTTGAGAGGGACGAATGTCCTGAATCTAAGATCTAGACCATAATAGGGTAGAGAGCAACCTTTAAAAGATGTCTGAATGTTTATTGTCCCGATCTTATTGCGTGTTTATCTAGGACGCAGGATACGACAGTATACATGCGAAATAGGCATTCACAGATCGATCTTGCTTATCAGAATTAGGCCGTTAAAACCAGTGATTCAGTTTAGGGAAAATCGCCTAGTACCCCAGAGAACAACCTTGAGCACAACGCTTTGTTTGCATGTTTGTTATTTTCTTCCATATATAGGGTTGATTGATTCCTGCATAAACTTGCTTCACGATTCCTGCATTCAATAGCCACCGTCCGCGAAACACCCTTCTCCAAACCCCCCTTCTTTTCTTAGGAACGTTTTCTAACCGTCACTGATTCTGTAGTTAATCATACACTCCATGTGGTTCAACACCTTAAGTACTACAATGCACATCTGTGCACTTGCAGGCATTAGGGTTTATAAATTTAAAACTTGAAGAACTGAAGCTCTAAATCCTACCGCATCAGGTTTTTGGCGCCGTTGCCGGGGAGTGTTTTTGATCTAGCTGCAGAATCAAAGGTAAGAAAATCCGGTTCTAAGACCTTTCCTTTAGTTTCGTTTCGTTTCTTTGCCTTTGCAGGAACCATTCGAGACGAGGAGTGAAGGCTTGTTTCTTTTGATTAATGAGCGTCTTCCATGATGTCTCAAGCGTCGAGTGACAAGTGCGTGGAGATTAAAGGATCCACGTTTTCCTTTAGTTGATGCTCATCACATCTTTATCCATACAAGTCTAGCTAAAAGACTCTAAACAAAAGCGCTGAATGGGAGGCAACCCATTAGGTATTTCTTTTTCTTCTTTCTTTTGAGGTTTCTAATACTCAATTTTGGTTTTAGTTTCCTCTTATTTAGAGTTTCATAAATGACACAAAAGCCAAAAAAATCAGAAAACCAAGAAAAGCACAAAAAAAAAAAATCAGAAAACCAAGAAAAGCACAAAAAAAATCAGAAAAACCAAAAAGACCAAAAATATGAAGAAGAAGTTTCGAAGAACACTCACTGGGCGACGAGCTGCCCGTCGTCCGGCCAGAAGGAGCCTGGCCATGCCATGAGCCACGATGGCGCGGAGGAGACATCCCTGGCCGCGGCCGCGACTACCCGTCGCGCGGCTATCCTTCTTCCGCGACTTTCTCCATCCCGAACTTCACCAAAACGGATCTCCTTCAACCTGTGTCAAGCCTTTCAAGCTTCCTCCTTGATTCAAGGGCCTGAACACGTTCTAAAAACCGCAAAGATCACTTCCACAACCGCGGCAAGTTGCTGTCGCATCAAAGACGGCGAGACAAGACAAGACCCCATCCAAGTCAAGTTAAGTCAATGATCCATCTCATTCAACTTCTTCCTGTATGATCAACGGACCTGTGTCCACGAAGACGAAGAAGAATACAATGGCTCTGGAGGATGAAAACCGTTGTGCAAGCTCCAGAAGGAAGAAGATGCAACTTCCTTCACCCAAACCGAGAAGAGAAAAGTTCCCGAAGACTAGCTTCTCTCTTCCGCGACCGAGATCTTTACCAAAGCTAAGTAAGGATTTCATATGGCCTTGAAGTTCGAACTAGCAACACCTGTCTTCCGGGATCCCGAACACATCACCGGATAGGCCAGCATAGACCCAAACTTCAAGTTTATGAGGTGACGCAATCTTCAAGATGCAAGGACGGAAGATTTTCCATCTCTCATTCACGGTGTTTCATAAAGGTCAAGGAACCAAAACGAGTACTCAACAACCGGAGTACCTGTCCTTCTCAACAAAGGCGAGCCAACCACCACCACCAAACGCCTATCCCCACCCTCATCCATCATCACCACACGACCACCACCACCAAACGAAGCAAGGAAGCTCAACCGCGCAACACATTTCCTTTCGAGCTAAGTTTTCGATTTCTTTAGTTCAATTAAATCGATTCTAAGCAGTGACATAAGGAGAATGATCAAGTCCTTAGCACAATCATACCACACGCCCATCCACCCATACCAAACCCAACGCCACTTTCAAGTAAGTCTTCACAAGCTTGTACTTGAATTTACCTATCTTTTTCACCTCAACTCGATTTAAACAAACTGGGGACAGTTTGATTTAAGTCTGGGGGGGTTTCTTATATTACTAATTATGCTTTTATTTGATGAGTCTTATGCATACTTACATCATTTATCGAGTCGTTTTATAGAGTCAAAAATTTTTTTTCTTTTAGTCGGAAACTATGAACTTTGCTAGGTACAAGTCACTTTGAACAAGGAACCTTAATGACCATTCTCACGGATTTAGAAGCAAGGTTTACTAAGTTGAACACGGCGAGTGGATCATTCCAGCGGAGAAAGTTCTAATCTCTAGAGTACTCGAAGGATCTTGCGTTGACTCCGCACCTAATGAATCAAATCTTCTCGTCAAGGGGCTTGAGGTACTTCGAACTTTGCTCCTCTTTTAGACTCTAGCATGACTAAGTAGATGCAATGCAACCTCTCCTTGATCTTCCCTTGTTATAGAAAAAAAAAAAAAAATATAGAAAGAAAGGTTTTAGTTTGGGAATGGCAACCAGAGTTCCTTAAAGGACAATGACGGTTCGCAGCAATCATGTAAACTTCAAAGAAGTGATCATTCTCAAGCTAAGAAAAAAAAAAAAAAATAGAATAAGAAAGTCGATAGAAAAAATAAAATGATACCCTAGAAAAGTAGGGAGAAATCGACTAAGGGAAGAGAAAATAGGAGAGTTGTGTCTGAAATGTCTTTGTCTAGATGTTTGGAAGAGAAGAGTATAATGTCTCGTCGACCAATACTCCCTCGATAGAGACCGCACGCCTAAATGAATAAAGGGGTCAACAAGAGAAAGCTCGAAATACTCAAAGGGACCATGAAGCGTATCCGGGAAGGGTGAAAAGCTCAAGGTAACTACACCCAAAGGCTTTGAAGCTTGATTCCGAGTTACATGGCTCAACAGGTTGATTGCTAGACTTGATGGGTTCCCAAGTATTTGTGAGTTTCCACGTTTTCAAACCTCTTTTCCTTACTTAGATTTTTGTTTTGTTTGAGGACAAACAAAGTTTAAGTCTGGGGGAGTTGATAACATGCATATTTTACCCATTTTTACCTTCATAAGTGAGTGCTTTAATAAGCATTTCACTAAGGTATTAATGTATATTTAGTAGTTTTCGAGTATTTGTGTGTCCAAGACTCTTTTCAGGAAATCTTAGGAAAAAGGGAGCAAAACGGAGCAAAACGGACATTTTCGGAACATGAGCTTTTTGACAGAAGTTTAGCACAAGACGGAGACCTTCCCACCACGGGATCGAGCTGAATTTTGGTGACAAGATAGCCTGAACTACTACCTTTCACCTCGAAGTGGTTTGAGTCCAATCCCACGGTTGGATCTCAAGTTATGAAGAAAGCAAGAAGGCCCGTCAGACACATCCTCAGAAGAAGGATGGCCGCGCCAGGAAAGCTCAGAAGACCAACGGCCGGCCCATGAACCACCCGTGGCGCGGCCAGGACAAGTGACGTTTCCCGAGCCCGTTTTCAAGCCCGAATCAAGCCCGATAGCCACCAAACTTTGTGGAACCCTAAGTGACGCCTAAGAGGACCTGAAGACCTATAAATACTCATCTATACTCTTTATTTTCGTCAAGTTTTTAGTTTTTTCTTTGTAGCCACCAAAAACCTAGCCGCATAAGGCTTTTCTCGAGGGGGAGAGAGATCTTCTCTCGAACCCTTGAACTTTCTTTGTTTAATTCAAGCATGCATTCATTGATTTTGTCTCTACTCGCCCCAATCATGTTAGGGTAGATTCGTTTGTTGTGTTCAAGGGATTTCAAAGGGGATTCATGGATTGATTGCTAGGTTGTTAGATCGAAGTTTGTCCTTAGGTGTTTTGAGGTTAACTCTCGGGTATACACGTGGGTTAGTTGAGATCATCATCGATTCTCTTTTGTTTAATTGTCTTGCTCTCGATCTCTTGATTTGAATAAGTGGCTTATCAACTGCTTAGTCATATTAGGGTTTTCTGTCTCACCATATTCGTTCTTATTGCATGAGTCTAGCGTCATGAACTAGTATTATGATCGTAGGGTCTTGAGAGCGACGAATGTCCTGAATCTCAGATCTAGACCATAATAGGGTAGAGAGCAACCTTTAAAAGATGTCTGAATGTTTATTGTCCCGATATTATTGCGTGTTTGTTTAGGACGCAGGATACGACAGTATACCTGCGAAATAGGCATTCACAGATCGATCTTGCTTGTCAGAGTTAGGTCGTTAAAAACAGTGAATCAGTTTAGGGAAAATCGCCTAGTACCCTAGAGAACAACCTTGAGCACAACGCTTTGTTTGCATGTTTGTTATTTTCTTCCATATATAGGGTTGATTGACAACCAACCCTATATAAACTTGCTTCATGATTCCTGCATTCAATAGCCACCGTCCGCGAAACACCCTTCTCCAAACCCCCCTTCTTGTCTTAGGAACGTTTTCTAACCGTCACTGATTCTGTAGTTAATCATACACTCCCTGTGGTTCGACACCTTAAGTACTACAATGCACATTTGTGCACTTGCAGGCATTAGGGTTTATAAATTTAAAACTTGAAGAACTGAAGCTCTAAATCCTACTGCATCGTTATGCATTCATCTATCACGTTTTCTACTCCTTCTTTCATGTCTGAGTAGTTTATTTTCGTTGGGTGTTTTTTAAGGGGATCTATGGGGAATTTCATTAACTGTTTTTAAACCGATCGTTTAGGCTGTAGATTAGGGTTTTCTTTCTTATCAAACTTGTTCTTATTGCACGAGTCTAGCGTCATGAACTAGACGTCTGGTCTTAGGATCTTTGAAAACCATTAACCTGCTGAATTTCAAATCCGAGCTTAGTTTGGTGGAGCGCAACGCGTCTGGGATGCTTATGCATACCTAAGGAGAAGTCTTAAACGTTTATTGTCCCGATCATTACTGCATGTTTGCCTAGGACGCATGATACGACAGTATACCTGTGAAGTTTGCATAACATAGATCGATCTTGCTTGTTAGAGTTAGGTCGTTAAAACTAGTGATTATAGTTTAGGGAAAATCGCCTAGTCTCGTTTGTCTGAACTTTTGTGAGTTTGATTTCCCGAGAAGATCCCCAACGTGTTTTTCCCATCTGCCTTACAACTCGAGATTTACGCACTTCAATATTTACTTTTTCTGCATTGCTCACCTGATTTCCTTTTTAAAAGCACTTCCAAAGAAAGAAGATGCAACTTCCTTCACCAAACCACGAAGAGAAAAGTTTCCGAAGACTAGCTTCTCTCTTCCGCGACCGAGATCTTTATTAAAGCCAAGTAAGAATATCATATGGCATTGAAGTTCGAGCTAGCAACACCTGTCTTTCGGGATCCCGAACACATCGTCGGATAGACCAGCATAGACCCAAACTTCAAGTTTTTGAGGTGACACAATCTTCAAAACGCAAGGACAAAATATTTCCATCTCTCATTAAAGGTGTTATCAAAGCTCAAAGAACCAAGACGAGTACTCAACAACCGGAGTACATGTTCTTCTCAACAAAGGCGAGCCAATCATCACCATTAAATGCCTATCACCACCATCATCTATCACCACCAACACCACACGCCCACCACCACCAAACGAAGTAAGGAAGCTCAAACCGCGCATCACATTTCCTTTCGAGCTAAGTTTTCGATTTCTTTTGTTCAATTAAATCGATTCTAAGCAAGGACATAATGAGAATGATTAAGTCCTTAGCTCAACCATACCACACGCCCATCCATCCATACCAAATCCATCGCCACTTTCAAGTAAGTCTCCTTAAGCTTTGCTTGAATTTACCTTTCTTTTTCACCTCAACTCGATTTAAACAAATTGGGGACAGTTTAATTTAAGTCTGGGGGGAGGGGGGTTTCTTATATTACTAACTATGCTTTGCTTTGATGAGTCTTATGCATACTTGCATCATTTATCGAGTCGTTTTATAGAGTCAAACCTTTTTTCTTTTAGTCGGAAACTATGAACTTTGCTAGGTACGAGTCGCTTCGAACAAGCAACCGCAATGACCATTCTCACGGGTTTAGAAGCAAGGTTTATTAAGTTGAACACTGCGAGTGGATCATTTCAACGGAGAAAGTTCTAATCTCTAGAGTACTCGAAGAATCTTGCGTTGACTCCGCACCTAATGAATCAACACTTCTCGTCAAGGGGCTTAAGGTACTTCGAACTTTGCTCCCCTTTTAAACTCTGGCATAACTAAGTAGATGCAATGCAACCTCTCCTTGATCTTTCCTTATTGTTAGAAAAGAAAAAAAAAATAGAAAAGAAAAGTCTTAGTTTGAGAATGGCAACCCGAGTTCCACAAAAGACAATGACGGTTCGCAGACATCATGAAAGCTTCGAAGAAGTGATTATTCTCAAGCTAAGAAGGAAAAAAAAAAATATATATATATGGAAAAGAAAGTCGATAGAAAAAATAAAATGATACCCTAGAAAAGTAGGGAGAAATCGACTAAGAGAAAAGAAAATAGGAGAATTGTGTCTGAAATGTCGTTGTCTAGATGTTTGGAAAAGAAGAGTATAATGTCTCGTCGACTAATACTCCTTCGAATGCGACCACACACATAAATGACTAAAGGAGTCAACAAGAGAGAGCTCGAAATAGTCAAAGGGACCATGAAGCATATCCGGGACGGGTGAAAAGCTCAAGGTAACTAGACCCAAACGCCTTGAAGCTAGATTCCGAGTTACGTGGCTCAAACATGTCTTTTGTTAGGCTTGATGAGTTCCTAAGTATTGGCGAGTTTCCACATTTTTGAACCTCTTTTTCTTACTTAGATTTGTGTTTTGTTTGAGAACAAACAAAGGTTTAAGTCTGGAGGAGTTGATAACATGCATATTTTACCCGTTTTTACTATCATAAGTGAGTGTTTTAATAAGCATTTCACTAAGGTTTTAATGCATAAACACTAGATTTCGAGTATTTGGTTGTTCAAGACTCTTTTCAGGTAATCTTAGCAAAAGACGCATATTTTGGAGCAAAATGGACATTTCCGGAAACACTGCTCGAGGACATAAGTTGAACATCAGACGAAGGCCTTCCCACCACAAGCTCATATTTGTAGACAAGGTAGTCTAATCAGCTGTCTTTCACCTCAAAGTGGTTTGAGAACAATCCCACCGTTGGATAACAAGTTATAGAAGAAGCAAGAAGGTCCGTCAAGCACTCGGAAGACCAAGCTGGCCACACCACGGCCTGACCAGACGACCAGTGGCCGCGCTAGGCCAGTCGCTCGGCCGGCCAGCCACTTAACGGTTCCCGAGCCCATTTGAAGCCCAACTTAATCTCGCAGCCGTCTTATGCAAGCCAAGACCTAAATGACGCCCAATGGGACTTGAAGACCTATATATACTCGATTTTTAGGGGGTTTTTAGGGCATCACGAAATTCACTAAGTTACACAACTCTTTCGGTGGCCGAGAATCTCTTATTCGCGGTTTCACTTTGTTCTTCGAGGGAGATTGATTTCTTCTTGAACCCTCTTTACTTCTCATCAATTTATAAAAGTTATGCATTCATCTATCACGTTTTCTACCCCTTCTTTCATGTCTGAGTAGTTTATTTTCGTTGGGTGTTCTTTAAGGGGATCTATAGGAAATTTCATTAACTGTTTTTAAACCGATCGTTTAGGCTGTAGATTAGGGTTTTCTTTCTTATCAAACTTGTTCTTATTGCATGAGTCTAGCGTCATGAACTAGACGTCTGGTCTTAGGATCTTTGAAAACCATTAACCTGCTGAATTTCAAATCCGAACCTAGTTTGGTGGAGCGCAACGCTTCTAGGATTCTTATGCATACCTTAGGAGAAGTCGTGAACGTTTATTGTCCCGATCATTACTGCATGTTTGCCTAGGACGCATGATACGACAATATACATGTGAAGTTTGCATAACATAGATCGATCTTGCTTGTTAGAGTTAGGTCGTTAAAACCAGTGATTCTAGTTTAGGGAAAATCGCCTAGTCTCGTTTGTCTGAACTTTTGTGAGTTTGATTTCTAGTTAGAACCCATAGGTTTCCCGAGAACATCCCCAACGTGTTTCCCCCATCTGCCTTACAACTCGAGATTTACGCACTTCAATATTTATTTGTTCTGCACTGCTCACCTGATTTCCTTTTTACAAGCACTTAAGTTAATTTTCCTTTTCCGTTGGTTATAGAATTGATTAACATCCTCTTCTATATAAGACGTTACTCTGCCTTCTTTCTTTTCTGCAAAAATTGTCACTTACCCCAAAACCCCAATTCCCTGCGTCTTTAGTTGCCCTGATTCTCTGTTTTGCAGTTGACCTCCTCCCTGTGGTTCGATACCCTAATTACTACAACGCACGATGTGCACTTGCAGCTTAGGGTCCTTCAAATTCAAAGCTCGACGAGTCCTCAAAGAAATCCTCCAATCTCGGACGACTATTTAGACCCCATCAGCTAGCATGTGGTGTTCATGTCACGCCGCTTATAGTCTTTAGACTAGATGATTAGACTAGACTAAGCATTGAGAACAATAAACAAGAAAGAATCAAACTTTATGTTCTAGCTAAGTAAGAAATGTAAATCTGAGAGCTCCTTGGCTCTTTTAACCCATCAAAATCCTTAAAGAGACTACTCACTCGCCATTAGAGAATCCTCAAGATCCATAAGGATAAGAAGGTTACTCATGGCTTGCAAGATAGTCAAAAACAAGAAAAGAAAGAAGGTTTAACAAGAAATGATATGAAAACAAGACTTGATAACTTCAAAATAACATAAAAGGTTCAAGCTTTGAACAAGCCTTAATGGAGAAAGAAAAACTAGAGTTTCGGTTACAAAAGACAGAAAAATAAAAGTGGAATGAGAGAGAGAGATAAGCGTGGGGGACAATGTGTATTTATACACCAAAGAGGAAAAACCCTAAGAGTTGGGACCACTTGCCCGAAATGGGTACTATTTTGGACTGTAGCGTATGGGCTTCAAGTCGTGGAAGCAAGCAGAAATGCTAAGTCCTTGTGTTCTTCGGGTAACCTCCATATCGGAGATCGATTTCGGGACCTTTCCATTGTGAAGTCCATTGCTTGCTGCCAATATCGGGCTAATGCTGATGCCTTGCTCCGATATCCGTCTTCGAGGAACACTTTGTGGGATCTTCATTCCGGGATGCTTGCTTCGGGATCAAGTTGCTGCTACTCGTCGAGGTTCGCCTATGCGCTTGCCCGTATCGGCTAAGGAGTCGTGATCCATGCTCGATATCGTCTGTTTCCTCCTTCTTAATCTCTCCTTGGACCTTCTTCCTCGAGCCATCCTCCATACACCTTAGTACCTGAGAAAACACTCCAAAACATGCAAGAATATGCAAAGACCTAACCTAATGCACCTAGACCTAACATGAATGGAAATGAAACAAAAACTAAGACAAAAGTGCATGAATGATATCCTAACTAGTATGAAATGCAAGTGAATTTACAGAGATATCAACACCCCCAAACTTGCCTTTTTACTTGTCCTCAAGCAAAAGACAACCGGAGGGGTGAGGTTTGAAAAAGAGGGTGAAAATCCGAATCCAAAACGCCATTTAAAAGAAATCAAGTAAATGTCTAAGTTCTGGTTTCTAGGATGCATACCGAATTCTACTTACTCAAAAAGCGTTAGCCACAGTCATCACATCATAAGGCAAAATCAATCTCAACCTAGATGCACATTCAAATTCCCAAATACCTTCTGATGCGGGAGCAAGCATGCAAGACAAGGAGGATACGCAAGGAGTTGAGAAACAGAATGGGTTGACTTACACTATGGTATTTTGGCAGACTTCTGAAAATACACGACAGACTTCTGGAATTACACAGCAGACTTCTGGAAATACACGGCATACTTGTGAATCAGCTATATAGTCAAGTTATATAGTCGGACTACATAGTCGAGCTACATTCGTCAGCTATATAGTCAAGTTATATAGTCGAGCTACATAGTCAAGATTCTGCCAAAGGAAGGAAATGCAGTTGAAGAGTCTATTTCGACCAAGAGACCAGAAATGGGAAGGTAAATGATGTCAAGGGTCATTTTGAAGCCAATAGCCATTCAACTCAATTAGTCTTCAGTCTTGGTTTTCCTTATTTATTATTGCCTAGTTTTTTAACACATTTCTGTCTAGTTTTCTGGACTTAATTAAGTAGTATTTTGATTTCTGGTCTTGACTACATTTATTGTAAGTCCTGTGGACGAAAATGCTTGTATTTTCTCTATATATTGAGGCTCTTATGCATGAATAAAAATCACAGTATTGTCAAGGAATTTGGAGAGTCTTTGTGACCCCTTTGGATCTGTTTAGATCTTTACCTTTATCCTTTGATTTTGGAAGAGTCATTGGTGGTGGTTTCGAGCGTCTTTATCATCTGGTGGTGGCGACTTTATCCAGGTGTGGTGTTAGCTCAACGGGTTTCTTTATCAGCTCTGGTGCTTCGGCTTTACGAGTTGTGGTGATCCCGATCTTCCTGTCTATCCGGTTACATTTCGTGTTGATTACTCCAGATCGTTTTCAGGAACCTTCGCAGCCCAAAACGTTCATTTACTTCACGTCAAAGCTGTCCTGTTTTCGATCTATTTTGTTCACTCCAAATCGCTTCCTGCATAACGCATCAAAGTGGTATCAAAGCAAATCCAGGTTGCTGGAGTGAAGTATTTCGTTTATCCTCTTGTTCAAATCATTGAGATGGATCTACCCAGAGGATTGACTCTTGATCAAGCCTATGCTGAACGTATTAGCAGAGAGATGGCGGAGCTACGACAACAGATGCAGGAGATGGTTGTGGCTGTTAATCGAAGAGATGCACAAGATCAGCCTAGAAGACGAAGGGTTGAGGCAGATGAAGCGTCTAGTGAAGGCAGCAGAGGTTCTTCTCATGGTTCTGATTCTGATCGTGAAGAACGTGGTGGAAGGAGAAGAGACAACCGTCCACAACAACAGCAGCATCGTCGTGATGAAGAATTCAAAGTGGAGTTTCCCGATTTTCAAGGTAATCTGAATCCAGATGACTTTCTAGATTGGTTGAGATCTATGGAGAGGGCGTTTGAATATAATACCTATGACGATGAGAAGAAGTTTAAGGTAGCTACTTTGAGACTGAAGGGTTATGCTAGTCTTTGGTGGGATACTCTTAAGTCTAGGCATGTTAGAGAAGGCAAGACTCGTGTTAGGTCTTGGGAGAAGCTACAGAGACTTATGAAGAGGAGATTTTTACCAGATGACTACAAGCAAGATCTATACCTGAAGCTTACACACTTGCAGCAAGAAAAACGCACTGTTGAAGAATATACAAGGGAGTTTGATCTGTTACAGTTGCGTTGTGATGTTCAGGAGCCAGAAGAGAGGACTATTGTGCGTCTTGTACATGGTCTGTGTGAGGAGATTGCATCAAAGGTGGAGTTGCAAACATACTGGACCCTTGATGACGTGAAGAAGCTTGCTATCAAGGTGGAGAAGCAGGTTAAGATGGGAAAGAAGTCTTACACCAGAACTTACACTTCTGGTTCTTCATTGAATCCAAGAGAGAATTTTAAAGGTGATGCTAGCAGCAGTAGTAAGAAGATTGAAGGAAAGACTACAGCAACACCTACAGAAGACAATATGAAGAAGAAGTACTTTAAGTCTCAAGGATTTGGGCATTTCCAAGCTGAATGTCCTAACCGCAGAGTTATGACTGTTCAAGAGATTCAAGAGATAGAAGAAGAGATAAAGCAGGATTCTCTTGACTTGGAGGCAGTAGATCAGAAGGTTCAAGGTGAAGAGGAAGGGATCGTTGAACAACCTGATGATGGAGAATTGTTGGTGATTCAGAGGATTTTGCATTATGTTCCTATTTTAGAAGAAACACAGCGAGAAAACATCTTTCAGACTCGTTGCACAATTAAAGGAAAAGTCTGCAATCTGATTATTGACAGTGGGAGTTGCACTAATGTGGCATCTAGTACACTTGTGGAGAAGCTGAGTTTGCCTACAGTGAAGCATAAGCAACCATACAAGCTGAAGTGGTTGAATGATGGCAGCAAACTGCAGGTATCTAAACAAGTTCTGCTTTCATTTTCTGTTGGGAAGAACTATCAAGATGAGGTTCTCTGTGATGTTATTCCAATGGATGTGTGTCATCTATTTCTTGGGAGGCCTTGGGAGTTTGATAGGAGAGCTATGCATGATGGATACAAGAACACTTATTCTTTTCATAAGGATAAGAAGCATATCACGCTGGCACCATTAGTTCCTACACTCTTACACAGAACCGAGCAATTCAAAGAAAAGAGCTGTAGGGAGAGTCTTTTCTTGGGAGAATCACGTGTTGTGAGGAAGCTTGATGAGAGGAAAGAGGTTTTTGCACTACTGGTGGTCGAGAAGAGTGATGGAGCATGGAAGATGAGTACACATCCATTGTTGCTGAAGTTACTGAAGAATTACAGTGATGTGTTTCATGATGATTTACCACCTGGATTGCCTCCTATTAGAGGTATTGAGCATCAAATCGATTTGCTACCTGGTGCACCTCTACCAAATCGTCCAGCTTATAGATGTAATCCAAAAGAAGCTAAGGAGTTGCAGAGACAAGTGGAAGAGCTTATTGCAAGGGGTTATGTGAGAGAGAGCATGGGTCCTTGTTCTGTTCCAGCTCTACTTGTTCCAAAGAAAGATGGCTCGATGAGGATGTGTGTGGATAGCCGAGCTATAAACAAGATTACTATCAAGTATCATTATCCTATACCACGATTGGATGACATGCTGGATGAGCTTAATGGATCAAAGGTGTTTTCGAAGATTGATCTGAGAAGTGGATATCATCAAATCCGAATGAAAGAAGGGGATGAATGGAAAACAACATTCAAGACAAAGGGTGGTTTGTTTGAATGGCTGGTCATGCTGTTTGGCTTATCTAATGCTCCCAGTACTTTCATGAGGCTGATGAATCAGCTACTACGAAACTTTATTG
This sequence comes from Alliaria petiolata, assembly GCA_020283515.1. Taxonomy (NCBI): domain Eukaryota; kingdom Viridiplantae; phylum Streptophyta; class Magnoliopsida; order Brassicales; family Brassicaceae; genus Alliaria; species Alliaria petiolata. The sequence continues at coordinate 29,887,162 of JAHZTW010000004.1, read as the reverse complement.
GAAAGTTTGTGGTAGTTTACTTTGATGATATTCTGGTGTATAGCAAGAACGAAGCAGATCATTCACAGTACCTACAAGAAGTCTTTGAGGTATTACGCATAAACAAACTCTATGCTAAGCCTGAGAAGTGTTCATTCTTCACTTCTAGTGTTGTGTTTCTTGGATATATCGTTTCTGGAGAAGGAATTTCAGTGGATGAAAGCAAAGTGGAAGCTATGAGAAGTTGGCCAGTTCCAACTACACAATCTGATGTGAGAAGCTTTCATGGACTTACTTCTTTCTATAGGCGATTTGTGCAGAATTTCAGTACTATCATGACTCCAATAACTGAGTGCTTGAAGAAAAATAAATTTAATTGGAGTATAGCAGCACAAAAGGCATTTGAAGTGGTGAAGAAGAAACTGTGTGAAGCACCTGTTTTGGCGCTTCCTGATTTTAATCAAGTATTTGAAGTTGAGTGTGATGCAAGTGGCGTGGGAATAGGAGTTGTTCTTGTTCAAGGGAAACATCCTATTGCTTACTTCAGTGAGAAGCTTACAGGAGCTAGGAAGAACTACTCAACTTATGATAAGGAGTTTTATGCGATTGTGAGAGCTCTTGATCATTGGGAACATTATTTGCGGCCAGGGCAGTTTGTTCTTCATTCTGATCATGAAGCGTTGAAGTACATAAACAATCAGCACAAGCTCAACAGTAGACATGCTAAATGGGTGGAGTTTCTACAATCTTTCTCATTTGTGTCGAAATACAAAGCTGGAAAAATCAATGTGGTGGCTGATGCACTCTCGAGGAGGTATGCTTTAATATCTATTCTTGATTCAAGAATTATGGGATTTGAGATGATGAAAGAGCTGTATGAAGGATATCTAGACTTTACACAAGTCTACAATGAGTGCAAGAAAGGCGTTGTAAATCAGTACCAGCTGCAGATTGGATTTCTTTTCAAAGGAAACAAGTTGTGTGTTCCTAAGAGTTCTATAAGGGAGTTATTGATTCGTGAGGCTCATGGTGGAGGTCTTTCTGGATATTTTGGGATCAATAAGACTTTGGATATGCTGCATGAGCATTTCTTTTGGCTTAAGATGAGCAACGACGTTCATACTATAGTGGAGAGGTGTGCAACTTGTCAAAGGATGAAAAGTCATTTCCAACCTTGACTTTACACTCCTTTGCCTGTTCCTACACAGCCTTGGGATGATGTGAGCATGGATTTCATTGTAGGATTGCCAAGAACTCAGAGAGGGAAGGATTCTATCATGGTTGTGGTCGATCGGTTCAGTAAGATGGCACATTTTATTCCTTGCCACAAGATGGATGATGCAAGTCAAGTTGCTGATTTGTATTTTAAGGAGGTTGTGCGTATTCATGGAGTGCCAAAGACCATTGTTTCAGATCGTGATTAAAAGTTTCTGAGCTATTTTTGGAAGACTTTGTGGAGATTACTTGGTACTAAGCTACTCTTTAGTACTTCATGTCATCCACAAACAGATGGCAAAACTGAGGAAACAAACAGAACTTTGACTATGATTTTGAGGGGATTGATTAAGAAGAACTTGAAGGAATGAGATTTGAAGTTGGCTCAGGCGGAGTTTGCTTACAACAGATCGATGAGTTACACTACAAAACGATCACCTTTCGAAATAGTGTATGGACTGAACCCTCTTACTCCTATTGATCTGATTCCATTGCCTTGTGAGTTCAAAGCAAGCTATGAAGCAACAGAACGTGTTAAGACAATGAAGAAGTTGCATGAGAGTGTTCGTGTTGAGATTGAAAAGGCGAATGAGAAATACAAGAAGAAATCCAACAAGAATCGACAAGCTAAGTCATTTGAACCAGGAGATATGGTCTGGCTGCATCTGAGAAAAGAGAGGTTTCCAAGCAGGCGCAAGTCTAAACCATGCCGAGATCGGATGGTCCATTTAAGGTACTTGAGAAGTTTGGTGAAAATGCTTATAAACTTGAACTTCCATGTGACTATGGAGTTTCAGCTACTTTCAACGTGAGAGATCTTTCTCCATACTTTGAGGATGATGAGTTGCTGGATTTGAGGACAAATCTTTTCAAACCCGGAGAGACTGATGCGGGAGCAAGCATGCAAGACAAGGAGGATACGCAAGGAGTTGAGAAACATAATGGGCTGACTTACACTATGGTGTTTTGGCAGACTTCTGAAAATACACGGCAGACTTCTGGAATTACACAACAGACTTCTGGAAATACACGACAGACTTGTGAATCAGCTATATATTCAAGTTATATAGTCGGACTACATAGTCGAGCTACATTCGTCAGCTATATAGTCAAGTTATATAGTCGAGCTACATAATCAAGATTCTGCCAAAGGAAGGAAATGCAGTTGAAGAGTCTATTTCGACCAAGAGACCAGAAATGGGAAGCTAAATGATCTCAAGGGTCATTTTGAAGCCAATAGCCATTCAACTCAATTAGTCTTCAGTCTTGGCTTTCCTTATTTATTATTGCCTAGTTTTTAACACATTTCTGTCTAGTTTTCTGGACTTAATTAAGTATTATTTTGATTTCCGGTCTTGACTACATTTATTGTAAGTCCTATGGACGAAAATGCTTGTATTTCCTCTATATATTGAGGCTCTTATGCATGAATAAAAATCACAGTATTGTCAAGGAATTTGGAGAGTCTTTGTGACCTCTTTGGATCTGTTTAGATCTTTACCTTTATCCTTTGATTTTGGAAGAGTCATTGGTGGTGGTTTCAAGCGTCTTTATCATCTGGTGGTGGCGACTTTATCCAGGTGTGGTGTTAGCTCAACGGGTTTCTTTATCAGCTCTGGTGCTTCGACTTTACGAGTTGTGGTGATCCCGATCTTCCTATCTATACGGTTACATTTCGTGTTGATTACTCCAGATCGTTTTCAGGAACCTTCGCAGCCCAAAACGTTCATTTACTTGACGTCAAAGCTGTCCTGTTTTCGATCTATTTTGTTCACTCCAAATCGCTTCCTGCATAACGCATCACCTTCAACATTCGTTCGAAAATTTAAAGCGTGGATCCTATTCATGCTTATCAATCAACTCACTTGGTTCAGGGCCAGTTAACGAGCTAAAGATGAACTCGTAGTGTGAACGGGTTAAGTGGTTAAATGGGATTACTCATGGAAGGAATCTTCTTAATGAAAAATGCTAAGGATAAAAATTAATGGATGAATTCTCATCTACCAGATAACACTCATATTTTACTCCTAAAACCTATCATTTCAAGATCCCTCACAAGTGTTTTAACCCGGTTTTCAACGGTTTTAGAGTGATTTCCACGTTTCCTAGTCTTAAGAGTCATTTCAGGGAAATTGGACAAAAAACATACAATTTGGAGCAAAACGGGGACATATAGGACAAGTGCTCGGAGCTATAAGTTTAACATCAAACGACGACTTTCCACCACAAGATCAAGCTCATATTTGGAGACAAGATAGCCTTTTCAGCTGTCTTTCACCTCGAAGTGGTTTGAGTTCAATCCCACGGTTGGATCTCAAGTTACGAAGGAAGCAAGAAAGTCCGTCAGACACATCCTCAGAAAAAGGACGTGCGCGCCATGAGGTTTCAGAAGACCAGTGGCCGCGCCACGCCCGATTGCTCGTGTGGCCAGACCATTTTGGACCATCCCGAGTCCGTTTGCACTTATTCGATATTTCCCGAGGTCAAAATACGAAGCCCACTTTCCGAAGACACGAAGGCCTATATAAGGAGAACTTAGGGCTTCACAAAGGACGTGACCTCTTGATATACTCATATATTTTTCATATTTAGCACTTATTTAGGATATATTTTCATGCACTTTTGCACTCATACTTATGGTTATTGTAGTTTTTGTCCCATTTTAGGTTTTAGGACATGTTGCATTAGCATTGGCATATTTCTCGCATATTTGCATCATATTCAGGTTGTTTTGAGTGTGTTGGAGCTGTGGTGGATGAATGGACATGATGGGGTTTAAAGGGAAGCTTGTGGACACTTGGAGAACTTTGGACAAGCATACATGCACTGAGATCGAGGGAAAGATTGAGCAAGGCAGGTCGTTCTAAACGAGATCGACCAGAAGATCGAGGCGCTTAGACCGTTTCAAGGAAGAAGAACGGGACTAAGATCGAACAAGACGATCGTGCGACTGTACGAACCCAAAGATGCTATCAGGAAAAACGGAGTGAAAATCGAGACTGAAGATCAATCCAGATTGAAACGACCCGATGATCGAGCAAGAGGGTCGATTGCTGAGTTGAAACGACCCGGCGATCGAGCAAGAGAACCCATTCCCAGTCAAAGATCGGGCAAGAGATCGACGACTCAGCTCGATCTCTTCTCTCTAGACGCGCTTCCTTATTAGCCAGCTCACGTTTTGTCCTCTTGTGAGGGGACCATTCCTCCTTTGCTATAAATAGCTAAAACCCTTTTTTTTGGGGATATCTTATCTTTATGCTTTTTACGTTCTTCCTCTTTTACCTTTGCCACCATTGTTAAGGTTTTTAAGCTTTTGTAATCGCACTCTTTGATTTGATAAGCAAGAACTTCTCTTTTTAATCTTAATCTTGTTTCTGTTTAACGTTAATCATGTTTAGTATTTCGAATCTTGTGACTAAGGAGTGCTTAACTATGATTAGCGAGTAGTAGCTTTAAGTTTTGAGGCCAAGGTGTTTAGGGAGGTTTAAAGGTTTAGATCTAGAGGTTTAGCATGCTTATAACTCTTAACTCTTCTTGGTTTGAAAAGATTAATGCCAATGATTCTTGATGGAGATCTTTGTGTCCATAGAGATTTCCTTATCTCATGAGGACTTAGGAATCTCTTAAGCCCAAACCAAGAGACTATCTCCTTTTAATCCACGACGGTGAAGATTAGGGTTTAGTTAAGCCAAGCTAAGAAAGGAGCTTTCTTGCTCATCAACCGATCCTTTCCACCACACACCATGAGTTTGGAGAGAAATGTTTGATAAAGGTTCGGAACTACTAACCGTGGAATGTTCTAGATTTGTTTCTTAGACTTAGAGTTAGCTCAATGTTTGTGTAGATTCACTTTTGTATAAATCCAAGATCCAACCTTGAATCTCCCATTATCCAAACCCTCGGCCTTGAATCAATCTTTTGTTGCCTAAGTTGCTAGAGATCTTTTAATATTTGCACTTGTAGTTTTAAAATCTTTAAGCTTTGATATTTTGTTGCTCTATAATTTTAGGAATTGCTTTAAGTATTGTTCTTTAGCCTAGTTTTCTTTTAGGATTTATTTACTTTGCATAAGTAGTTTTTATAATTCCATTTTACCCATCAAAATTCGCATATGGCTTATATTAATCTTGTTCTTGCATTCCTAGTGTACTTTCTATCCAAGTTGGATTGATAACCTCACATACTATAATGACATGAGTAGTGTTGAGTATTGAAAAAAGCAGAAAAACTCTACTTATCACCTCTTTACAGAGCTTTTCCAGAAACACTTTCACTCCGCCAGAGAGAGAGAGAGAGATCGACGGCGCCCAGAGTTGAAGACCCCGAGAGAGATCTCTTCGGCAGCCGCCACCTTTCCTTCCTTCTCTTTTCATCTTTTGTTCTTAGTTCTTTGTTTTTCAATACTTTAAGAAGATCTCTTCATTCGGATTTCCTTTGAAGAAGTTTTCTCACTCAATTTCTTATTCAATACAATTCGCACCTTTCTTATTTCGAAAATATCTCTCGTTCCCATGGACGAGTAGTCATCTAGTTGGGTTTTAAGGGGGTTTTCAAAGGGGTTTAATCATGAATCGATTTCGTTAGGTTGATAGAGATAAAGTTTATTTTAGGTATCTTCGTTTATGTTTTGCTCTTATTGCATGTTTGCTTTTCTGATCAATTAGCAACTGATTCCAGGACGATTAGATACACGAACGTGTGATCTATTATTTGGATCTAGAGGTTAACGAGCGGACCGCACCGTAGGATGCTTAGGCATATCGACGGACCGCACCGCGAGTGTTTACAAATAGGTGAATGATATGTTTGCGCGGTTGTCTTGCATCGTGGGATGATAACTCATATCCGCGGATCAAGGCAAACATAGGTGGCTAGATCCGCGAGCGCGGGGTAGTCATAGTCGACCGTTTCAGCTTAAGAACCTAACTCATTAAGTCATTTAGAACCTAATCTATTGCTTTTTAGATCCGATCCATGAACACTGGAGAACACCCCTGAACCCAACGCCTTTTACCTATTGATTTACAACCGTTTAATTCTCTTTTGCTGCTTGATATCACTACTGCAAACCGTGACACACAAACCCCCAACTTCCCTTTCGGTTTAAAGAGGTTAAAAATCCTAGGACTTTCGCAAAACAACAATCTCTGTGGATTCGATCCCTTAATATACTACTGTGATTGCTGTGCACTTGCAGCTATCTTAGGGTTAAAACTTGAAGTAACAAACCCCACCGCATCAAGTTTTTGGCGCCGTTGCCGGGGATTGTTTTCTTTTGGGAATTTCCAGTTTCTAATTCCTCTTTTAGACCACTTTGAGTTTCAAGCTTTTCCGTTCATTGCTCACGATTCTCTTGTGTTTACTTCTCATGTTTCAGGTGTATTACCACTTGGAGGAACGCTTCCAACCTCATGCCCGGCTACATCGAGATCGACATGCACGAAAAAAGAAATCCGAAGGTTAAGAAGACAGAGCAGCATGCCCGAAAACCAGGCCGCTCTTGGAGTTCAACAAAACCGCAAAGAAGTTCTTCGCAACGCTGGTCGAGCACCTCACGTTTTACAAGACGGAGAGCCACAGCTCAACAACAATGGAAATCCGATTAACCAAATCCCTGAGGCTGACTCGGACGGAGAAGAACTCGATCCTGCCTTGCAGCAAGAAGTACATAATCCGATCATCGGAAATGGCGCGAATCAAGCAAACCCTATCGTCCAACCGGAAGACCGAGACGCTAACCGGCCTGTTCTACCCGCCAACCAACCCAGACGAGTAAGGAATCGCACCATAGCCGATCACGACACTCCTGATCAGCACTTTCAGAATCGAGCTGCGATTCAAGTGAACGTCCCTCATGAGGACGAGCTGAAGATCAAACCGCAAATCATCTCCTTGGTGAAGCAAAATCAGTTTCACGGGCTATCAAACGAGGACCCGATGGACCACATCGAACTATTTGAAGAGATTTGCAGGACCACAAAGATGAACCGAATCCCTCCCGACTATCTGAAGTGTAAGCTATTCCCATTTTTTTTAGCGACAAGGCTCATAGATGACTGAAGACTTTACCACCAGGATCGATCACTAACTGGGTGGAATGCAAATCCGCTTTCCTCAATCACTTCTACACGAAGTCACGATCTAATCTGCTGAGAAACAAGATCCAAGGCTTTCAACAAGGACCGGTCGAGTCATTCTTTGAAGCATGAGAGCGATTCAAGGACTACGAACGCGATTGCCCTCACCATGGTTTCTCCGGAGCCAGCTTGCTGTACACATTCTACCGCGAACTGCAAGCTAGGTACCAACTCTCACTCGACACGGCAGCAATGGAGATTTTACCACAAAGACGGAGCGACAAGGACGCGCACTCATCGAGAACCTCGCTGTAAGCAACATCAATAACTCTCCGGGTTATGATTGAAATCTGCGAACCGAAGACTCGTGTGAATGCAGCGTCAATGCGTGTGAATCCGCGGGAGAAAGAGAAGAGTTCAAATCAGGAGACAAGGGGGATGAATCCTACACGCGAGAAGAAGAAGTTAATTTTATAGGAGGCCAGAATTCATATCCAAATAACAACTTCATGAACAACAACAACCTCTCGTACCAAAACCCGAACGTGGAGAACCCGCAAGACCAAGTTTATCCGCCTCAAGGAAGACCTTTCCAAAACAAGTTCCAAAACGTGAACTACGGAAGCAACGGAGGCTATCAACCAAAACCACCTTACAACTCTCAGCATGCGCCCTACATCAATCAGCAAGGAGCGGCACAAGCTGCATCAAATGCGCCATACCCATCACGAGAGGACAAACTCGAAGGACTGATGCAACAGCTGCTGTTGTCTCAGCAGAAATCGGTCAAGGATCTCAACATCAAGGTAGATTGCATGTACAACGATTTGAACGGCAAGTTCGAATCTCTATCTTCCCATGTGAAGAAATTGGACACGCAAATCTCACAAACTGCTGAAACCATCAAGAGACAAGCAGAAATCTTTCCCGGAAAGGTAGAGGATAACCCGAAAAGATTCTGTAACGTGATCTCTACGATCACCGACGAAGCTGAAGAGCCAGAACTAGCTATGAGAAATAAATGCAGATTCGTCCCACTTTTCTCGGGAGTTGAGCCACCTTTTGATACTCCGGAACACTGCGCATTCGGAAGACTAAAGAAGGAAGAAGATCCAGGCGCATTCATCTTCCGATGCTCGATCACGGGAATTTAGTTCGAAGATTGTCTATGCGACACGGGAGCTAATGTCAATGTCATGTACACGAAAATCGCTGAAAGGTTAGGAATAACGACATATTTCCCATCGCCTATGCAGCTAGTATTCAGAGATTCGTCCAGGAAGAAAACGAATGGCATTGTGCACAACATCCAACTCCTTATCGGAAACAAGATAGTAACTACAGACTTCCATGTACTGGATATGGGAGAAGACAGAGACAAGCCTTTGATACTTGGAAGACCCTTCTTGGCCACGGTAGGAGCAAAGATCGACCACGCAAGCAACTTTGTAGTCTTCCTACATATAAGTCAGAAGAGATAATATCCGAAGGAGCTAAACATTTCACCCCCGGAAGGAAAGAGCCAAGCGATTAAAAAGGAGAAAAAGGGTATGATATCAAGAGTGGGTCAGCTCCACTCGAGATCCTTCTCGAGAATCGAAATTCTGATTCCTCCCGAGCTAGGACAGCTAAGTGAAGAAGAAATAGTCAAGACGGTCGAGAAGACCAAGCAGGTGATACTAGAAGCCAAAATTCTTAGGAATGGAAACGGAGGCACGCTGCTAATACGGAAACAAGGCGAAGCTTTAGGAGAGACAACTCCGGAAGCCACTTCCTCAACCTCCTAAGCTTCAAACAAAGTCGAGTTCAACGACTTAAACAAAAGCGCTTGGTGGGAGACAACCCATCCGGTACGTGTTTTTAATTTTCTTTCTTTCATCTCTAACAACTAGTTTTTGCAAGTTTTATGTACTTAGGCATATGATAGAAAAAAAAAATAGAAAAACCAAGAAAAAAAAAATTGATGAAATGAGGAGGAGCCTCGGAAGGAGGCTGGCCGCGCGAGCACCAGCTCGTGCCGCGCGAGCACCAGCTCGTGCCGCGACGAGCCACGACCGCGCGAAGGGGAGACGCCTGACCGCGGCCGCGACGGCCATGGCGCGGCCAGTGGCCGTCTGGGCGACCAACCCGCAAAACTCATGTTTTCCTCCCGAACTGAACTTCTCGCATTTTGGTACAATCCCGCACCAAAAATCATTCTTGTTAATGTAAGTTAACGAATTTTATTGATTCGTGATCAACACGCAAGGTAAGTTCTCTCGTTTTAAAATTTTTGAAAATTAAAGGTTCTTTGGTGATAAAAACATTTTTTTAAACCAAAAAGAGAATTTTTAGAATCAAAAAGAGATTCTATTTTTTTCAAATTTGAACTGTTTTCAAAAATTCTTTGGCCTAAGCTCATCTATTTTCAAAGGAGATTCAACTTTCAAAAGTCATTCATTCTCATCTACAAGGTATGATCTCTAATTTTTAAATTCCCTAGAGAACTCAATTTTGAGATATCTCTTGTTTGACTAGATAATTGTCTAGGATGCTTGAATAATGGTAGAGAACCTTGGATTGATGATTTAGGTTGCTTAGATTTTTGATTTTTGCAACCCAATTTTGGAAAAATGAAATCTATGAAAAAATTGAAATTAGAACTTGCTCTAAAAACAAATTTTGGTGGTATTATTAGACAATTGGCTTAGTTTGAGTTTAATTAATGCTAGGTATGACTTAAGAACCAAAGTTTGATGAGAATAAGTTGACAAAATCGATTTATTGGAAAAAATTTGGTTTGGAAACCTAAAAATCCGAAAATAGAGTTTGAGTACCAAAATGCTCTTGAGATTTATGCATTAACTCGATTCGTATTAGTCTTGGAAACTCTTGATATATGCCTTGTACATCATTACACTTGAGAATCCTCATGACACATCAAATACACATGCTTGGTCGAGTTTTTGCTTTGTTTTGCAATGTACAATGAGCTATGATCGAAACTTTGAGGTGCGTTCGAAGAATAGAGAGCAACTAAGCTCTTCAAGGAGTTCTTCGCGACAGCAAGAACACGAGACAGCACTAGAAAACCCGAGTCTAGACACCACTCTAGGGAGATATGTGGAGGAAAAACGAAGAAGGTTCCGCGGTTCACGGATAGCACGCACAAGCCACGATGATTCACCTCCACCTCAAGAGCCATCTAGAGAGATGAACCCTTCTCCTCCTAAGCGCAAGGTCCGAAACTTTGGAGCACCAATGGACCCAAACATCGATTATTTGAAGGAGATGAAGAAGATGGAGATAAGAACAACCCTAAAGATTGATTACTCCGCTTTAGACGCTTTGGGCATCACCGAGGATGTTACATGGTACTTGGACGAGCTAAGGCTCAGGACCTTCATGGAGATTGATCGACCCACTTACAAGGAGCTCGCGCAAGAGTTTTTATCTTCAGTTCAATTATCCTACCGGAGAGGAAGGAAGTCACATCCGAAGGACGGTACTCTCTATTTCACCATTGGCTCTAGAGTTTATGTGCTGAGCATTTCTAGACTTTGCGAGATATTTGGTTTTGACTTGAGGAGCGAGACAAGCATTGAAGAAAAATGGAGTGCTGATCTTTGGGGACTTATAGGCTGAGGCATTTATGACAAGGGAAGGCATCCGTCTGCATTTCTTTCACATCTGGCCGTGCGTTTTGTGCACCGCCTCATAGCACACCGACTTTACTCTCGCAACAACAAGTCATGCATGCCTTGGATGCGTCCTAGCAGAGAGACTCGTGCGAGTGAAGCACGATGTCAGCTTACCTAGATGCAAGGCTTCCTTCACGACTTACGGAGGCATCATTACAGCGATCATGGAGGCCGCATGAGTAGACACTAGCACGGAGGCGCCATTAGATGAGGTTTGATTTGACTTGTTCCAGTTTCAGACAGACAGGAACTTGACAGGCGCAACCATGGATCCAGACATGTTCGGATACCGATACCGATTAGGGAAGGGAGACAGCCGCACGGTCTATCTACCGTCTCCCACAGTCCCGCGCCTTTTAGAGGGTTCGCCACAGTGGATCCCGGAACACGAAGAGTTCCGTGCCGAGTTCTCACGCCTCCCGCTCACTATCGGGGAATACATAGCCGCCAAGGCTAGAAGAGAGGCGACCCATCAGAGAACCCACCACACCTCATCTTCCTCCATGCGCAGCACCTCACGATCCGCTGCACCGTCCATTACAAGAAAATAGGGATTTAGTCACTGCATTTTGCGACCACATGAGCAGTCACAAAAATGTGCGACTACTTAGCTACCAAACACGAGGGTAGGATATTAGTCGCTTAGTTACCACATTTTTGCGACTTACTTACAACTAAAAATCCCAGTCACAAAATAGTCACGAGTTACCCACGTATTTGGGACGATATTCGTAGTCGCAAACTAGTGGCTATATTTTGTTATTACTTTGCGACTACCTTATGTAATGTCAAAAGAGTAGCTATATAGTGGCTAATATACTGGTATAACACATGTTACATGCAAGAGATGTCGGTGTACCTAATTTTAGCGACTATAACTGTGCAGTCTCAAAAGAGTCGGTCTTAAGTCACAAAGTAGTGGCAAATATCTCTATATATACTAGGCACCGTCTTTCTCTCATTTATAGAATCTCAAAGTTTAAACATCATAAAGAGAGAGAAAAAATCGACAAAAAAGAGAGAATTTAAGAAAAGAAAAAATCGAGAAAGAGAGAATTTTAAAAAAAATAATCAACAAAGAGAGAATTTATAAAAAAAAAAATCGAAAAAGAGAGGATTAAAAAAATGGTGGGAAATTACAATTATTGTAATTCTAGAGAATGGATGTACAAAAGAATCGATGAAGAGACAAGAAATATTTCGGCCGAGTTTGCTGCAGAAGTGGAAGAGTTTATGAACATTGCAAGTAATCAGCCAATAGCGCAGAGCAGTGGTGGTAAGTTTTACTGCCCTTGTATTAATTGTAAAACGATAAATCTCTTACGGGGCGTAAATTTTGGAACCATCTATATAGTCGAGGATTTATGCCAAATTATTATGTTTGGTATATGCATGGAGAAGAATTGAATGTCGATTTTGGAACAAGTGATCATGTTAATACAAATAATACAAGTAGCAGTCAAGTAGAAGATGGTCATGTAGAAGATAGATACGTAGAAATGGTGAATGATGCTTTTCGTGATAACACGAATTCTAATAACTATCATCAAGAGGAGGGTTATCAGAATGAAGAAGCACCTAACCTTGAGGCTAGAAAGTTTTACGACATGTTGGAAGCTGCTAAAAATCCATTGTATGATGGTTATCATGAAGGCCACTCGCAATTATCTCTAGCAGCTCGGTTCATGGACATTAAGGCAGATCATAATATGTCTGAAAGGTGTATGGATTCGTGGGCGGAACTTTTTACTGAGTACTTGCCAGACGAAAATCAAGCAACTGGGTCTTATTACGAGACGGAAAAATTGATGCGAAATTTAGGCCTCTCATTTTATACAATTGATGTCTATATTGACAATTGTATGATCTTCTGGAAAGAAGATGACAAGTGGAATAAGTGTAAATTTTGCGGAGCACCAAGATATAAGCCTAGCGAGGGACGAACCAAAATACCATTTAGTCGTATGTGGTATTTACAAGTTGCCGATCGATTGAAGAGAATGTATCAGAGCGAGAAGACTGCATCGGCAATGTGATGGAATGCTGAGCACGAATCAGAGGAAGGAGAAATGTGTCATCCATCTGATGCGGCAGAGTGGAAAAGCTTTCAACAGCTAAATCCTCGATTTGCCGCTGAACCCCGAAATGTGTATCTTGGATTATGTACAGATGGATTCAATCCATTTGGTATGTCTCGTAGTCATTCATTATGGTCTGTGATCATTACTCCATACAACCTACCCCCTGGTATGTGTATGAACACAGAGTACTTATTTCTTACAATTTTGAATTCCGGGCCAAATCATCCGCGAGCTAGCCTTGATGTCTTCCTCCGACCTCTGATTGAGGAGTTAAAGGAACTATGGTCTACTGGAGTTGAGCCATATGATGTCTCCGTCAATCAAAATTTTAATTTAAAAGCAGTGCTTCTTTGGGCAATTAGCGACTTCCCGGCATATGACATGTTATCAGGATGGACGACACATGGTAGATTATCTTGTCCAATTTGCATGAATGATACAAAGGCCTTTCAAATGCCTAATGGACGAAAGACGTGTTGGTTTGATTGTCACAGGAGGTATCTTCATCATGGTCATCCATTAAAGAAAAATAAAACCAACTTTTTGAAAGGAAAGCATGCTTTGAATGACCATCCACCTCAATCTCTGACCGAAGAGCAAGTTTTATATGAGCGAATAAGGCAAGTCAATCCACCGAAAACATATGATTGTGGTGGAAATGGTCATGAATTAAAGAAGGATGGATATGGGAAGTGGCATAATTGGCACAAAGAAATCATATTTTGGGAGTTGCCGTACTGGACGGATCTCAATCTACGACATAATCTTGATGTGATGCATATAGAGAATAATTTTTTTGATAACATCATGCATACCCTTATGAATGTTAAGGACAAATCAAAGGACACAGTGAAGTCAAGATTGGATATAGAAAGATTTTGTTCTCGGACAGAGCTACATGTGGATGGTCGTGTAGAGCTCCGTTCCCTATATTCAGATTGACTCCAATGGCGAAAGAAAGCTTATTAAAATATGTAAAACATGAGATTAAATTCCCAGACGGTTATGCTTCAGACTTAACTAGCTGTGCGGATATAGATGGAGGAAAGTTTTCCGGCATGAAGAGTCATGACTGCCATGTTTTTATGGAGCGGCTACTTCCGTTTATCTTTGCAGAACTCTTGCCGCGAACCGTTCACCTTGCACTAGCAGGTACTAATAGTTATATCCAATATTCTTATATATTTACATTAATTATAGTGTTATATATAGTAACCATTTAAATTTATATATATTGTAGGCATTGGAGGATTTTTTCGTGACTTATGTTCTAGAACTTTGCAACAAAATCGTGTTCAAATTCTGAAAGAAAACATAGTCATAATTTTGTGTAACTTGGAAAAAATCTTTCCACCTGCTTTCTTCGATGTGATGGAGCACCTACCTGTACATCTCCCATACGAAGCTGAACTAGGAGGTCCTGTGCAATATAGGTGGATGTATCCCTTTGAAAGGTTTTTAAAAAAATTGAAAAGCAAGGCAAAGAACAAAAGGTATGCGGCGGGATCGATTGTTGAATCTTATGTGAATGATGAGATATCTTATTTTTCAGAGCATTACTTTGCCGCACATATACGTACGAAAACAAGGTAAATGTTAAAAAATTGCGTAATTAATTCTTGTAATATTTTTTGCTTAAAGTGTTATCCTAATGTTATTGTTTTTCATTTCGGTAGGTCTACTAAATTCGATGAAGGTGAAGTTCATGTATATCCAGTTTCTGGAATACCAGATATATTTACTCATGTTGGTCGTCCAAGTGGGAAAAGTAAGGAAATATGGTTTTCTGAGAAAGATTACCAATGCGCACATGCATATGTTTTGCGAAATTGTGAATATTTTCGACCACTTGAGAGGTAATTTATATTTGTAATGAAAAAGATATTTGAGTAGATATATATATTATACATGTATTATAATGTGTTTGGTGTTTACAGGTTGTTCGAAGAACAAATTCGTTTCACATATCCAGAACTATGTGACGATGACGTATCAACCAAAAGAGATGAAGAATTTCCTACATGGGTTAAAGATTATGTATGAATTTCTTATAATTATATTTCCTACATGGGTTAGAGATTATGTATGAATTTCTTATAATTATATGTATATATATAATAATATTTGAATTGTATTGTAATGCAGGTCGGTTCAACAAACTTGAATCAATTTGTAACTTTTCCTATATGGGTTCAAGAGCTAGTGCAGGGTCCCATGAACAAAGCGACAACTTGGCCAATTTATTTTACAAGAGGTTATTTGTTTCATACTCGGAAGCACGGACACATACGAGCAACATATAACTACGGGATATGTGTGAAAGGAGTAAATTATTTGGATGCATCTGATGAAGATGATTTTTATGGGACCTTAACAGACATAATACAACTTCAGTATTCGGGGTTAGCATATTTGAAGAGCACACTTTTTTAAATGTGAGTGGTATGATCCTACGATTGGAAAAGGCACTCGTAAGAGCAAAACTGGTATTGTTGACGTTCTTTCCTCTGGAAAATATTATAAATATGAACCATTTATTCTAGGTACGTATAAATATAAATAGATAATTTTATCATTTGCATAACATAATAGTATATTTTATTTAACTGTTTATTTATTTGTTGATAATGCAGCTTCTCAAGCTGATCAAGTTTGTTACATTCCATACATGTACGTTAAACAACCAAAAAAGTTGTGGCTTAATGTTCTTAAAGTCAATCCAAGGGCAAATATTTTGGGGAACTTCAAAGATAAAGAACCAACACTTTTGCAACAAGAAAATGATGATAGTGTAATGTTGACTACGATTGAAGATATCGTAGTAGACTATTTAACGGATGGAGTGAACCCAATAGAAGATATTGATTTCGATGTTAGAGATGCTGAAGCAGAAGATGAATTTCAATGCAATTTATCATCTTCTGATGATGATGAAGAAACTGAAGAATAAAGATGAATCTTCGTTTATTTTCTAAAATGTATGTGTATAAATAATTTTTTAATCAATACTTTTGCGTTATTTTTATCTTTTTTCTAGATTATTTATCGCAAAACCGTCGCAGATGTGTCACCATATTGTGACTATTTCTGCTTTATATAAATAGAATATTTTTGGAATTCAAAAAGATTGATACGAGTATCCCAACCGCTTTACCTCTTGAGGACATTGTTTTTTATTTGTTGCCACTTTTTTGCCACTTTATAAAAAGTTTTGCTTTATTAGTCGCAAAGTAGTGACACTTGTGCCACTCATTAGCGACTCCGTATTTTTTTAATTCATTTGAACAAATTTATTAGATGTACATTTGTACATACATATTCATATGTTACATGAGATGTAAATTTATAAAATAAGCATATCAAATTTAGCCAAAAATAGGAAAAATCCTAAATTTTGCATATCAACTTAACAATTCCTAACATATGTAAAGTATTTGTATAAAATTAAAAGATATATTTTTTTATTTGGTTATGAATTTTTTAAATGACTAGTGTTTTAATTATGTGCTTCTCAAGTCAATTCTATTTTGTATGTAACGGTTTTTTTTACGTGTGATTTGCAAAAAATTATTTATAATGCTATTTAGGGTTTAGAGTTTAATTTGTCACTAATTTGCTACTAATATGCCACTGTGAAGTTGCAAAAGAGTCACATAGTTGACAATGTAACAAAATTTGCCTCGATGGCGTCGTAAAACAGTCGCAGATGTGCCACCAATTTGCCACTACATAAGAAATATTGTTTTTTAGTCGCAAATTAGTGGCACTTGTGCCACTTATTAGCGACTCCGTAATTTTTTGATTCATTTTAACAAATTTATTAGATGTACATTTGTATATACATATTCATATGTTACATGAGATGTATATTGATAAAAAAAAAATCTCAAATTTAGTCAAAAATAGGAAAAATCCTAAATTTTGCATATCAACTCAACAATTCCAAACATATGTAAAATATTTGTATATTATCTAAAGATAATTTTTTTGATTTGGTTATGAAAATCTTAAATGACTAATGTTTTAGTTAAGTGCTTCTCTAGTCAGTTATATTTTGTATGTAACGGTTCTTTTTTTGCTTGTGATTTGCAAAAAAACATTTCAAATGCTATTTAGGGTTTAGGGTTTAATCTGTTACTAATTTGTTACTAATTTACCACTGTGGAGTTGCAAAGGAGTCATAATTTACAACTAATTTGAGTCTGTGTAATTTTTATATATATATATCATGGTTTCTGAACATAAAATGAATTATATGTGTATCCGAGTGGCTTAAGCCCATCTTAAGGGTTCTTATGTTACAGGTAGTGGGTTCATAGAACCTGCCTTGCTATTCTTTTTATTTTTTATTTATTAGTCACTTTTTAGTCTCTAATCCATGACTTAAGAAAAGCCTAAAATCTCTGTATATTTGCCGCCTGATATGGCCGGCGGAAAATCTCTCCGAGGTCGTGGTTCTCTCTAATGGCCGGCGGAAAATCTCTCCGAGGTCGTGGTGGTAGAGTCGGAGTACTTCAATCTTCATTGGGTCTGAATCATCGAACCCAAGTACCCCAACCTCTACAAGATTTGTTTCCCGTCGCCCTCTCCCTGTTCAATACGCTCACACCCAGCAATCTTCCCATAGCGAGCAGTCTTTTTCGGCATGACCGATTCCGCATGCGTTTCCGCCACCACCGCCGGATTCTCCTCCACCACCGCCAAATTTTCAACAACAACAACAAGAAGAAGAACACCAGGAACAAGGACAACAACAACCGATTACGATTGAAGATTTGCTCCAAATTCCTGGCCGTGAACTATACTTGACAATCTTAAACCCAATCCCCACTGAAGGAACGACATGGTAATGATTGATCTAACTCTATGATTTTCTTTTGTTTTCTTCTCAAGTGAGTTAGAGGTTTTCACTCTATCGTTATCCACAAAAATTACTTCTCGACAAGTATCAATGTTTAGTTATGCAATCCCATTATGATTAGACTTAAGAATGCTAAGGTATTGTTTGAAGTGTAGAGTTTGATTTTGTTTGGTTCTGATTTTCGAAAAATTGAGCAGAGAAAATCGGTTTTATGTTTTAAGAACTTCTTTGTACTTTATTTGTTTCCTCATCCTAGCTAAGAAAATGAAGTTGTGCAAAGAGAAATCAGTTTTCTCTCCTTCAAAATCAATCCTTCTTACTACTTTCGTTCTTCTCATTTTGTAGGTTTGATCGTGATGAAGGAAAGATTACTCGAAAGATATCAAAGCTTTTGAAATACAAGTTTGATGGTCCCTATTATTGCTGGACAAAAACGCCCGATGATATTCAACGTAGGTACTTCAAAGATTTTACGGTAAGTTTGTTTTTAGTTTCATAATATCAAGTTCAACTTTATCTTATTCATTGTTACAAGTTTTAGTTTTGATAAAGTAACACAAATCTCTCGTATGTGTAGCAAGTATACCATTGGGATCACATGATCACCGATATTGTGAGAGGTGAATTTAATGACATTTGTCTAAATCAGATGAAAGGAATGGTATCCACGGCAAAGTGAAGTGGCAAACGACCACCTTGGATTGGTCCTACATTATGGACAACAATGTGCAACCATTGGGCCACCTACGAAGGTAAAGTGAGAAGTACTAATGCATCAACTGCTCGAAACTCTCCCCGTGAGGGACTTGGTCCGCACAAGCACGTTTCAGGACAGATGTCTTATCTAAGGATTCAACAACAAATGGTAATCTAAATATTTTATTCTACAATTTAACTTCATTTCAAAGTTATTTTGTGATGTCTTTTTAAACACTTTCCATATTCCCGTGGTTGTGCGTGATTTGTTTATAGTGGATATTGATGATGGATATTGCTTAAAATGGTGTTGTTTAGAATTGTGGATATTGATGATGAAAGTCACACATTCTCGTGGTTGTGTGATATTTTTTTAGTGGATATTGCTTAGAATTGTTTTCCTGGCTGCTTTGATGTTGAATTAGCTTTACAATAGAAGCTATTTGTGTTATGTTATCCAAACTCTTACTGCTATTTTCAGGTTCATTTGACCTCTGGCCATTTTAATGGGATTGAAATGCTTGTAGCTAACAGCACTTGAATGCATATATTCTGAAATCTTTTTTTTTATGGCAAATGCATTTCATATTGTAGGAAAGAGAATTGGGAAGACCAGTTTCTATAGGAGAAGTTTTCATAAAGACGCATACACGATCCGACGGGACATTTGTTGATCTAAAGGCCAAGAAAATCGCAGAAGCCTATGAAAAGAACTTAGGTGAGAAATTGACTCAGCTTGGGGAGGACCCATCTCAGATCTTTGACGATAATTCCCAACTAACCACAACCGAAATGAATGAGATCTTCCTTAAGGTCAGATTTTACATATATAAACAGTTGGATAATTAGTATTACTTATTTGTAATCACATGATTTTGCTCTTTTTCAGTCCACTGTTCCAGATGAGAGAGGCCGTGAATATGGACTTGGAAGTCTTCGACCAATTTATGGAAACGGAAAGAGAAAAGGAGGTCCAGGGAGCTCTAGTGCTTCAGCGTTTTTAGAAATGCAAGAGCAACTTAAGGCTGCTCAACGCCAAATTGAAGAGCAAGCAGCTGCTAATGCTCGACGGGATGCTGAAACTTCTCTTCTTGCAGCCGAGAATCAAAACCGCATCAACACCTTTGAGATGCTGGTAAGCTATCTTCGAACCAACAATCCTGGCTTTTCTACTTTTATGGCTACCAATGGACAGTCTTCTACAAGCCATGCACATGTTGAAGCGTCTACACTTGCATGAGATCATTAGCTCTTAGGTTTTTTTGTGTAGTTTATTTTGCTAATGTATATTTTGAATTCCTAATGTATTTTTGGCTAATGTATAATTAATCAAATATTTTAATTCTAAATGTTTTAAATTCAAATTTCATTATATAATTTAATTTTAATTTAATATGATAAAAACTACAGCCACAAAAGAATTTTAAAACTCAAAATTTGTAATTGTAGAGGAGTCACATATTAGTCACAAACATTTGCAACTAATTTGACACCGAAAAATTAAAACAAATTTCAAAAAAAAATTCTTGTTAAAAAATAAAAGCGTAGTCGCAAATTAGTTACAAATTTGCGACTACGGAAGAAATAAGTCACATTTTAGTTGCACATTCTATCAACTGTTGTTTACTTAATCGAGTCTTAAACCAGTAATAAAGAGTGTACGTCTAAATTGCGACTACATTTTACTACCAAGTACTCAGTTTGAAAAGTGTCGCAAATTATTTCCGACTCCATTGTGACTAGGTTTAGTCACTCTATTGACGTATCTTACCAGTTGCAAGCGAGTCGCTAAACTATGACTGCGGTGGCAGTCGCACTTTAGTTGCTAATCTGCGACTGATTTGCGACTCCACTGGTTTGCGACGAGCTTTTTGCGACTCTTTGGCGAAATTGCAAAAGAGTCTCATAACCACGATTTGCGACTATATTGCCATGTTTTTTGTAGTGGCAAAAGAGATGTTTTCTTGTAGTGGTCCACCTTAGCTGATCCTGCGATCACCGCACTTCAGGAGCAGCTGGCACGCCATAAGGAGATGCTTGAGAAGATGACGCGAAAGCTTCGAGAGAGAGGACACATAGATGGCGACCTTTAGACCCTGAGTTCAAATGCCTTGAAGACTTTGCGTCTCGGCCGAAACTCTTTTTGCTTACGAGCCTGTTCTATTCCACCCCTATATTTTACTTATGCATTATTTTCATATTTTTAGTCATTCCCGGCCTATCACCACTATTTCACACCGGGGACTGTGTGATTTAAGTCTGGGGGGGGGGGTTCGTACTAATGACTTTGCTTT
>JAHZTW010000004.1:29845565-29866039 GCA_020283515.1 Alliaria petiolata | reverse complement strand
GGGGCCTTTTTATTTTAGGTTTGGGGGGGGGGGTTCGTACTAATGACTTTGCTTTGTGTTTGTTTTATTTGAGTCATTTTAATGATTTCTATTTACCCTAAGAACTAAAAATGATGTATCTCGATATATAATGATTAGGAGTAGGAGCAGCTGATCTTAATATTTTTGTGATCCTTAAGATTTCTTTTCTCTATTTTTTTTTATGTAACTCTTTTTTTTTACGGATAAGTACCGTCATCATTCCAAGGAATTCGGGTCCTTTATCCGAGTTACTTTTTCTTATTATGTTTTTTATGAAACGGGAAGTGCCTTAGTGTAAGAGTCTTAAGGATCACAAAAATATTACCATTCCTTCGAGTTTTCTGAGGCGTGAGTCGTTTACTTTTGTTGCTAACACTTCCGTTCCTTAACCATTCGATCCTTCGCCTCGAGTGACAAGAAATCGTGTCGTTCCTCCCTCTCCGGCGTTTTTGCACATATCTGCATATTGTGAAAACTAGAGAGTTGCGTGAGGTATGAAAATATGGTAAAGGTTTCGGGTATGGTACCAACTGTTGGTGTGTTGGCCGTTCGGAAATAACAAGGGAGTGTGAAAAATGGAAAAAGATGTCCTGAACGTTATGGCTTTTTTGTTGAATGCTTAAATCTGTCGACAAAGAAATTAGAATTTAGGTTAAAGTCCAATTAAAATAGAGCTAGTATGTTCCTTCCCCTGAAATCTCTATAGATTGACATTCTCTAGGATTTCGCACTGCTGGCTTTCTAGCCACCGCCTAGCCTAGTACTAAAGCTTGAAAGATCTGTTACAAGAAATAGCGTAGAAGCACACTGGTCGATTATCATCCTTAGTTTCGCATCATAGTCCCTAAAACCATATCCTATATATCGAGATACATCATTCTTAGTTCTTAGGGTAATCAAAAATTATTAAAATGACTCGAATAAACCAAAACAAAGCAAAGTCATTAGTACGGATAAATCCTCCAGACTTAAATCACACTGTCCTCAGGGTGAAATAGTCGTGAAAGGATGGAACTGACTCGAAATATGAAAAATAAAGCAAGAGTAAAGGATAAGGGTGAAATAGATGGAACCAGGCTCGTAAGCAGGAAGAGTTTCGGCCGAGACGCGAAGTCTTCAAGGCATTTGAACTCAGGGTCTAAAGGTCCCCATCTATGTGTCCTCTCTCACGAAGCTGTCGCGCCATATTCTCAAGCATCTCGTTCTGGCGTGCCAGCTGCTCCTGAAGGGCGGTGATCGCGTGATCAGTCAAGCTGGACGGTGTAGCGGATCGTGAGGTGCTGCGCGTGGAAGAAGATAATATGTGGTGGGTTCTCTGACGGATCGCCTCTCTCCTAGCCTTAGCGGCTATGTACTCTCCAATAGTAAGTGGCAGGCGTGAGAACTCGGTACAGAACTCCTCGTGCTCCGGGATCCACTGTGGTGAACCCTCTGAAAGGCACGGGACTGTGAGAGACGGTAGATAGACCATGTGGTTGTCTCCCTTCCCTAGGCGCTATCGGTATCCGAACCTGTCTGGTTCAATGGTGGCGCCTGTCAGGTTCCTGTCCGTTTGAAATTGGAACAAATCAAACCAAGCCTCATCTTGTGGTGCCTCAATGCTAGTGTCTACTCCAGCAGCCTCCATGATCGCTGTAATGATGCCTCCGTAAGTCGTGAAGGCGGCCTCGAATCTAGGTGCGGTAACATCGTGCATCACTCGCACGAGTCTCTCTGCTAGGAAGCATCCAAGGCATGCTGAAAGTGGCTCGTCTCTAAAAGCGGACTGAAGTAGGACGAGCTCTGGAATGAGAATGCATGACTGGTTGCTGCGAGAGAAAAGTCGATGTGCTATGAGGCGGTGCACGAAACGCACGGCCGGATGTAAAAGAAAAGCAGACGGATGGCTTCCCTTATCATAAATGTCTCGGCCCATAAGTCCCCAAAGATCAGCACTCCATTCTTCTTCAATGCTTGTCTCGCTTCTCAAGTGAAAACCAAATATCTCGCAAAGCCCAGGGATACTCAGCTCATAACCTCTAGAGCCAACGGTGAAATAGAGAATACCGTCTTTTGGATGTGACTTTCTTCCTCTCCGGTAGGACAACTTAACTGAAGATAAGAACTCTTGTGCGAGCTCCTTGTAAGTAGGTCGATCAGTCTCCATGAAGGTCCTAAGCCTTAGCTCGTCCAAGTACCATGTGACATCCTCGGTGATGCCCAAGGCGTCTAAAGCGGAGTATTCGATCTTGAGGGTTGTTCTTATCTCCATCTTCTTCATCTCCTTCAAATAATCGATGGTTTGGTCCATTGGTGCTCCAAAGTATCGGACCTTGCGCTTAGGAGGAGAATGGCTCAGCTCTCTATTTGGCTCTTGAGGTGGAGGTGAATCACCACGAATTGTGCACGCTATCCGTGAGTCGCGGAACCTTCTTTGTTGTTTGATATACTCATATATTTCGCATATTTAGCTTACATTTAGAATAGGTTTTTATGCATACATCATTCATAATAGACTATTTTGCATCATTTGTACCATTTTAAGTCCTAGAGAACTTTGCATTAGCATTTGCATGTTTCTTGCATATTTGCATCTTTTTCAGGCTGTTTTGAGTACTTGGAGCTGTGACGGATGTTGAGCATTAACAAGAAGATGAAAGAAGAACATAAGAGTTGGAAGGAATCAAAAAAAGAAAACTCGGACAAAAGAAAAGGAGCCGAGATCGACAGGTAGATCGACTAAGGCCAGTCGATTCAGCCAAGATCGAGAGGTAGATCGAGCAGAACCACTCGATCTAGGAATAGATCGACCGCACGATCGACCAAACTGAGCCGATCCAAAGAAGATCGACTGACCGATCGACTGAACCACCCGAACCAAACACTGATCGAGTCAAAGATCGACCAACTGACTCGATCCAGAAGTAGATCGACTGACCGATCGACTAAACCACTCGAACCATCTGAAGTTGACCCAGAAAAGTTTTTATGCTTTAGTGAAAGTGGTAGACATACTTTCTGTCTCTTGTCCCTTGTCTCTTGCCCCTTGTCTCCTGCCCCTTAACCCCTCTTTTTAGGCCAAGAGGCATATTTAAAACTCTATATAAAGAGTATGTGTGTGCTTGTAATAAATCATTCAGTTTTTCATTCAAGTTTTCAATCAACTCTTCTTAGTCTAAATAAATCAAGAAATACTCTTATTCTCTCTTTTGAGTGTTCTTGTAAGTTTCTCTAGTTCTTGAGTATTTTTAAGTATTCTTAGTTTTTTTTTTATAAGTTACTTATAGTTTTTATAAAATCTCTTTTTAATTTTTATTCTAATGTCAAGTCTTTCTTCTTAATTCTTACTTAAGACTTTGTAAAAATTCTTGTATTTTCGCTTTAGCTAGTATTTAAATTATTCCTATTCCAAAGCTTTTTCTTCTTAACCCCATAGATCATGTTTCTTAACTCTAAACTTATGTTTAAAAGAGGTAAAAACATGATTTGTGAGTAAACCACCAAAGGTTTGAGGTTGGGATGAAAAAGGAGGTTGAAGGTTAAAATTCTTGGGTTTGTTTTTATCTTGTGCTTACTTCAAATCTCTTCTTGGATTTGGGGTTTTTAAGGTCTAGAGATTCTCCTTGGAGGTCTCTTTAATCCAGGGGTTTCCTTATCCTAACAAGACATAGGAAATCCCTTAAAACCAAATCCAAGAGACTAGCTCATCCTTTCCCACACATCATGGATGTTTAGGGAGCTAGTTAAACCATTTTTTTAAGATCCATTCTTAATGTTCTTCACCCTATCTTTCCACTAAACATCATGGGTTAGGAGGAAAGGGTGAAGAAAGGAATTATACCACACATCATGGATAATTCTATTTTAGTTTCTTAAGGTTTAGAGAATTAACTAAAAAGAGTAAAAATATATTTTCAAAAACCCCAAGTTTGAACTTTCAACCTTCTTAAAGATGATTCCCAACCTTAAATCTGTTTTAGTATTTTGAAAACCAAAAGAAATAAAAACCTTTTTCCTCTAGTTTTGTGTTTGTTTAACTTTCTTATTAAATAGTTTATTATTGCAATATAATTTCATAAATCTATAAATTGTGTTCTTGCTCTTTTAATCATTTTAGAAATTGCTTAGTATCTTATTTTACTGCCTGGAGTTAAATTTATAGTAGTTTGATTTTTATAAATAGTTCTCAATTATCTAGCTACTCACCATCAAATCTGTTATTAAAATCCGGTTTTATATCTTGAATTTATTAAATTAGTGGATTAGTTGTTTTATTATTTATAAGTCATCTAGTAGTTGTATAACTCTCTTGTAGTGATTTTAAAATTGTTTTCAAATCTTTTTATTAACCTTAAGTATTTTATTTTGGTTTGTTCCCCAAATTAACCGAATTGTGCTTAGCTTCAATCAATCTCTTGTAATCTTAGTAGCTTTCACCCCAAGGTTGGTTTGACACCTGAAGTATTACAATGACATAGACAAGCTTTAGGTTTTGTTTAACCTGCTAAAAAGCTAGTTATCATTGTTCCTCCATGTGTCCTCTTAAAGTGGTGTCGAGACTTGGGTTTCCTAGCGCTGTCTCTTGTTCTTGCTGTCACGAAGAACTTCTTGAAGAGCTTAGTTGCTCTCTATTCTTCGAACGCACCTCGAAGTTTCGGTCATAGCTCATTGTACCTTGCAAAACAAAACAAAAACTCGACCAAACATGTGAGTTTGATGTGTCATAAGGATTCTCAAGTGCAATGATATACAAGACATATATCAAGAGTTTCCAAGACTTATAGCAATCGAGTATATGCATAATTCTCAAGATCAACTTGGTACTCAAACTCTATTTTCGGATTTTTGGGTTTCCAAACCAAAATATTTCCAATAAATCGATTTTGTCAACCTATTTTTATCAAACTTTGGCTCTTGAGTCATACTTAGCATGAATTAAGTTCAAACTAAGTCAATTTATCTATAAATATCTCCAAAATTCGTTTTTAGAGCAAGTTCTAATTTCAACCTTCCAAAGATTTCTACTTTGCCAAAATTGGGTTGCAAGATTCAAAATCTAAGAAACCTAATTCATCAATTCAAGATTCTCTACCATTATCGAGCAAGAGAGATCTCAAATTCAAGTTCTCTAGGGAAATTTAAAATTAGAGACCATACCTTATAGATGAGATTTAATGACCTTTAAAAGTTGAATCTCCCTTGAAATTAGATGAGTTTAGACCAAAGTATTTTTGAAAATGCTTCAATTTTGAAAAACCTAGAATCTCTCAAAAATCTCCAAGTCTTTTGGAAGAGAAGAAGAAAAGGGAGTTTGATTCTAAAAATTCTCTTTTTGTTTTAAAAATGTGTTTTTATCACCAAAGAACCTTGAATTTTAAAAAATTTCAAAACGAGAAAACTTACCTTGCGTGATGGTCACGAATCAATAAAATTTGTTAACTTACATTAACGGGAATGATTTATTGGTGCGGGATTGTACTAAAACGCGGAAAGTTTGGTTCGGGAAGAAAACGTGAGTATTCTGGATCGGCCGTTCAGACGACCACTGGCCGCACCATGGCCCATCGCGCCGCGGCCAAAGTGCTTCCCTCCGCGCGGTCGTGGCTCGTCGCGCGGCCACGCCATGTCTCGCCGCGGCACGAGCTGGTGCTCGTGCGGCCAGCCTCCTTCTGAGGCTTGTCTTCATATATTTGGAGTTTTTCTTGGTTTTTTTAATTTTTTTTTTGTTTTGTTTTTCTTTATATGCCTAAATACATAAAACTTGCAAAAACTATTTGTTAGAAATGAAAGAAAGAAAATTGAAAACACATACCGGATGGGTTGCCTCCCACCAAGCGCTTTTATTTAAGTCGTTTAGATCGACTTTGTTTGAGGCTTAAGCGATTGAGGAAGTGGCTTCCCGAGTTGTCTCTCCTAAAGTTTCGCCTTGTTTTCGTATTAGCAGCGTGCCTCCGTTTCCATTCCTAAGAATTTTGGTTTCTAGAATCACCTGCTTGGTCTTCTCGACCGTCTTGGCCATTTCTTCTTCACTTAGCTCTCCTAGCTCGGGAGAAATTAGAATTTTGATTCTCAAGAAAGGTCTTGAGTGGAGCTGGTCCTCTCTTCGTATCATCCCCTTTTTCTCCCTTTTACTCG
The DNA here is from genome assembly GCA_020283515.1 of Alliaria petiolata. Lineage (NCBI taxonomy): Eukaryota > Viridiplantae > Streptophyta > Magnoliopsida > Brassicales > Brassicaceae > Alliaria > Alliaria petiolata. The sequence continues at coordinate 29,859,904 of JAHZTW010000004.1, read as the reverse complement.
CTTGGCTCCCTCTTTCCTACGGTGACATGTTTAGCTCCTTCGGATAGAATCTCTTCTGACTTATATGCAAGAAGATGGCAAAGTTGCTTGCGTGGTAGATCTTTGCCCCTACCGTGGCAAAGAAGGGTCTTCCAAGGATTAAAGGATTGTCTTTATCTTCTCCCATATCGAGTACATGGAAGTCTACGAGTACTATCTTGTTCTCGACAAGAAGCTGGATGTTGTATACAATGCCATTCGTTTTCTTCCTGGACGAATCTCCGAACACTAACTGCATAGGTGAGGAGAAATAGGGCGTTATTCCTAACCTTTCAGCGATTGTTGTGGACATGACATTGACATTAGCTCATGTGTCGCATACACAATCATCGAATATAATTCCCGTGATCGAACATGGGAAGATGAATGCCCAGGGATCTTCTTTCTTCTTTAGTTTCCCGAATGCACAATGCTTAGGAATCTCGAAAGGTGGTTCAACTATTTTCTTCTTTATTGTCAGGAAAAGTGGGACGAATCTGCATTTATCTCCCACAACTAATTCTGGCTCCTTAGCTCCGTCGGTGATCGCAGAGATCACGTTACAGAATCCTTTCGGGTTATCCTCTACCTTTCCGGGAAAAAGTCCTGCTTGTCTCTTAATGGTTTCAGCCGTTTGGGAAACTTGCGTGTCCATTTTCTTCACATGGGAAGACAGAGATTCGAACTTGCCGTTCAAATCGTTGTATATGCAATCGACCTTGATGTTGAGATCTTTGACCGATTTCTGCTGAGACAACAGCAGCTGTTGCATCAATCCTTCGAGTTTGTCCTCTTGTGATGGGTACGGTGCATTTGATGCAGCTTGTGGTGCTCCCTGTTGATTGCTGTAGGGCGCGGGTGATGGGGTCTAAATAGTCGTTCGGGATTGGAGGATTTCTTTGGGAACTCGTCTAGCTTTGAATTTATAGGACCCTAAGCTGCAAGTGCACAACGTGCGTTGTAGTACTTAGGGTATCGATCCACAGGGAGGAGGTCAACTGCAAAACAGAGAATCAGGGCAATCAAAGACGCAGGGAACTGGGGTTTTAGGGATTGTGTCACTGTTTTGCAAAAAAAGAAATAAAGCAATATCACGTCTTATATAGAAGAAGTTGTCAATCAATTCTATAACCAATGGGAAAAGGAAAATCAACTTAAAAGCTTGTAAAAAGGAAATCAGGTGAGCAGTGCAGAAAAAGTAAATATTCAAGTGCGTAAATCTCGAGTTGTAAAGCAGATGGAGGAAACACGTTGGGGATCTTCTCGGGAAATCTATGGGGTTCTAATTAGAAATCAAACTCATAAAAGTTAAGCAAACGAGGCTAGGCGATTTTCTCTAAACTGATTCACTGGTTTTAACGACCTAACTCTGACAAGCAAGATCGATCTGTGAATGCCTATTTCGCAGGTATACTATCGTATCCTTCGTCCTAAACAAACACGCAATAAGATCGGGACGATAAACATTCACGACACCTTCCTGACTACAAGCGTCCCAAGAATGATGCGCTCTACCCTACTAGGTCTGGATCCGAGATTCAGGGCGTTAGCCGCTCTCGAAATCCTGTGATCAGACTCTAGTTCATGACGCTAGACTCATGCAAGAAGAACAAGTTTGGTAAGAAAGAAAACCCTATTCTACAGCCTAAACGATTTGTTCAAAATTAGTTAATGAAATTCCCCATAGACTTTCTTGTTTCTTCCATAACTTCTGGTCAGGCAGTGGCGTGGCCAGCTTGGCCTTCCGGGTGCTTGACAGACTTTCTTGCTTCTTCCATAACTTGAAATCCAACCATGAGATTGTTCTCAAACCACTTCGAGGTGAAAGACAGATGATAAGCCTACCTTGTCTCCAAATATGAGATCGATCTTGTGGTGGGAATGCCTTCGTTTGATGTTGAACTTTTGTCCTCGAGCACTGTTTCCGGAAATGTCCATTCTGCTCCAAAATATGCGTCTTTTGCTAAGATTACCTGAAAAGAGTCTTGATCAACCAAATACTCGAAATCTAGTGTTTATGCATTAAAACCTTAGTGAAATGCTTATTAAAGCACTCACTTATGATAGTAAAAACGAGTAAAATATGCATGTTATCAACTCCCTCAGACTTAAACCTTTGTTTGTCCTCAAACAAAACAGAAATCTAAGTGAGGAAAAGAGGTTTGAAAACGTGGAAACTCACCAATACTTGGGAACTCATCAAGTCTAGCAATCGACCTGTTTGAGCCACGTAACTCGGAATTCAGCTTCAAGGTGTTTGGGTCTAGTTACCTTGAGCTTTTAACCCTTCCCGGATACGCTTCACGGTCGCTGAGCTTTTGCTAGTTCCCATATTTTCAAACCAATTTCCGAGCTTTTATCTGCGTTTTGTTTGAGGACAAACAAAGGTTTAAGTCGGGGGAGTTGATAACACTCATATTTTACTACTAAAAATTGTTCTAAAAATTCTCTTTTTGTTTGATTCTAAAAATTCTTTTTTTTGTTTTAAAAATGTGTTTTTATCACCAAGGAACCTTGAATTTTCAAAAATTTCAAAACGAGAAAACTTACATTGCGTGGTGGTCACGAATCAATAAAATTTGTTAACTTACATTATTGGGAATGATTTATCGGTGCAGGATTGTACTAAAACACAAAAGTTTGGTTCGGGAAGAAAACATGAGTTTTCTGGATCGGCCGTTCAGACGACCACTGGCCGCTCCATGGCCCATCGCGGCCGCGGCCAGGGTGCTTCCCTCCGCGCGGCCGTGGCTCGTCACGCGGCCACGCCATGTCTCGCCGCGGCACGAGCTGGTGTTCGTGCGGTCAGCCTCCTGCTGAGGCTCGTCTTCATATTTTTGGGGTTTTTTTTGGTTTTTTTTAAAAAAAATTTTGTTTTGTTTTTCTTTATATGCCTAAATAAATAAAACTAGCAAAAACTGTTTCTTAGAAATGAAAGAAAGAAAACTGAAAACACATACCGGATGGGTTGCCTCCCACCAAGCGCTTTTGTTTAAGTCGTTTACCTCGACTTTGTTTGAGGCTTAGGCGATTGAGGAAGTGGCTTCCGGAGTTGTCTCTCCTAAAGCTTCGCCTTGTTTTCGTATTAGCAGCGTGCCTCCGTTTCCATTCCTAAGAATTTTGGCTTCTAGAATCACATGTTTGGTCTTCTCGACCGTCTTGGCCATTTCTTCTTCACTTAGCTCTCCTAGCTCGGGAGGAATTAGAATTTCGATTCTCGAGAAAGGTCTTGAGTGGAGCTGGTCCACTTTTCGTATGATCTCCTTTTTCTCCCTTTTACTCGCTTGGCTCCATCTTTCCTACGGTGAAATGTTTACCTCCTTCGGATAGAATCTCTTCTTACTTATATGCAAGAAGACTGCAAAGTTGCTTGCGTGGTTGATCTTTGCCCCTACCGTGGCCAAGAAGGGTCTTCCAAGGATTAAAGGCTTGTCTTTATCTTCTCCCATATCGAGTACATGGAACTCTACGGGTACTATCTTGTTCTCGACAAGAAGCTGGATGTTGTATACAATGCCATTCGTTTTCTTCCTAGACGAATCTCTGAACACTAACTGCATAGGTGAGGACAAATAGGGCGTTATTCCTAACCTTTCAGCGATTGTTGTGGACATGACATTGACATTAGCTCCTGTGTCGCATAGACAATCATCGAATCTAATTCCCGTGATCGAACATGGGAAGATGAATTCCCCGGGATCTTCTTTCTTCTTTAGTTTCCCGAATGCACAGTGCTTAGGAATCTCAAAAGGTGGTTCAGCTATTTTCTTCTTTAGTGTCCGGAAAAGTGGGACGAATCTGTATTTATCTCCCACAACTAATTCTGGCTCCTTAGCTCCGTCGGTGATCGCAGAGATCACGTTACAGAATCCTTTCGGGTTATCCTCTACCTTTCCGGGAAAGAGTCCTGCTTGTCTCTTAATGGTTTCAGCCGTTTGGGAAACTTGCGTGTCCATTTTCTTCACATGGGAAGACAGAGATTCGAACTTGCCGTTCAAATCGTTGTACATGCAATCGACCTTGATGTTGAGATCTTTGACCGATTTCTGCTGAGATAACAGCAGCTGTTGCATCAATCCTTCGAGTTTGTCCTCTTGTGATGGGTACGGTGCATTTGATGCAGCTTGTGGCTGTCTCTTATACACATCTAGATGTGTATAAGAGACAGGTGCTTAGGAATCTCAAAAGGTGGTTCAGCTATTTTCTTCTTTAGTGTCCGGAAAAGTGGGACGAATCTGTATTTATCTCCCACAACTAATTCTGGCTCCTTAGCTCCGTCGGTGATCGCAGAGATCACGTTACAGAATCCTTTCGGGTTATCCTCTACCTTTCCGGGAAAGACTCCTGCTTGTCTCTTAATGGTTTCAGCAGTTTGGGAAACTTGCGTGTCCATTTTCTTCACATGGGAAGACAGAGATCTGTCTCTTATACACATCTAGATGTGTATAAGAGACAGTCTCTTAATGGTTTCAGCCGTTTGGGAAACTTGCGTGTCCATTTTCTTCACATGGGAAGACAGAGATTCGAACTTGCCGTTCAAATCGTTGTACATGCAATCGACCTTGATGTTGAGATCTTTGACCGATTTCTGCTGAGATAACAGCAGCTGTTGCATCAATCCATCGAGTTTGTCCTCTCGTGATGGGTACGGTGCATTGGATGCAGCTTGTGGCGCTCCCTGTTGATTGTTGTAGGGCGCGGGTGATGGGGTCTAAATAGTCGTTCGGGATTGGAGGATTTCTTTGGGGACTCGTCTAGCTTTGAATTTGTAGGACCCTAAGCTGCAAGTGTACAACGTGCGTTGTAGTACTTAGGGTATCGATCCACATGGTGGAGGTCAACTGCAAAACAGAGAATCAGGACAATCAAAGACGCAGGGAACTGGGGTTTTAGGGATTGTGTCACGGTTTTGCAGAAAAGAAAGAAAGCAATATCACGTCTTATATAGAAGAGGTTGTCAATCAATTCTATAACCAACGGGAAAAGGAAAATCAACTTAAAAGCTTGTAAAAAGGAAATCAGGTGAGCAGTGCAGAAAAAATAAATATTGAAGTGCGTAAATCTCGAGTTGTAAAGCAGATGAGGGAAACACGTTGGGGATCTTCTCGGAAAATCTATGGGGTTTCAACTAGAAATCAAACTCACAAAAGTTAAGCAAACGAGGCTAGGCGATTTTTCCAAAACTGATTCACTGGTTTTAACGACCTAACTCTGACAAGCAAGATCGATCTGTGAATGCCTATGTCACAGGTACACTATCGTATCATGCGTCCTAAACAAACACGCAATAAGATCGGGACGATAAACATTCACGACACCTTCCTGACTACGCATAAGCATCCTTGGAATGATGCGCTCTACCCTACTAGGTATGGATCCGAGATTCAGGACGTTAGCCGCTCTCAAAATCCTGCGATCAGACTCTAGTTCATAACGCTAGACTCATGCAATAAGAACAAGTTTGCTAAGAAAGAAAACCCTAATCTACAGCCTAAATGATTGGTTCAAAAACAGTTAATGAAATTCCCCATAGATCCCCTTGAAGAACGCCCAATGAAAGTAAACTACTCAGACATGAAAGAAGGAGTAGAAATCGTGATTGATGAATGCATAACTTGTATAAATCGATGAGAAACAAAAAGGGTTCAAGAAGAAATCAATCTCCCTCGAAGAACAAAGTGAAACCGCGAATATGACATTCGCGGCCACCGAAGGGTTTTGTAACTTTAGAGTATTTCGTGATGCCTAAAAAAACCCTAAACAACGAGTATATATAGGTCTTCAAGTCCCCTTAGTCGTGGATTAGGTCTTGCCTTGCATAAGTGATAAGTAGATTTTTCCTTGTATTAAACGATTACTCAAACCCACTCATGTCATTGTAGGTACTTGAGGATCAATCCATATGGAAATGGTTAAGACAATAGGAATGCATAAAACTCCTTAATCTAAGCTAGCAATAAAGTTTTGAGATTTAACTAACAACCTAAGTGATTAAACAAGCCAAATTAAAACTAATTAACTACTAATCAAGATTATCAAATGACTAAAACGAATCCTAGGATGGGGTTATCAATCTAAGGTGTTCCAAGAATCAATCTTTTATGTCAATCAATCACAATATATGCTAATCCCTAGGCTTGGAACTCAAAAGCAAGACTAATCCACTTCCATGGCACTAATCCCTTTATTAATCATCCTAATCAAGAACTAACTCTCATTAGTGAAAAGGAAACTAACAGGCATTATGAAACAGTTCTAAATTGCCAATAAACACCCTAGACAATCACTTCCATGAGCTAGGAATGTAAATCCCTTGTTTAGTTGGTTGGGAAATTTCTACAAACACCTTGTGGGTGGGAAATTCCCTAAGGCCTAGTTTTGGCTTGATCAAGGCTAAACTAACATTTAGAACACTAAACAAGGAGGGAAATGAAAGAATCTAATCCTAGATATCAAGATCAACACATGAAACACCCTAAATCTAGCCCATCCCTAGATCCTATGGAAACTACTCACTAATCATGATTAGACCCTCAAATCCTATGAAAGAGATGAAGATAAACATGATTAGAGAGATAGATAAGAAAGATTAAGAAAGGTAAGTACTAAATTGCATAAACTCAAATAAAATGTCTTACAAAAATCACTTAGAAACCAAAGAGGAAGGTTTACTAAGTAAGAAAAAAAGATTAAAAGATACTTAGGAAAATTTAGGTCATTTACTATTTATAGTGAACAGTGGACAAACCGGGTCAACCCGGAACAAATCGGGTATTGACCCGGTTTAAGGCTGAAATCGGGCAGCGTATCGAGCTTACTAGGTCGACATGCAGCTCGATACGCTGCTAAAAGTTTTCTTCAAGGACTGTGTCGAGCTTAGCAGTCCGACACAAATGCCCGATACGCTCCTTCCAAAACTCCGGGTGGGCTTTGTATTGACCTTAGTAGGTCGATACAAACGTCTGATACGCTGCTTCCAAAACTTTGGGTGGGCTTTATATCGACCTTAGTAGGTCGATACAAACGTCCGATACGCTGCTCTTTTTCTTCCTGCCGGGCCATATCGACCTTGGTAGGTCGACACCGAGGTCGATACACTTCTAAAACTTGTCTGCTTCTTGTTTGGCTCCCTTCTCCTCTTCCTTCTTGTCACCCAACTCTCCATGGAGGTCCTCCAAGCCTCCAAAGTACCTAATAAAGACTCCATATGTACAAATATGCAACAACCTAGGCTAAAAATCACTAAACTCTAATATGGATGCAATTTGGACTAAAAGTAACCAAATGAATGCATATATGGATGCAAAACTATCTAAAAAGGATGCTAAAACATGCCAATTTATGAGTATATCAACTCCCCCAAACTTGCCTTTTGCTTGCTGATAGTTAGCATATTTACATTATTTTAGCATCCATTTAGTATAGCATTTACATCATTTCATGCATTTTACTTATCCATTATAATCCATTTTGCATTCATTTTAGAGTTAGTAGGTCTTAGATTAGGTCTTTGCATATTTGCTGCATTTGGAGTGTTTGTCAGGTATTTTTGGAGTTAAAGAAACCATTTGGAGTTTTGGGGATGAGTTCGGATCAAAGAAGAGTCGAAACGAAGATTGACAGAAGTTGTCTGCCACCACCTCGGTTAGGAGCACCTCGGACAGCAAACCGAGACGGACCTCCCAGAACTTACCTAGGTCTAGCTGCATCGGTGTGGCGTGCGAAGCAGTCTGAGACGAAGCCACCAGAGATTGCCTCGGTCTGGTCACCTCGGGCAGCAAACCGAGACGGACCCTCCAGAACTCACCTCGGTCTGACCTCCTCGGACAGGCAAGCCGAGACATGCCCGACGAAGTCCGACTGCTCACCTCGGATAGAAGCGCATCGGTTTGCCAAACCGATGCGAACACTAAATCAAGCCAAAATTCGGGTCAATACCCGGTTTGTTCCGGGTTGACCCGGTCCGATCACTATTCACTATAAATACTATTTAGACCTAATTTTTATCTTAACTTGGATTCTCTTTTTGTTCTAAGCTTAAACTTTTTGCCACTTTGAGGAAAAACCTTGTTTATGCTTGGATCTTTAAGTTGAATGCAATATCTTTCTTAGATTTCTTGTTTTATCTTTCTCTAATCATGTTTAACCTTTCTCTAGTCTTTGATTTGATGGGTTTAACTATGATTAGTGAGTAGTTCTTTAGGAACTTGGGGATGGGTTAGATTTAGGGTTTTCTAATGGTTCAATCTTGCAATCTAGGATAGATTATTTCATCTCTCTTCTTATTAAGTAGTTCTTAATGCCAAATAGCTAATCTTTTGCTATTTGGATCATAAGCATTTCATACACCCACCAAGTGTTTGATGAAATGCTTGAACCAACTTAATAAGAGATTTACATTCCTAGCCTAAGATATTAGTTGCCTAGAGTGTTTATCATGCTATTTAGACTTGTAATTAATGCTTTCTAATCAATCTAATGCTAAAACATCATTAGTTCATTAGGGTGATTAGGAAAGAGATTAGTGCCAAACATCATGGATTAGTCTTTAATAAGTGTTCTAGGCATAGAGATGGCTTGATTAGTAGCTTAAATGATTTCAAGGTTGTCCAAATCAATGATTCCATCCCTAGGTTTTGTTTTAGTTAATTTGATAATCTTGCTTAGTAGTTAATCTTTGTTTAGAGCTTGATTAGTGATAATTAAGGCTTAGCTTCATAATATTGCTCTAGTAGTGTTCCTTTTAGTTTGTGTTTAGCTTTTAATTGTTCCTTGTCACTTGAATTGCCAATTTAGCTTAGCTTAAACAAAACTTTGTATTCTTATTGAATCATCTCCCAAAATGGATTGATATCTCAAGTATTGCAATGATATGAGCAATTGAGAAATTGCTTGCAAAAGATAAAAACTCTTGTATCAATTTGGCGCCGTTGCCATATTGGGATTGTATGATCATTAAGATTTGAGTTTAGTTTGAGACTAAGTAATCCTTTTGTGTTTATTGACCATCTCATTTTCTAAATTTCAGTTTTCCTTTGTATGCATTTGAGATCACAAGGAGGCAACAACTTTGAAGGCTTTCAAGAGATTGATCAATTGGAAAGGGTTGCTAGGATTGCAAGAAGGGAAGCTGCAAGGTTAGAGAGGTTGAGAATGGAAGAACAACAAGGGGAACAACCTCCATACATGGCGCATGCACCACCTCCTCATAATGGAAATGAGCAAGCACCAAGGGGCAATGGAAACCCCTTGCATGCGCCTAGACAAGGGAGGACTATTGGGGCTGGAGATGCTCCAAATATTCATCAAAATAGATATGGTATTCAACCTCCACCAGTTCACAACAACACCTTTGAGGTCAAGCCAGCTTTCATCTCCATGGTTCAACAAGACAAGTTCCATGATTTGACAATGGAGGATCCACTTGATCACTTGGATAATTTTGATAGAGTTTGTGGGTTGTTCAAGATGAATGGTGTGAGTGAGGATGCTTTCAAGCTAAGACTATTTCTCTTCTCTCTTGGGGATAGAGCAAGGCAATGGGAGAAAAACTTGCCTCAAGGTACCATCACTTCTTGGGATGAATGCAAGAAAGCATTCATATCTAAGTTCTTCTCCAACTCAAAGACCACCAAGTTAAGGAATGAAATATCTAGCTTCACTCAAAAGAACAATGAGTCATTCAATGAAGCATGGGAAAGATTCAAGGGCTACACAATGAAATGCCCTCATCATGGCTTCACACAAGAGTAACTACTAAGCACCATCTATAGAGGTGTCCTTCCAAAGATAAGAATGCTTCTTGATACCGCAAGAAATGGTAACTTCTTAGGGAAAGAAGTAGAAGATGGATTAGAGCTTGTAGAGAATCTTGCCTTGAGTGATGGTAATTACAATGAAGACTATGATAGAGCTCCAAGAGGAGGTGAATATGAATCCCACAAGAAAGAAATGAAGTCTCTACAAGACAAGATGGACAAGCTCATGTCCTCCAACCAAAGGCATGTACATTTTCTTGAAGAGAATCTAGAGGATTGTGATGATCAAGTTGAGTACCAAGAGGGTCAAGAGGTGGTAAATTTCGTGGGTGGCCAAGGTGGCTACAACAACTACTCCAACAACAACTATAAGGGGAATAACAACCTCTCTTATAGAAGTACTAATGTAGCCAATCCCGAAGACCAAGTTTACCCTCCACAAGCTACTCAAGGAAAGCCTTTTGTGCCCTACAACAACAAAAAAAAAAGTTATACACCAAGGTCTAACTACCAAGGAGGAAACCAAGGCAACTTTGGTGGACAAAAGTACAACCAAGGCAATGCTCCACCGGGTTTCACTCAAACTTCACAAGGTCCTCCACACGATAATGTTCAGCTTATGCTTCAACAAATACTTCAAGGTCAAGCCAATAGTGATGCTAATATGGGAAAGAAGATTGCTGAAATTAACATAAGGATGGATTCCTCACTTAGTGAGCTTGCTACTCAAATAGGAGATCTTCAACAAAAGTTCAAGCAACTTGAGAAAGGCAAAGCTTCTAGCTCAAATTCTCAAGGTACTCTACCGGGAAAGTGTGAAGCAAATCCCAAGGAATACATCAATGTCATTACTTTGAGAAGTGGGAAGGAGTTGCCTCCAAGGACAAGTCCTTTGATCAAAGAGGAAATTGAAATTCAAGATGGGGAGGATAGCTTTGAAAAATCTCAAGATGCTATAACTTTTGATGATGTGTATATTGCAAAGAAGAGCAAGGAAGTGGTAAAGGAGAAGCCAAAGGAGGAAGTGCACAAGAAGGAATCAAAATTTGTTCCTCCACCTTACAAGCCTAAACTTCCCTTCCCCGGGAGGTTTAAGAAACAATTGGTGGAGAAATACAAGGCTATGTTTGACAAGCAAATCAAGGACATTGAGCTCAAGATGCCTTTGGTGGATGCCTTTATGATGATTCCTCAATATGCTAAGTTTTTGAAAGATGCTGTGGCACAAAGAGCTAAGGATGTCCAAGGAGTCATGCTAGTTTCTCAAGAGTGTAGTGCTATAATCCAAAGCAAGGTGATACCAAAGAAGCTTGGAGACCCCGGTTCTTTCACTATACCATGCACCCTAGGTCCTCTTGGTTTTGAGAATTGCTTGTGTGATCTTGGAGCTAGTATCAACCTCATGCCTTATTCAATAGCTAAGAAGCTTGGTTTCACCAAGTACAAGGAGTGTGGAATCTCTCTAATACTTGCGGATAGGAGTGTGAGGATGCCTATTGGAGTTCTTGAGGATTTGCCTCTCAAGGTTAGCAACTTCATCATTCCCACGGATTTCATGGTACTCAAGATGGATGAGGAGCCAAAGGATCCTTTGATTTTGGGAAGACCTTTCTTACCTACAGCTGGTGCAATCATTGATGTGAAGCATGGGAAGATAGCTTTGCATCTAGGAAAATGGGTTAAGCTGAAATTTGACATAAAAGAGACCTTGAGGAAGCCAACCATAGATGGCCAAGTGTTCTACATTAAAACTATGGATGAGTTGGCCGATGAGTTGCTTGAAGAGCTAGCTCAAGAAGACCATCTTAGTGTGGCCCTAACCAAACCACATGGAGAGAATGGGTACTTGCATGAGGAGACCAAAGCATACATGCTCATGCTAGACTCACGCAAGACACTAGATGGGGAGGAAGGCTTTACAAGATTGGTAGCTTCATGTGAGGGTGAAGAGGAATTTGACCAAGACAAGGGGTCCATGAGGGTTGAGGTTTCAAGTCAAGGACAAGAGGAAAGGCTAGAGGAGCTTGAGGATAGCGAATTGGCCAATGACCTTGATGAGGATTGGTGTGAACTTAAGGCTCCAAAGGTGGACCTCAAGCCACTTCCCATTGGACTAAGGTATGCTTTCTTAGGCCCTAACTCCACTTACCCCGTAATTGTAAATGATTGTTTGAGTGATGATGAGCTCAACTCTCTCCTTAATGAGTTGAGAAAGTATAGGAGAGCTATTGGTTACTCTTTGAGTGATATCAAGGGCATATCTCCCATGCTTTGTACTCATAGGATTCACCTTGAAAATGAAAACACTTCCTCAATTGAACATCAAAGAAGATTAAACCCAAACCTTAAGGAAGTGGTGAAGAAGGAAATCTTAAAACTTTTGGAAGCTAATGTGATTTACCCTATTAGTGACAGCACTTGGGTTTCTCCCGTGCATGTTGTCCCTAAGAAGGGTGGAATCACTGTGATTAAGAATGATAAAGATGAGCTAATACCAACTAGAACCATCACTGGCCATAGGATGTGTATTGATTACCGAAAACTTAATGCTTCTACTAGAAAAGATCATTTCCCTCTTCCTTTTATTGATCAAATGCTTGAGAGATTGGCTAACCATCCCTTCTATTGTTTCCTTGATGGATATAGTGGGTTCTTCCAAATACCCATTCATCCTAATGATCAAGAGAAGACTACTTTCACATGCCCTTATGGTACCTTTGCATATCGAAGGATGCCATTTGGGTTATGTAATGCTCCAGCCACCTTTCAAAGGTGCATGATGAGTATCTTCTCAGATCTTATTGAGGAGATGGTAGAAGTGTTTATGGATGACTTTTCTGTGTATGGTGCCTCTTTTTCTGCATGTCTCTCTAATCTTTGCAGGGTTTTACAAAGATGTGAAGAGTCTCACTTGGTGCTTAATTGGGAAAAGTGTCACTTCATGGTCAATCAAGGGATTGTGTTGGGTCATAAGATTTCTGATGATGGTATAGAAGTGGACAAGGCCAAGATAGATGTCATGATCAACTTGGCGCCACCATGAAATGTGAAAGGCATAAGGAATTTCCTTGGGCATACTGGGTTTTATAGGAGATTCATCAAGGATTTCTCTAAGATTGCTAGGCCTTTGACAAGGCTTCTTTGCAAGGAAGTGGAGTTTCAGTTTGATGAAGAGTGCTTGCAAGCCTTTGAGACAATCAAAAAAGCACTTGTGAGTGCTCCTATTGTGCAAGCACCGGATTGGAGTTTACCATTTGAGATCATGGCTGATGCTAGTGACTATGTTGTGGGAGCTGTCCTTGGGCAAAAGAAAGACAAGAAGCTTCATGTGATCTATTATGCAAGTAGGACACTTGATGAGGCTCAAACCAAGTATGCTACAACTGAAAAGGAACTCTTGGCTGTGGTGTTTGCTTTTGAGAAGTTTAGATCTTATTTGGTGGGATCAAAGGTGATAGTGTACACGGATCATGCTGCTTTGCGCCATATCTATGCCAAAAAGGAGACCAAGCCAAGACTCCTTAGATGGATTTTTCTTCTACAAGAGTTTGATATGGAGATAGTTGACAAGAAGGGTGTAGAGAATGGTGTAGCTGATAATTTGTCAAGGATGAGGATTGAGGATGCTTTGCCAATCAATGATTCCTTACCGGAAGAGCAATTGATGATGATCAAGAGTGTTGCTAGTGCACATGGAGTTGGAAAGAAGCTTCAAGAGATTCAAGGTATAGAGGAAAAGAGTGAGCCTTGGTATGCTGATTTTATTAACTACTATGTGTGCAAAGAAGAACCAACACATCTCAACAATTATCACAAGAAGAAGTTTATGAGAGATGTGTCACACTTCTATTGGGATGAGCCTTACCTCTACAAAAGATGTGCTGATGGGATTTATAGGAGATGATTTGCACAAGAAGAGGTTGAGAGTGTGATTTTTTATTGACATGGGTCTAAGTATGGAGGTCATTTCGCCACCTTCAAAACAGCCACAAAGGTGCTGCAAAGTGGGTTTTGGTGGCCTACATTGTTCAAGGATACTCATGAGTTCATCAAGAGATGTGAGCCTTGCCAAAGGAAGGGGAACATAAGCAAGAGAGATGAGATGCCCCAAAACCCAATTTTGGAAGTAAAGTTGTTTGATGTTTGGGGCATAGATTTCATGGGACCTTTCCCATCTTCTTATGGGAACCAATACATCTTAGTGGCTGTTGATTATATCTCAAAGTGGGTTGAAGCCATTGCAAGTCCTACTAATGACTCCAAGGTCGTGGTTAAGATGTTCAAGAGCATAATCTTCCCAAGGTTTGGTGTATCAAAAGTTGTGATTAGTGATGGGGGAAGCCACTTCATCAACAAGGTCTTTGAAGGGTTATTGAACAAGCATGGTGTCAAGCATAAGGTAGCCACCCCTTACCACCCTCAAACTAGTGGTCAAGTGGAAGTCTCAAACCGTGAGATCAAGGCTATTCTAGAAAAAACTGTGGGCCTAACAAGAAAGGATTGGTCAATCAAGCTTGATGATGCTTTGTGGGCTTATAGGACAACTTTCAAGACACCAATTGG
>JAHZTW010000004.1:29818097-29840059 GCA_020283515.1 Alliaria petiolata | reverse complement strand
TCACGGCCGTGAGTGGTGCAGCTACTGTGCTGAAGTCCTTCACAAAACGTCTATAAAAACTTGCCAAGCCGTGAAAGCTTCTTACATGGCCGATTGTAGTTGGTGTTGGCCACTCTCTGATTGCGTTGATCTTCTCCTCATCTACTTGTAGTCCCTGTTCACTCACTACAAAGCCTAAGAACACAAGTTGATTAGTACAAAAGGTGCACTTCTTAAGGTTAGCATAAAGGCCTTCCTTGCGAAGTGATTTAAGCACTAGTTCGAGATGCTTGAGATGATCAGTGAGGTTCTTGCTATAAATAAGTATATCATCAAAGTAAACAACAACGAATTTACTTATATAAGAACGTAGAACCTGATTCATAAGGCGCATGAATGTACTTGGGGCATTGGTCAGGCCGAACGGCATGACAAGCCATTCGTACAAGCCTTGCTTGGTCTTGAATGCGGTTTTCCATTCATCTCCTTCACGCATTCGGACCTGATGGTATCCACTCTTTAGGTCGGCCTTTGAGAAGACAGTGGATCCACTTAGCTCGTCCAGCATGTCATCTAGACGCGGTATAGGATGTCTGTACTTGATGGTGATGTTGTTTATAGCTCGGCAGTCTACGCACATCCTCCATGTACCGTCTTTCTTGGGAACTAGAAGCACAGGCACGACACAGGGGCTGAGACTCTCTCGGATATAGCCTTTGTCCATCAAATCTCTCACTTGCTTCTCTAGTTCCTTAGTTTCCTCCGGATTCATCCTATATGCTGGTTTGTTGGGTAAGGCAGAACCGGGAACAAGGTCTATTTGGTGCTCTATGCCTCGGATTGGTGGTAATCCAGATGGTATCTCTTCAGGAAACACATCCTTGAACTTGTTTAGAACAGCTATGACCTCGGCAGGAAGCTCTAACTCAATGGTTCCTGAACTTAGACATTCTTTGAATACAATTAGTAGCACGGTGCCCTTTGTATATAGGGTCTTGTGAATTGTATTTGTAGATAAGTATAGACTAGACTTACTTACCTCGGTTTCCTTGCTCATTCGGACTTGTAACTCATGTACCTCAGAGGGAGTGAGAGGCGCAAGGTTATACTTTTTGTCCTTAAACGTGAATGAGTAGTGATTGGTGCGGCCATGGTGATGGGAAGCTCGGTCAAACTGCCACGGTCTACCCAGCAGTATGTGGCCGGCTTGCATTGGGACAACATCACAAGTGACTTGGTCTTGGTACTTGCCCACGCTGAATGGCACAGAAACTTGCTCCAAGATCTTTAACTCCGTTTGATCGTTCAGCCACCGTAGCTTGTATGGTCTCGGATGCTTAGTCTTTTCAAGCCCTAACTTATCCACCATATACTTGCTAGCCACGTTAGTACAAGAACCACCATCTATAATCAAGTTACATACCTTTCCTTGGATGGTACATCTTGTATGAAAGATGTTTTCTCTTTGTACTTTCTCATCAGGGTTGATGAGAACACTCAGTACTCGTCTGGTCACTAGCATCTCGCCGGTGTCAGGGTACTGTATGTCATCACTATGATCACTAGCATCATCCTCTTGCTCATCTTGAGACTCGTAGTCTCCACTAGGCGTGAGGATCATCACCCTCTGGTTCGGACATTCCCTTGCCATGTACCCTCTGCCTTGACACTTAAAACAAGTTATGTCACGAGTCCTTTGAGTAGTACTAGGGAACTTACCTTGCTCTGGTCGGTTGAACTTAGGAGCCTCGGCATTTTTTCCCTTGAAATGTGAATCAATCTCCACGGCTTTTCCTCTGTCTAGGGGTTTAGAGCTACTTGATGCCCACGGTTGAGATGGTTTGTTGCGGCTGGTGAGAGATGTCTTGCGTTTGATCTGCTGCTCTACTTGCACAGAAAGATGCAATAGCTCATGCATTCCACTGTATTGGAGTCTCTCCACCTTTCTTGCAATCCTTTCTTGCAAGCCGTCAATGAACTAGGCCATCAAAGCCTCCTCGGATTCTTCTAACTCAAGTGAGTTCATCAGCTTTTCAAACTCCTCGAAGTATTCATCAACGTTCCTAGTTCCCTGAGATAGCTTACGAAAACGTTTCTGTAAGTCTCTATGATAATGTTCAAGGACATACCTTTGCCTTAGGAGGAACTTCATGTCACTCCAATTAGCTACTAGACCAAAACGTTGCCTTCTCCTCTCGGCTACGCTTCTGTCCCACCACGCAAGCGCGTTCTCCGTGAGATTTGCGGTAGCTACAGCCACTCTCTTGCACTCCACGTATCCATAGCACTCAAAGATGTGCTCCAGACGTCTCTCCCAATCCAGATATACTTCTGGATTTGATTTTCCTGCAAAAGTAGGATGGGTTAGTTTAATCTCATGGTTATGTTCACGGAAATCTACTTCTCTTGCTGGATTTCTCCTTAGAGGATCTTGTCTCCTCTGGTTTCGGTGAATGAGAGGGTCCTGGACATCATCCTCCAAGTCCGGCATCTCCTCTTCTTGGCCGTTCTGTTGTAGAGGCTCTCCTCTGATCGGAGCTCTCCTCGGTGGAGCCTCCATCCGGTCAATCCTGGCGCCGAACTCCTGGCGCATGGTACCCACCTGCTGGCCCATGTTCCGTAGCTCCTCTCTCAAGGCAGCTAACATCTGTACCATGGCGTCTTGGGGTACTCCGTCTCCATCAGTCATGTTGTCCTCGGCGCTGCTAGACCTTGCAAGACTCAACAAACAGATCAAAGCACCACGGCAAACAAAACTCAAACTCGGCAGAAACGACTAGCCTACTTAAACAATCAAGCGGATGCAACAATTGTCTAAACAAACTAATCCAACACACTAAGGCTCAAAACGAAACCTTTTATGCTTTTCTGGTTAATGCTAAACGCAGCAAGACAAAACAGAAACAAAGAAACTAGCAAATTAAACAATCAGAAATTCTTTTGGTTTTTTTAGGTTTAATGAAAACAAGAAACAGATCGGCAAGCAATCTAAGACTATTCTTTTTGGGGTTTTTCTTTTATAACTAAACAGAAATTAAGCAACCTAGATAAACAAGCAAACACGATTTTTATGGGTTTTCTTTTTGTGAAACAAAGCAGAAACAGATAGCTAATAAAACAGAAACAAGGAATCGTAAAGGATAGGGGTAAGAAAAACCAAAAGTAGAACCTTTGGCTCTGATACCAGATGATATAAGACTCGGAAGGTGAGTCTTAGACCGGCGGAAGGTGGGATCTAGAGGCTGGCTTTCACGCTCTCTCTTCTAGATCAAGGGATGGACGGTGATAGAACAAGGCTTGCTCGCACAAGACTTGAGCCGAACGGTATCGAACAAGCTGGCTTTCACGCTCTCTCTTGTTGGACGATCTGAGGGGAAGTGTTGGTGGATCGAATGGCACCACAGAGGGATGGAGATTCTCTGATACTGCACAAACACTTGGCCTTGGTGAATCACACACGCAAGAGCACAAGCACGATTCTAAGCAAGCGGCGGCCGCTAGGTTTAGAAGAAAGTTCGTCTCTTTATTGATAAAAAAAAAAGGGTAACCAAAAATACAACGCTGCAGGGGAGCTTTATAAACAGCTCGTCAGCTAGCCCTAAGGCCGAAAACATAAAGCAAAACGACAATACATGAAAAACTAAAAGAAACAAAACGCAAAAAGGCAAAAATACATGAAAATGGAAAGTTCTCTTAAACTAAAAAGAAAATAAAAACTAAGCCTATTCTGCGTGGCCTTCTTCTGGGGCTCGAACCTTGGTCTCTTGGATGGGCTAAGAACCGCTGAGACAAGTCAGATTAGTTGTACAAATTGTATAAATTGAGTATACCTGGTTTTGGCGCGCGATGGCTGGAAATGCTTTCTTGGCGGTCATGTCCGGTCCTTGGCCGTTCCATGCTGGCTTCTTGATGATTCCATCTTCTTGATGTCCAGTGAAGTCGAGATGATAGAAGTCTTCAAGTGTCTTCCCGTGGTTAGCTCCCAAAACGTCTTCTTGCTCCATTTGCTCTCTCTCGGCTTCAAGACTTGTATCCGCGGCATCTTGAGGCTCAGGTGTGATCTCCGTGAGATTCTTGTTGTCCTGGACTCCATTTCCTGTCAAATAATCATACATACCTTGGTGTGTACGAGGCTGGTCGTCTTTGAGGCTCAGCTTTGCGAAATCCTCCAATATGTCCATTTCGGGTGCAACGGGGTCATCTTTGAGGTTGGTGCGTGGCGGCGGGGTTGTGAATGCGGCTCCGAGTTCCATGCTGTTCAAGAGGGTCTCCACAGCTGTATTGAACCCTTCCCTAAGCCCTTCCCTAAGCCTCCTGGTCTTGGACCGTGTCATTGGCGTGGAGTTGACCCTCGGTACACGCTCGGTGCTCTCGGATGGGTCGATGTCCTCATCAATGGATGTTTGATACCTTCGCAAAACAAGGTTCCGTAGTGGAACAGCGGGAGGTAGCTATGTCTACAAGTTTGCCTATGGCGAAAGGACGGAAGCAAGGATCAGACTTCCATGCCCCCATTTGACAAGTTTCGGAATAAGGAGTCACATCCGTTTCTGCCCCCCAAGTGATGATCTCTACAACCCTTCAGTTGATCCTCCACTTGAGACCGTGAAGAAGACAAGAAGCTCCACGAGTCAAGCAAACGCCGAGCTTAGCCAAGAGGAAGACCAAGAGGCGCCTATGAGTCAGAAAGTTGGGAGTGAGCGCTACTTCTTTAATGCTTATGATCTAGCCATTCCTTCCCAACCCCTTAGAGAAGCCCATCGTCGCATCAAACCTCCTCCAAAGGTGGAACAAATACCAAGATAAGGCCATTAGAAAGATGATCAAAACCATCAAGGGGATGACAAAGGAAATCAAGGGCCTAAAGGCCAAGATAGGGGGCGCTTCATCATCAAGAGCTCACGAGGTTGCACATGAGGAAGAAGGCATAGGAGAGAGCGCTATGGAGCTTGATAGAAGACATTCGTTCCACGAGCAAGAGCGAAATACTTCCCATGAGGAACCACCACGATCCTCCTCCTATGAGACTCACCGAAGGAAGAGGAAACCAATGTGATCCCCAACACCGGAGTCGAGCAATCAATCATACTCGATGGGGGAATCCTCCTCCTCCTCAACCCAATTCTAGAGGTAACACTCCAAACTCCATTGTATATACCATTAGTTTTTATTTCACCTTGTTTTATCATCTTGTCATATTGATTGCGGTCTCTCTCGGACTTTTATTACACAAGGGACTGTGTAATTTAAGTTTGGGGGAGAGGTTGAGAGATTAGACTTGTGTTTTGTGATCTTATTTTTCTTTCTCATGCATTCTTGAGTCTCATGCATACATCTATGGCATAGAAAAAACCAAAAAAATTGAAAAAAATTCGAAAATTTCAAAAAAAAATAGCATGTAGTTGCATTTACATTTGTCACATAAGTAGGATTGAGTCTAGCTTCCATATAGATTTGCATTCTTGCATAGGGGACAATGATGATTTTTCCTTGTAAGGTGTTTAGCTCATGAATTAGTTCAAGGCCTTAGTTAGTAGTTGTTTGATGCTTTGTGTGCAAATTTTGAAAGTTAAAGTTGAACCCTACTTGGACCTTACCATTTGAAATTCAAGTTTTAATTGAAGCAAGCTTTGAATAGAAACCAACTCTCTTGAACTTGAACCTAATATTGAAGAAGTAATTATCATGGTTATGCATTGTTAGAGAACTTGTGGATACCATATACATATTTGGGTTATCTTCTTTCCTTTTACCACTCTTGTTAACCCAAATAGCCGACTCTTATCTTTAGAGCGGTTAAAATAGAACACCCTAGCTAAGCTTTCTTTGAAACCTCTTCCTTATTGAGTGCATTAGGCCTTTTTCTTCTTGTGAACTTAGCAAAAAGTGTTGAGTTTAGAGCGACAAGGATAGGCTTCCATGTAGCTAGCTCGAGACAATGAGCTAGGTTATAGGTTAGGCTTCTTGGGTGGGTGTTTTAGCTTAACAATGAGTTTGAAAGAAATGAGTTTGGTGAAAAGTTTGGTGGTGAAAAGGGAAAACGAAAATTTTAAGACAAGTGTTGGTAAAATATATTATGCTCTAAGTGATTAAAAGAAAGTCCTCTAGAAATGAAAAGTGAAAGAGCCAATAAAAAGAAAAAAATATGGCTAAGTAATAGAGAAAGAGGATAGCTAAATTAAAAGGAAAAGAGCTTGAAGTAAAAGTGTGCCAACACTTGTGGTTGTAGAAGAAGTTTTCCCTAAGTGTTTAAAAGAAAAAAAAAAGGGAAAAAAAAATAAAGGTGTTTGAACTTCCTATGGGTTAGGCGAATTGCCTTGTATTGGGTAGCATAGGTTGGGCTTGGTGAGTGAGCTTAAAAGAAAATGAGAGTGAAGACACTTGTGTTACAAAAGGGTGGATGGAAGTTTGTCCTTGTATGCATAGGTTGCTTTGTACTCTTAGCATTTTTGCCAAAGTTCACTTGTTCATTGAGAGATCCCTTGCATTGGAACCCCATGAAGTTGAGATCATTTTTATCTCAAAACCTTACCCCAAAAACCAAACAAGTTCGCTAGCATTGCATGATTCATGATCCATGGTTACCATTAATGAATGTTAAAAGAGTTGTTGAAAATGAATGTTTGTGTAGGTTAAGGCTTGGGTTCACTTGAATGAGTATGGGTATGGCTAGACCTTTTGGAGTAGAAATTTGCATAAAGAGCATCCTAGAACTACTAACTAGGACCATTGAATTGATTCATTTGCTCATCACCTTTGGATTTGAGTCCCCACTTTCAAACCTCTCTCCTTAGCTTGTGTTTCATTTGCTTGAGGACAAGGAAAAAGCAAGTTTGGGGGAGTTGATAGTTAGCATATTTACATTATTTTAGCATCCATTTAGTATAGCATTTACATCATTTCATGCATTTTACTTATCCATTATAATCCATTTTGCATTCATTTTAGAGTGAGTAGGTCTTAGATTAGGTCTTTGCATATTTGCTGCATTTGGAGTGTTTGTCAGGTATTTTTGGAGCTAAAGAAACCATTTGGAGTTTTGGGGATGAGTTCGGATCAAAGAAGAGTCGAAACGAAGATTGACAGAAGTTGTCTGCCACCACCTCGGTTAGGAGCACCTCGGACAGCAAACCGAGACGGACCTCCCAGAACTTACCTAGGTCTAGCTGCATCGGTGTGGCGTGCGAAGCAGTCCGAGACGAAGCCACCAGAGATTGCCTCGGTCTGGTCACCTCGGACATCAAACCGAGACGGACCCTCCAGAACTCACCTCGGTCTGACCTCCTCGGACAGGCAAGCCGAGACATGCCCAACGAAGTCCGACTGCTCACCTCGGATAGAAGCGCATCGGTTTGCCAAACCGATGCGACCACTAAATCAAGCCAAAAATCGGGTCAATACCCGGTTTGTTCCGGGTTGACCCGGTCCGATCACTATTCACTATAAATACTATTTAGACCTAATTTTTATCTTAACTTGGATTCTCTTTTTGTTCTAAGCTTAAACTTTTTGCCACTTTGAGGAAAAACCTTGTTTATGCTTGGATCTTTAAGTTGAATGCAATATCTTTCTTAGATTTCTTGTTTTATCTTTCTCTAATCATGTTTAACCTTTCTCTAGTCTTTGATTTGATGGGTTTAACTATGATTAGTGAGTAGTTCTTTAGGAACTTGGGGATGGGTTAGATTTAGGGTTTTCTAATGGTTCAATCTTGCAATCTAGGATAAATTATTTCATCTCTCTTCTTATTAAGTAGTTCTTAATGCCAAATAGCTAATCTTTTGCTATTTGGATCATAAGCATTTCATACACCCACCAAGTGTTTGATGAAATGCTTGAACCAACTTAATAAGAGATTTACATTCCTAGCCTAAGATATTTGTTGCCTAGGGTGTTTATCATGCTATTTAGACTTGTAATTAATGCTTTCTAATCAATATAATGCTAAAACATTATTAGTTCATTAGGGTGATTAGGAAAGGGATTAGTGCCAAACATTATGGATTAGTCTTTATTAAGTGTTCTAGGCATAGAGATGGCTTGATTAGTAGCTTAAATGATTGCAAGGTTGTCCATTAGATTGCCCAAATCAATGATTCCATCCCTAGGTTTCGTTTTAATTAATTTGATAATCTTGCTTAGTAGTTAATCTTTGTTTAGAGCTTGATTAGTGATAATTAATGCTTAGCTTCATAATATTGCTCTAGTAGTGTTCCTTTTAGTTTGTGTTTAGCTTTTAATTGTTCCTTGTCACTTGAATTGCCGCTTAAACAAAACTTTTTATTCTTATTGAATGATCTCCCAAAATGGATTGATATCTCAAATATTGCAATGATATGAGCAATTGAGAAATTGCTTGCAAGAGATAAAAACTCTTGTATCACTTGCCCTGAAGCAAACAAACATGACGAATCTAAGAGAGAGGTTTACAGGTGGGAGCTCATCATCCAAAAATGCCAACAAACATAATCAACTTAATGTCCTAGTTCTTAATTATAAGATGCATTTGAATTCATCTTACTCCAAAAGATTTAGCCATGCCCATCTCAACAATCAAATGCACTAAGACCTCAATCTAGATAAGTCTCCCTATCAAGCCAACTCTTTAACATTCATTCAGTTGCAAACCGTGGATCATGACAATGCAATGCAAGTGAATTCATTTGGCTAAGGGACTAGGCTTTGAGATGAAAATGATCTCAATTCATGTGGCTTCCAATTCGCATAAGGGGTTCACTCAAAAAGGATTAAACTTCATGCATAATGCTAAAGGTAAAAGACAAGTGATGCATACAAGACTAGACTCTCATCTACCCATAATGCTATCAATGGCCCTAAACCCCTCTCATTTATTCTTTTTAAAGCTCACTCAACCCTCTAAAACTACCCTTTCCTCTCAAGGCTCTTTATGCCTTGCTAAACCCATGAATCTCAATAACCACTTCTTCTTTTTATAGCACTTAAGGGGGAACTTCTTCGACCTTTAACTCATAGTGAATGGTGTGATCTTTTAACAAATTAGCTCTTCTTTTATTCCTAAGTAGCCCTTTCCTCTTTCTTTGGCCTTTTAACCTCTTTTGATTTTTCTTTTCTCTTCCTAAGGCTACCCAATTCCTTTTAAACTTAGAGCTATACTTTTCTTTTCAAACATAAGATCCACCATTTCAAACTTGGCTTCCCTTATCTTCCACCAAGCCTGTTTCATTCCTTTTCTTTCTACTCTCTTTCCACAACTCTTCATGCTAAAATGCAAGCATACAATTCATTCCAAAACACCAAGCAATACCGCGACCCATACCCCAAATCCTAAGCCTAAAACTAGCCTCGATATGTGAGAGCTAGAATCTACATGAGAGCCTAAACTTGTCATCTCAAACCTAACACTTTATGCTAAGTTTAATCAAAAGAAGGCCTCACAATCAATATCACTAGAACATTTGGCTCTTAAGGAGGTAGGGTAAGGTGGGAGTTGGAGCATGTACCTCATCAAGGGATTCCTGACCCACGTAATTTTGACCTTGCTGCTCCTTAAGTTGCCATCGCCTATCAAGTCCCATAGAGAACTTGCTGATTCGAACTGTGGGAATTCGACAAGCTGAGCCTCTCATTGAAGTTATAGGCACTGCATATCTCTTGTATGGTAAGGCTGAAAGCATTTCGCCGGATCTTAAATGCCAGGAGTCCCGTCGACGGCGTTGGGGCACTTGGATCCTCATAAGAGAAGTTCATTGTGGAGAGGAAGTCCAAGGTAGCCTCGGGGTATGTGGGGCAGTCCATGGTCGCCAAAGAAGAGAGTCTCATGTCTTCGAGTAATTCGTCGAAAGTTCCCAACAACCCGATCTCTTGCAAGAAAGCGCGGCTTGCAAACTTGGTGGGCTCAAAGTGCATCTTCTCAAGCCTCTGTTTGGCCCTTTTCTCTTCGGCAGTCCAACTCGCCAAATCCGCTCCTTGTCGTGCCAAGTACCTCGCCCTGCTCCTTGATGCCATTGTACCTATAAGACAAGCGAAGCTTGAACATGGCATTAGCAATGAAGTTTATCGAGAGAACAACGCATCAAGCAAGCTATTAGTAAGAATTAATGCTCCAATTTTCGAATTCGCATCAAATTTCACACTTAGCAAAAATTTGGGGGAAATACAAAATTTCGCAAAAGTTCGAGTTGCCTAATCCCGAGTGCTAGCGATTTGCAAACTATAGGAACCGTTAATGCAAGCTGATGCAAGTGGAAATTCCAAAATCTACCAAGGTTCAAGGGGATAATTTGAATTTTCGCACTATGAACCCTAGGTGCCGAATTTTAGAAAATCATCCATGGAAATCCTAGTATGGCACTCGAAATTTACTCCCTAACCTTAATCAAACAATGCCCAATCCCTAAACCACCAATTCTAACATCCTAACACATGGTTCCCCAAATTTTCCACCATTAGAGCAAAAAAGAAGAAAATTTAGTTTCAAGATTGTTTACCTTGTAGGTAAAGGAGATGATGAACAGAAATTCGAGATAAAACTCAATGAAAGCACAAGAATTCGAGCTAATGACACTTAAAATCACAAAATTTGCTTGAGAATAGAGGGAGAGAGGCAAAAATCGGGAGTGAGTGAAGAAATGGGGGCTGCTCGCGATTTTGGGGAAGAAGGAGGGCAACCCGGTGTAGTTTGAGTGAATTAAACCGGTCAACCCCGTTGACTTACCTGGAAAAGAAGTGTATCGAGCTTAGTAGATCGATACAAACGCCCGATACGGAGGTCAACCTTTCCCTGGCCCGTCTGTATCGACCTTAATAGGTCGATACAAAAGCCTGATATGGCTCCGCCAAATTCTCTGTAAGAGCTTTATCGACCTTGGTAGGTCGATACATAGCTCGATACAGTGCCAAAAGTTCTTTGCCAAGCTTTTGCTCTTCGCTCAACCTCCTCAATCCAAACCTATCATCCACAAACACTAGAAAACACATTATTGAATTAAAAAGTGCAAATATATACAAAGATAGCCATGGGAGTGCCTTCCAAGTGCGCTTGTTTAAAGTCACTACGTTTGACTTTTCAAACCCTTAGGCTTGTGGAGGATCTTGAAGAGGAATGGTCTTTGCCTCTTCAACCGTGCCACTGTCCAAGTACATTTTCAGTCTATGGCCGTTCACAGTAAACTCTCCACCCCCTTGACCAAATAGTGTGATTGCCCCATAGGGTAAGACTTCCTTGATTGTGAAAGGGCCGTACCATCTAGACTTTAACTTTCACAGGAACAACTTCAACCGAGAGTTGTATACCGAGAGTTGTATAACAATGCCCTATCTCCAGCCTTGAATCCCTTTGGTCTCAGCTTCTTGTCATGAAATGCCTTGGTCCTTTCCTTGTAGACCTTCGAGCTCTCAAAGGCTTCCAAGCGAATCTCTTCCAGTTCTTGGAGGTTGATCAACCTTTTCTCTTGAGCGGTCTTGATATCAAAGTTTAGGAGTTTAATCGCCCACAATGCATTGTATTCAAGCTCCACGGGTAAGTGACATGATTTCCCATAGAGAAGAGAGAATGATGACCTCCCAATAGGTGTCTTGAAAGCCGTTCTATAGGCCCAAAGCGTGTCGTCTAGCTTGGATGACCAATCCTTTCTTGTAGCACCGACTGTCTTCCTAGAATGGCTTTGATCTCTCTATTGGAGACCTCCACTTGCCCACTTGTCTGAGGGTGATAAGGTGTTGCAACCTTATGCCTCACTCCATATTTATTGAGGAGACCTTCAAATACCTCGTTGATGAAATGACTCCCACCATCACTTATCACAACCCTTGGAATTCCAAATCTTGGGAAGATTATGGACTTGAAAAGCTTTACCACGACCTTGGCATCATTTGTGGGGCTTGCTACTGCATCTACCCATTTTGAGACATAATCAACAGCAACTCAGATGTATTTGTTGCCATAGGAGGATGGGAAAGGTCCCATAAAGTCTATGCCCCAAACATCAAACAAATCCACCTCCAAGATTGGATTTTGTGGCATCTCATCTCTTTTGCTTATGTTTCCCTTTCTTTGACATGCTTCGCATGTAGAGATGTAGGCATGAGCATCCTTGAAAAAACTTGTCCACCAAAACCCTGCTTGAATCACCTTTGTTGCTGTTTTAAATGTAGCAAAATGTCCACCATAAACTGACTCATGGCAATGATACAAGATACTAGGTCTCTCCTCTTGCGCTATGCATCTCCTATAGAGGCCATCTGAGCATCTCTTGAAAAGGTAAGGTTCATCCCAATAGTAGTGAGACACATCCCTAAAGAATTTCTTCTTTGTGTAAGCATCTAGATTAGGAGGTACATCTCCACATACCAAATAGTTCACAAAATCAGCATACCAAGGTAATCCTTTTTCCTCCAAACTCTTGGCTTCTTCTAGCTTCTTTCCCAAGTGGTATCCTTCTTTCACTACTTTAATCATCATGAGTTGCTCTTCGAGAAGAGAGTCATTAATAGGAATTAGCTCTTCAATCCTCATCCTTGATAGGTGATCGGCCACGCCATTCTCAATGCCTTTTTTATCAACTATTTCCATGTCAAACTCTTGGAGAAGAAGTATCCATCTAAGGAGTCTTGGTTTGGTGTCCTTTTTTGCATAGATGTATTTTAGGGCTGCATGATCCGTGTAAAACACAACCTTAGACCCCACTAGATAGCTTCTAAACTTCTCAAAAGCAAACACCACGACTAAGAGCTTCTTTTTGGTTGTTGCATATTTCACTTGAGCATCATCCAAAGTCCTACTTGCATAGTATATGACATGACGCTTCTTGTCCTTCCTTTGACCAAGGACAACACCAACCGCATAATCACTTGCATCACACATGATCTCAAAAAGAAGATCTCAATCCGGTGCTTGAACTATTGGAGCACTCACAAAAGCCTCCTTAATCTTCAAAAATGCCCCAAGGCACTCTTCATCAAACACAAATTCGATCTCCTTGCAAAGTAGCCTTGTTAGTGGTCTTGCTATCTTGGAGAAGTCCTTGATGAACCTTCTATAGAACCCGGCATGACCCAAAAAACTCCTTATCCCTTTCACATTACTTGGAGGTGCTAAACTCATCATAACTTCAATCTTGGCATTATCAACCTCAATACCACTCTCCGAGCTCTTGTGACCAAGCACTATCCCTTCTCTAACCATAAAGTGGCATTTCTCCCAATTGAGTACAAGGTTCGTCTCTTCACATCTTTCTAAAATCCTGCACAAATTTGACAAACAAACACCAAAAGAGCCACCATACACAGAGAAGTCATCCATAAACACTTCTACCATCTCCTCGATAAGGTCAGAGAAAATAGACATCATGCACCTTTGAAAGGTTGCTGGTGCATTACATAACCCAAATGGCATCCTTCGATATGCAAAGGTACCATAAGGGCATGTGAATGTGGTTTTCTCTTGATTATTAGGGTGAATGGGTATTTGAAAGAACCCACTATACCCATCAAAGAAACAATAGAAGGGATGGTTAGCAAGTCTCTCAAGCATTTGATCAATAAAAGGGAGAGGAAACTGGTCTTTTCTTGTGGCTAAGTTTAATTTTCTATAATCAATGCACATTTGATGGCCAGTTATGGTTCTAGTGGGTATTACCTCGTCCTTTTCATTCTTAACCACAGTGATTCCTCTCTTTTTTGGCACACAATGGACAGGTAAAACCCAAGTGCTATCCGAAATTGGATAGATAACACCCGCATCTAGAAGTTTGAGAATCTCTTTCTTTACAACTTCTTTCAAATTGGGGTTTAGCCTTATTTGATGTTCTATAGAAGTCATAGATTCATCTTCTAGATGTATCCTATGTGTGCAAAGAGAAGGAGATATGCCTTTGATGTCATCCAAAGAATAACCAATGGCTCTCCTAAACTTTCTCAATTCGAATAAAAGGGATGATAATTCATCTTTGCTTAATTTTTCATTGACAATGACCGGGTAAGACGAGTTAGGACCTAAGAAAACGTACCTTATCCCTTTTGGAAGAGGCTTGAGCTCCACCTTTGTGCCTTGAGCTTACACCAATCACCCCCAAACTTGGGCTTGCCCTTATGCCCATTACCCAAAGAGCTTAATTCTTCTATCATGCATCCTCCCTTGGCCTCGGGCCAAGCTCTATGAAAGAAATCTCATCTTCTATGGGTTTGTGTGAATCAAGAAACTTCAAGTATCCCAAGCTTGCTCCAAGTAGGTACCCATTCTTGCCATGTTCCTTTGTCAAGGCCACTTGAAGATGTTCTTCCATAGTTAACTCCTCAAGATACTCATCCGCCAACCTATCCATTGTATCCACCCAAAAGGTTTTGCCTTCAATTGTTGGTTTTTTCAAAGCATATTTGATGTCATACTTGAGCACAAAGTTCTTTCCCAAGTGCAAATCAATCTTGCTTTTTCTAACATCAACGATAGCTCCCGCGGTGGCCAAGAAAGGTCTCCCAAATATCAATGGATCCCTTGGTTCTTCATCCATCTCTAAGACCACAAAATCGATGGGAACCTCAACATTCCCTATCATAACCGGTAAATCCTCAAGCAAGCCAATTGGGAGTCTAATGGACCTATCCGCTAGCACCAAAGAGATCCTACACTCCTTTTAGCGACTAAAACCGAGTCTTCTAGCAATCGAGAGTGGCATTAGACTCACACTAGCACCAAGATCACACAAGCAGTGGTCGAATGCCAAAGGTCCCAAGGCACAAGGAAGAGTGAAACTTTCGGGGTCACTTAGTTTTTGGGAACAATTGTCCTTTGAATGATGGCACTACATTCATGAGTGATGACTACCATTCTTTGCAACTCCTTGGTCCTTTCCATAACAGCATCTTTGAGGAACTTGGCATATTGAGGGACTAGCATGAAAGCATCCATTAAGGGCATTGTAACTTGGATTTCGCTCATTTGCTTATCGAACATGGCTCTATATTTTTCCACAAGCTGCTTCTTGAAGCGACCCGGGAATGGTAGCTTGGGTTTGTAAGGTGGTGGAACAAAAGGAGATGCCTTGTAAGTTCTAGGTGCCTCCTTTTCCTTAGCCACGACCTTTTCTTTACCCACTCTTTGAAGTACTTTACCATCAACAACTACTTTCTCATCATTTTAAAAGATCACCCCCCCCCCCCATCTTGGTCTTCAATGTCCTCATTGACTTTGTATGGAGGTTGTCTAGAAGGTAATGCTTTTCCACTTCTCAAGATAATTGCATTGACACATTGTTGAGATCCAAAAATTGAAGAATTTCCATTGTTCTCCATGTGTTGGATTTTGGCACTCAATGTTGCAAACTTTGAATGGAGATAATTGTAAGAGCAATCAACCTTGTTGCTCATATCCTCGATTTTCGTGTTCATCTCATTGGTCCCATTTGTTTGACCTTGAAGGATTTGTTGTAGCATGCTTCTCATGTCTAGTTCTTGTTGGAATAAGTTGCTTGCTTCTCCTTGTGGTGCGAGACCTTGTTGTTGATTCCCTTGGTAGTGATTCTTGGGAATAAAAGCTTGTTGTCTCCCTTGACCTTGATAGGTTGGGTTCTAATATTGTTTGAGGAAACTGTGGCCGCCAACATAGTTGATTTCTTCTTGTGTTCCAGCATGCATTTCTTGGTGAAAACCAAAATTGTCCTCATATTCACCAACGTAATGAACCGGATTTGAGGAGGCATGTAGTAGCTTATCCATCTTCTCATTTAGAGATTTCATCTCCCTCTTCCTTTGTTTCTCATGTGCAACCTCATTCGTTGAAGAGCCATCATCATAATCACCATAGTTCCCGTCACTTTGAGCTAAGTTCTCTACAAGCTCAATGGTGTGGACATTTAGTAGTATACCCCTTGAATCTTTCTCATGCTTCACAAAAACTCTCCTTAGCCTTTTGATTGAAACTAGAGATCTCATTCCTCAACCTTGTTGTCCTTGTGTTTGAGAAAAACTTGGCCAAAAATGCTTTCTTGCATTGATCCCAAGTATTGATTGAGCCTTGAGGTAGATTCTTTTCCCAAATGTGAGCTCTATCCCCTAGTGAGAAAGGAAATAATCGCAACTTGAACCCATCTTCAGAGATCCCTTTGATGTTGGTCAAGCTACATATCCTCTCAAACTCATCCAAATGGTCTAGAGGATCCTCCATGTCCAACCCATGAAACTTGTTTTGTTGCACCATGGAAATCAACCCACTTTTGATCTCAAAACTATTTTGGTGAACCGAGGGGGGAGTAATACCATGGCGAGTAGTATGAGTTCGAGGAGAGTCTCCGACCCCAATGTGTGTAGGTCGCCTTGGTGGTTGTCCATTACCACCCAAACCTTGTGCATGATCCATACTAAAGCTCTCAAAGCAATGAGTTCTAGTTGTGTATGTACCTATAAAGAGAGAGAGTAGTACACGCAAAAGAGATTAGTAAACAAAGAAAAATAAAGCTTAGTCCCAAGAAGATTTAAAATCCTAATGCTTAAACCAATATCCAAATGGCAACGACGCCAAATTGATAAGTAGATTTTTCCTTATACTTAAACAATTACTCAAACCCACTCATGTCATTGTAGGTACTTGAGGATCAATCCATATGGAAATGGTTAAGACAATAGGAATGCATAAAACTCCTTAATCTAAGCTAGCAATAAAGTTTTGAGATTTAACTAACAACCTAAGTGATTAAACAAGCCAAATTAAAACTAATTAACTACTAATCAAGATTATCAAATGACTAAAACGAATCCAAGGATGGGGTTATCAATCTAAGGTGTTCCAAGAATCAATCTTTTATGTCAATAAATCACAATATATGCTAATCCCTAGGCTTGGAACTCAAAAGCAAGACTAATCCACTTCCATGGCACTAATCCCTTTATTAATCATCCTAATCAAGAACTAACTCTCATTAGTGAAAAGGAAACTAACAGGCATTATGAAACAGTTCTAAATTGCCAATAAACACCCTAGACAATCACTTCCATGAGCTAGGAATGTAAATCCCTTGTTTAGTTGGTTGGGAAATTTCTACAAACACCTTGTGGGTGGGAAATTCCCTAAGGCCTAGTTTTGGCTTGATCAAGGCTAAACTAACATTTAGAACACTAAACAAGGAGGGAAATGAAAGAATCTAATCCTAGATATCAAGATCAACACATGAAACACCCTAAATCTAGCCCATCCCTAGATCCTAAGGAAACTACTCACTAATCATGATTAGACCCTCAAATCCTATGAAAGAGATGAAGATAAACATGATTAGAGAGATAGATAAGAAAGATTAAGAAAGGTAAGTACTAAATTGCATAAACTCAAATAAAATGTCTTACAAAAATCACTTAGAAACCAAAGAGGAAGGTTTACTAAGTAAGAACAAAAGATTAAAAGATACTTAGGAAAATTTAGGTCATTTACTATTTATAGTGAACAGTGGACGAACCGGGTCAACCCGGAACAAATCGGGTATTGACCCGGTTTAAGGCTGAAATCGGGCAGCGTATCGAGCTTTCTAGGTCGACATGCAGCTCGATACGCTGCTAAAAGTTTTCTTCAAGGACTGTGTCGAGCTTAGCAGTCCGACACAAATGCCCGATACGCTCCTTCCAAAACTCCGGGTGGGCTTTGTATCTATAAAAATGAGCAATATAAGCCTTCTTTAGATTTAAAGGTGTAGGTCGAGACAAACGTCTGATACGCTGCTTCCAAAACTCCGGGTGGGCTTTGTAACGACCTTAGTAGGTCGATACAAACGTCTGATACACTGCTCCTTTTCTTCCCTCCGGGCCATATTAACCTTGGTAGGTCGACACCGAGGTCGATACACTTCTAAAACTTGTCTGCTTCTTGTTTGGCTCCCTTCTCCTCTTCCTCCTTGTCACCCAACTCTTCATGGAGGTCCTCCAAGCCTTCAAAGTACCTAATAAAGACTCCATATGTACAAATATGCAACAACCTAGGCTAAAACTCACTAAACTCTAATATGGATGCAATTTGGACTAAAAGTAATCAAATGAATGCATATATGGATGCAAAGCTATCTAAAAAGGATGCTAAAACATGCTAATTTATGAGTATATCAATAAGACGGCTGCGGGTTTAAGTTGGGCTTCAAATGGGCTCGGGAACCACAAAATGACGTGGCCACGCGAGCGACTGGCCGTGGCGGGGCCATTGGTCTTCTGTTCAGGCCGTGGCGCGGCCAGCTTGGCCTTCCAGGTGCTTGACGGACCTTCTTGCTTTTTCCATAACTTGAGATCCAATCATGGGATTGTTCTCAAACCACTTCAAGGTGAAAGACAGCTGATAATGCTACCTTGTCTCCAGATATGAGCTTGATCTTGTGGTGGGAAGGCCTTCGTTTGATGTTGAACTTTTGTCCTCGAGCACTGTTTCCGGAAATGTCCATTCTGCTCCAAAATATGCGTCTTTTGCTAAGATTACCTGAAAAGAGTCTTGAACAACCAAATACTCGAAATCTAGTGTTTATACATTAAAACCTTAGTGAAATTCTTATTAAAGCACTCACTTATGATAGTAAAAACGGGTAAAATATGCATGTTATCAACTCCCCCAGACTTAAACTTTTGTTTGTCCTCAAACAAAACAGAAATCTAAGTGAGGAAAAGAGGTTTGAAAACGTGGAAACTCACCAATACTTGGGAACTCATCAAGTCTAGCAATCGACCTGTTTGAGCCACGTAACTCGGAATTCAGCTTCAAGGTGTTTGGGTCTAGTTACCTTGAGCTTTTCACCCTTCCCGGATACGGTTCATGGTCCCTTTGAGTATTTCGAGCTCTCTCTTGTTGTCCCCTTTATTCATTTAGGCGTGCGGTCTCTATCGAGGGAGTATCAGTCGACGAGACATTATATTCTCTCTCAAACATCTAGACAAAGACATTTCAGACACAACTCTCCTATTTTCTCTTCCCTTCGTCGATTTCTCCCTATTTTTTTTAGGGTATCATTTTATTTTTTCTATCGACTTTATTTTCTATTTTTTTTTCTTTTTCTTCTTAGCTTGAGAATGATCACTTCTTTGAAGTTTTCATGATGTATGCAAACCGTCATGGTCCTTTAAGGAATTCGGGTTGCCATCCTCAAACTAAGGCTTTTCTTTCTATATATATATTTTTTCTTTTCTATATCAAGGGAAGATCAAGGAGAGGTTGCATTGCATCTACTTAGTCATGCTAGAGTTTAAAAGAGGAGCAAAGTTCGAAGTACCTCAAGCCCTTGACGAGAAGTTTTGATTCATTAGGTGCGGAGTCAATGCAAGATCCTTCGAGTACTCTAGAGATTAGAACTTTCTCCGTTCGAATGATCCACTCGCAGTGTTCAACTTAATAAACCTTGCTTCTAAACCCGTGAGAATGGTCATTAAGGTTCCTTGTTCGAAGCGACTTGTACCTAGCAAAGTTCATAGTTTCCGACTAAAAGAAAAAAGTTTTGACTCTATAAAACGATAAATGATGCATATCTGCTTAAGACTCATTAAATCAAAGCATAGTTGGTAATATAAGAAACCCCCCCCCCCCCCAGACTTAAATCAAACTGTCCCCAGTTTGTTTAAGTCGAGTTGAGGTGAAAAAAATAGGTAAATTCAAGTACAAGCTTGTGAAGACTTACTTGAAAGTGGCGATGGGTTTGGTATGGGTGGATGGGCGTGTGGTATGATGGAGCTAAGGAATTGATCATTCTCCTTATGTCCCTGCTTAGAATCGATTTAATTGAACTAAAGAAATCGAAAACTTAGCTCGAAAGGAAATGTGTTGCGCGTTTGGTGGTGGTGGGCGTATGGTGATGATGGATGAAGGTGGTGATAGGCGTTTGGTGGTGATTATTGGCTCGCCTTTGTTGAGAAGAACAAGTACTTCGGTTGTTGAGTACTCGTTTTGGTTTCTTGACCTTTGTAAAACACCGTGAATGAGAGATGGAAAATCCTCCGTCCTTGCGTCTTGAAGATTGCATCACCTCAGAAAGTTGAAGTTTGGGTCTATGCTGGCCTATCCGGTGATGTGTTCGGGATCCCGAAAAACAGGTGTTGCTAGTTTGAACTTCAATGCCATATGAAATCCTTACTTGGCTTCGGTAAAGGTCTTGATCGCGCAAGAGAAAAGCTAGTCTTCGGAAACTTTTTTTCTTCGCGGTTTGGTGAAGGAAGTTGCATCTTCTTCCTTCTGGAGTTTGCACAATGGTTTTCATCCTGCAGAACCGTTGTATTCTTCTTCGTCTTCGTGGATACATGTTCGTTGATCGTGCTGGAAGAAGTCGAATGAGATGGATCATTGACTTAACTTGACTTGGATGGAGTCTTGTCTAGTCTCGCCGTCTTTGATGCAACATCAACTTGCCACGGTTGTGGAAGTGATCTGTGCGGTCTTTAGAACGTGTTCAGGCCCTTGAATCAAGAAGGAAGCTTGAAAGGCTTGACACAGGTTAAAGGAGATCCGGTTTGGTGAAGTTCTGGATGGAGAACGTTGCAGAGGAAGGCCGGGCACGCGACGGGTAGTCGCAACCGCGGCCAGGGGTGTAATAACCCCGACAAGGGATAGGAGCGGCCGGACAAGACACGGCCGAGGAAGAATTTTTGGCCAAGACAAAGGTCCAAAAAATTAAAGTAAAGGATATACTCAAGGATGCTTGAATCGACATGGTGGGCCAAAATAACCATTTTTGGTCGAAGAATTTGGAAGAATGATCGAATGAATCCGAAGTTAGCCGATGGCCATCATACCGGCTAAGGTGGATAGCCGAGGTGGCCGGCTAAACTGAAAGGGACGAGCTGGGACAATCAAGCACGAGGTGTCCATAGCTATTCCGTTTTTATACATGAGGAAGACTGCTATTCCGTCTTTATACATCCGGAGGAATGCTATTCCGTCTTTATACATGAGGAAGACTGCTATTCCGTCTTTATACATCCGGAAGACCGCTATTCCATCTTTATACATCCGATGGATAGCTGGATAAGCATGGCCTTGAAGCATGAGGTGTCTTCAACGTGGCTGGCCACATGGATGAGAGGATAGACATGCGTTGGGAGTGTGACTAGTGTCACGCTGCTACTGGACCATGGCCACCCAACCTTATCCATCCATCCTCTATAAATAGCCCCCCAGAACTCCATTCCTAAGTCCTTCCCACGCGTTCAAAGTTAGAGAGAAACTTCTAGAGAGAGAGAGAGATTTTCGTGAAAAGAGAGAGAGAGGTTAGAAAAACAAGAGTGAGTGACTGTTTAGGAAAGATCCAGTCGTAGCCAGTCAAGACCAGCGCTAGGTGTGAAGCTAGCCAGTTCGAGTCTTCTGGAAACTGTGAGTCCCGGTAGTATAGATTGCATACTAATGGATTCATGTGCAAGTTTTAACTTAAGGATGGAACACTAGGGATGTCCATCTTAAGTTATTATTGTGTGTGAGAGGTTATGCCGCGATAACTTTCACAAAAAGGAGAGTTTTGTGAAGAGTTATGCCGCAAAAATTCTTATAAGTATGCCGCGATAACTTTTACAAAAGGGGAGTTTTGTGAAGAGTTATGCCACAGAAATTGTTGTAATTAAGTATGCCGCGATAACTATGAATAGTTATGCCGCAGAAATTGTTGTGAATAAGTATGCCGCGGTAACTATGAATAGTTATGCCGCAGAAATTGTTGTGAATAAGTATGCCGCGATAACTATGAAGAGTTATGCCGCAAAAATATTTACTGATGTGGTACAAGGCATGGTGGGGCGTAATAGTCCTTATGCTAAGTACGTTGAGTGGAACACATGGGTACGAAGATCCATGTGTGAGTTAGGGCGTTGTATCGGCGTTGTCCCGCCTCCCGACCCGAATGGATACGAGTAACCCTTGGTTCATGACGGAAGGATGACTCGGCGTATACTTGGGTAGCGCCCGGGGCCGAGTGTGCATGACGATGCATGCCGTCGATTGTCATGAAGGACATAACGGGCCGACTGTCGAGGCAAGGACATGTCGGGGTTGATGTTCCGGCCTATGG
>JAHZTW010000004.1:29806849-29817343 GCA_020283515.1 Alliaria petiolata | reverse complement strand
TAACTATGAATAGTTATGCCGCAGAAATTGTTGTGAATAAGTATGCCGCGATAACTATGAAGAGTTATGCCGCAAAAATATTTACTGATGTGGTACAAGGCATGGTGGGGCGTAATAGTCCTTATGCTAAGTACGTTGAGTGGAACACATGGGTACGAAGATCCATGTGTGAGTTAGGGCGTTGTATCGGCGTTGTCCCGCCTCCCGACCCGAATGGATACGAGTAACCCTCGGTTCATGACGGAAGGATGACTCGGCGTATACTTGGGTAGCGCCCGGGGCCGAGTGTGCATGACGATGCATGCCGTCGATTGTCATGAAGGACATAACGGGCCGACTGTCGAGGCAAGGACATGTCGGGGTTGATGTTCCGGCCTATGGTCCTCTGTGGTAAGCAGGTGCGGGTGTTCAACGGTGAAGTGAAGGGAACCGTGGACCG
Source organism: Alliaria petiolata (assembly GCA_020283515.1). NCBI lineage: Eukaryota > Viridiplantae > Streptophyta > Magnoliopsida > Brassicales > Brassicaceae > Alliaria > Alliaria petiolata. The sequence goes on along the minus strand of JAHZTW010000004.1, from coordinate 29,816,904 downwards.
ATACACCTAGAGGCCTCGACAACCCGCTTAGAGTGGAACATGCATGAAGGGCTAGGGTCATGTTTGGTAGCTAGCATTGAACAGGAATAGCCATGAAGGGCTCGGGTCCTGGTTCAATGTCTAGTCGAGTGTTGAACACAGGTAGCCATGAAGGGCTAGGGTGTGTGTTCCACCATTGGGCTTAGTAATCTGCAGGTTGTTATAGCCCCGGCATGCATAGTAACGAGGAGGTTACTATGGTCATGCCACCATTGTTTAAGCCTCCGCTTGTGTTATTGCTTTGATATTGTTGCATGATGTGAGCATGCATGCATTGTTTTATTTTGGGGATTGGGTTGGGTTTCTAATGTTTGCATAGAGGGTCCTGGAGTCACTGGGTAATCTTAGCTTGCTCATGCCTCACCCTTTTGTTTCAGGTAACCCGTAGACGGGGTAAGTAAGGGCGGCGTGGAACGCTAGGAGACCGGAGTAGATTGGCGTTGGCTTTTGTAAAACCGGTTGGTTGTATGATATATGTATAATCTTTTGGCTCTAGGCTTTGGCCGAAACTTATATAATGGTTATGTGAACCTTACTTTGGAATGGTATAATATATGGAGTATGTTTTGTGAAAACGGCTTGTGTTAAATGATATTAGCTAGTCCAAGCTAACACAACTTGAAACCTTGGTACGGGTTGGAAAGCCTTAGGCCAAAGGTGTAGAGGTTAGATTGCTGAAAGTATTTAGGATTTAGTCTCTGATCCGTTCTTAGTACTAGGACCTGAATGCTCTCGGTGATCATACTGTGGCGCTTACGGTTCATCTATGTCTAGATCGAACCGGGGGTGTTACAGAAGGTGGTATCAGAGCATGGTTTATGATCATGCTCACGGGACAAGCCTTCAATGTTTTATCGAGTCAAAAGGAGTCGCAAAAGCCAATTAGGATAATCCGGTCTGATCCGCCCATTTGTAGATTGTGGGTTAAGTTCTAACAATTATTTGATGCAGAGACGTTCAACCAGTCAGGACCGACGAAAGGTCCCATTTCAGGAACATTACATGTTGGTGGTAACCCCACGCACGTTTTGTTTGATTCGGGAGCGACACATAGTTTTGTGACTCCCCAGGTGGCTTCTAAGTTTAGGGATGAGTACCTTGTGAAGAAGGTAAGTATTTCCGTGTTAACCCCCGGGAATCAAACCCTAGAAGCTACGAGAGTGGTGGTAGGAATACCTATAGAGATCCAAGAGAGAGCCTATAAGGCTGATCTTATAGTAGCATCCCTAGAACGGTATGAGGTGATTTTAGGAATGGACTGGCTATCAAGTTACGACGTGAACCTGGAGTGTGGTCGAGGGAGGATCACATTTGGTGGAATTCACCCGGTGATTGCGTATTATGGGATAAGTCCAAGTTCGGTCATATCCATAATATCCACGGTGAGAGTTAAGGAGCAACTAAGGAAAGGGGAGGCCTACTTGGTTGCTATCAACATTGTTAATGAGGAAGTGGATGAAGACTTGAATGTCGAGGACATTCCAGTGGTAAAAGAATTTGAAGAGGTGTTCAGGCCGTTAGCAGAGTTGCCTCCAGCGCGGAACAACCCGTTTACGATAAACCTGGAACCAGGAGCGGCGTCAATCGCAAAGGTACCATATCGTATGGCCCCAGCGGAGTTGGCAGAGTTGAAAACTCAGTTAGAAGATCTCTTGGGAAAGGGATTCATTCGATCAAGTTCTTCACCATGGGGAGCTCCGAACCTGTTTGTCAAGAAGAAGGACGGTAGCATGAGATTGTGTATCGACTATCGAGGGATCAACAATATCACAATCAAGGACAGGTATCCACTTCCTAGGATTGATGAATTGTTGGATCAACTAAAAGGAGCAAGATGGTTCTCAAAGATAGATTTGGCATCAGGGTATCACCAAATTTCTATCTCAGAACCAGATGTGCTGAAAACGGCGTTCAACACAAGATATGGACAGTATGAGTTTGTGGTGATGCCGTTTGGGCTGACCCATGCACCGGCAGCCTTTATGCGGTTGATGAATGAAGTGTTTCACGATTACTTGGATAGTTTCGTGATCATTTTCATAGATGATATCCTCATCTACTCACAGGGTGAGGTGGAGCATGAGGAGCATTTGAGAAAAGTCTTGGAGAGACTAAGAAGTCAGAAGCTCTATGCTAAGTTTAGCAAGTGCCGGTTCTGGAGAAGAGAAATTGGATTCTTAGGACATCGCGTTTCAGAGCAAGGCGTGTCCGCAGATCCTGAGAAGATAGCGGTAATTCAAGACTGGCCGCAACCTACCACGGTGACGGAGATTCGGAGCTTTCTTGGATTAGCCGGCTACTATTGTAAGTTTGTAAAAGGTTTTTCTTCTATAGCTAAACCTTTGACCAAACTTACTGGGAAAGGAGTTCCTTTTATATGGAGTAAAGAAACGGAGGAAGCATTTACGAAGTTAAAAGGAGCCTTGACTACAGCACCNCGTCCCACGTACTTGCGTAACAGGTTAAACTCAGTCTCATATTGCCGAACCGTCTTGGTCCCTTGGCGCAGATACAAAAACTCAGCCTCCAGCTGATTGTAAGCTTCTTGCGGGAAGTATTTACTTTGGAACATCGCAGAAAACGTCTCATACGAACAGTTCGGATTCAAAAAACGTCCCGATGCTCCTTTCCACCAAGTATGCGCAGTACCCTCCAGGTAATGCACAACTAAGTCTTTCTTGTACTCCTCAAGACATCGGATAGAATCGAAGATCCTTTCAAGCCTCATCCTCCACTCATCGGCCTCAATAGGCGCAATTCCTCCAGCAAAGAACTTGGTTCCCAACCTCGCCATATGATCCAGAACTTTGAGGTAAGACGGGATCGCCACGACCTGACCCGCTTCCTCCACTACCACGTTCCCAACATTCGGTTTCACCACTTGTGGTGCCACGGCCGGTACCACTCCCGGTACAGGCGCAACCCCTTGTGGTGCCACGGCCGGTACCACTCCCGGTACAGGCGCAACCACCGGTAAACACTTCAACACTTGAGCTAGCAATCCCAGCACAGCCTCCAGCCTGTCTGGAACAGCACCCGCAGCATTCCCAGCCACGTTTCCAACTCCACCCGCAGCCGCATTCGCAGCAGCCGAGTTCGCAGCAGCAGCAGCCGCAGCATTCGCAGCCTCGGCCGCCGCAACAGCCTCATGCTGGTTTCCAACTGCATTCTCAGTTCCAGAACTCCCCGAGCTCACAGTACCAGCCAACCTTGCAGTCCTAGTCTTTCTCGGAGCCATCTGCAAGTTAAACCAAAACCAGTTAGCCCGAAGCTAACACCAGACAAGAGTTCTAAACTCCACAGAAAACAACAGACCGCGAGACTCGGCAGTGAAAAGTGGATATTTCTAAACCCCAACTATGCTAATGAACTGTCCTAGAATCGACCATGCTCTGATACCAACTGTAGCGACCCAACCTGATAATCCTAACCAGGTCGGCCGTACCGAGTCTAACTCTAACCAGAATACGGAACTTAACACATTTTCAGATTTTCTTAAACTTAAACAAGCAGATGCGATTCATAAAATATTCATTTTCATTGCATAATTATTCCAATTCCTTAACATAAATCCAAGGTTCTTAAAACATAAAACTAACTTAGCCAAATTCGTTCTAAGTCGTAAAACAGTAAATCCAAAACCAGATAATCCGAACAAGTCTTAATAAAATAAACCCCCAAAACCCAGTCCTAATCCACTTCTTTCTTCACTGCCTTCAAGTCCGCCTTCAAGACTAAACGTCCCGGATAACATCTTTACCTGCACACTCAACACATAAGAGAGGCATAAGCATTATCACAAATGCTTAGTGAGTACGGTCATCCCGTACCACTGGCCAATATCAGAAACACAGTAAACACAGTAAACACCAGTAAACAGTAAACACCAGTAATCCCGGTTCGATGATCATCTCAACTACTTGTGAATTCCTCACGGTCATCGGTTCTACTCCATGCGAGAATCACACATCCCCTTGAGCTAGCAACACGATCCGGACACTCACACAAATAGTTAGACACCACGGTTGAACCACAGTATTCAGTACCAATAACATTCACAGAAACACATTGACCTTACTAAGCACAACCACTAAGTTACACAAGCAATCAATGAAATCAGATAACCTAGCAATTCTAGGGTCCTAGACTCAGGCTACAGTCACGCACTCACCTTAGACACAAAGGCAAACGTTTCAATCGGATGAAACTCGGTCAGAAACAGAACCAGTCGATCACAGCCGTGAACCCTCGACTATCGCTACGACCAGAACACGCGAGATCCAATCTCCTCTCGGCTATCTCACAAACCGCCAACTTTTCCTCGACCCAGATTATGTATTCCATCGGAAACAGACCAAAATAATCAGATTAGTCGAGCCACAGTCGACAGAAACTAAGCCAAAAAAGAAATAGCCGACACTTACCGAAATCTCTCGGCCAGAATCTCCTTCTCTCGGATATCTCTCGATCCGATCGAACACTCACGGATATCTCTCGAATAACTCGGCCAACACACGCCTAGAAACAGATAACTCGATTATCTCTCGGTGAAAACCGACCAGAACACAAATCTCACGGTGACAATCGGCTTACCTCGACTATCTCGCGGATATCGGATTGATCTCTCGGCTTACACGTGATCCGATCGGGATTCCGCGGGATAAACGGACTTTCTCTCGGCAAATTGACCTTTCCAAGTCGTTTATCTCGAACAGAAATCTCAGAAACTCGGCGGCTTGGATTTTCTCTCGACGAACTCACTTTCTCTCGGGTGAAAAATCGCCTCTAGGTTTCTCTCGGGATAAAACTAGTTTCTCTCACGCGGCCGCGAGATAAAACCTTTATATAAGCCCGAAAACCCTAGCTCGACCGTCCTCCCTCGGTTTATCCCACACGGTTTACCTTTCTCTCGGTCCGAATTAAGTTTCTCTCGGCCAAACCGGCCAACTTTCCTTTTTCACTCGGCCAAACTCAAACCGCTCGACCTTTCACGGGATAAATCATTTTCCACTCGGGATAAACCGATTTCCCTCGAGTAAAACCACGGCCCACGGCCTAGTACCTTTGTCCCTCGACACTTAGACAAAAATCCACAATATTTACTCGGTCCGACCACAGTACGGTCCTTAACCTCACAGACGCAGACACGGTACGGTCCTTGACCTCACAGACGTACCACAGTACATACATATTTACATAAACGGACGAACCTCCATCATACCAGAACGTATATACAACGGCCATCCCATGACCCGCACGACCATACTAAGGATATCTGGTCGCGGATGCTACAGATCCCCTTAAAGAACATCCAACGAAAGTAAACTACTCAGACGTAGATGAAGGGGTAGAAATCGAGATTGATGAATGCATGACTTGTATAAATCGACAGAAAGTAAAGAGAGTTCAAGAAGAAATAAATCTCCCTCGAAGAATAAAGTGAAACCGTCAAAAGAGATTCGCGGCCACGAAACGTGATGCTCAAAGTTTCTGTTAAAAGTTGATGAAATATTATACTAAAAACCCCTAGTGATAATTAATGTTTAAGGTCCTATAATTAGTCTTGTAGTGTCTCTTTTAGTTTGTAGCTTGTTTTTAATTGTTCCTTGTCACTAAATTTCGAATCTTGCTTAGCTTAGACCAAACTTTGTATTCCTTTTGCATCAAACTCTCAAGATGGATTGATATCTCAAGTATTGCAATGATATGAGCAGTTGATAAATTGCTTCAAGAGATAAAAACTCTTGTTTCCCTAGGTCGTGGCGCGACCAACTTGCTCCTATTGATGCTTGACAGACCTTCTTGCTTCCTTCATAACTTGATATCCAACCATAGGATTTGATTCAAACCACTTCGAGGCGCAAGACAGCTGATTTGGCTACCTTGTCTCCAAATATGAGATTGATCTCGTGGTGGGAAGGTCTCCATCTGATGTTGAACTTATGTCCTCGGGCACTTATCCCAGAAATGTCCGTTTTGCTCCAAGATATGCGTCTTTTGCTAAGATTACCTGAAAATAGTCTTCAACAACCAAATACTCGAAATCTAGTGTTTATGCATTAAAACCTTAGTAAAATGCTAATTAAAGCATTCACTTATAATAGTAAAAACGGGCGAAATATGCATGTTATCATATACATAGGTAATGAGTTCTACGATAGTAGGTCGATTACAATTCCGTGTTTCAGTTCTAGAACCTAGTCGATATTGATCACTTAAAATCTTAATATATTGCTAGTTTGATTCGATCCATGAACCCCACAGAAACCCTAAGCCCCAACGCTTATTAGTCATTTATTCACATCTTTATTCGATTGCTTACTTAGTTTACTTCATCATTTGCTTTCATTCCTTGCTACAAAAGCGTGACAGAAAACACCTAGTCAATTCGAATTAGGTTTAGAGAAGTAAGAAGTCTAGAAAATCTCGAATACAACAATCTATCTGGATTCGATCCCTTAATATACTATCGTGATTGATGTATACTTACAGTTGTCTTTAAGGGTAAAACTTGCATACAATTACCCTCACATCAATGAAGTTGATCATTTTCCGGTTTTACTTAATGTGATTCTACTCTGACTTGGTATCATCGAGTCATGTCCTAAAGTTCAAGCCTGTTGCTTATCCATGAAATTTAATCAACCGGAACAAGACCAAACTTCCCCGACTCTTGAGGACCTATAAAAACTAAACGTTTTAGGGTTTCTAGGAATCACAAAATTTATCATCAGAAGAAACATAGCATCCGCTCGTGATCATCTTAGGCGTTTCTAAACCCTCTTTTTACGTTAATTGAATCGCATATTATTACGAGTTTAATGATGATTTTTGTTTCCATATCCGAGTAGTTTATTTGTTGGGTTTAAAGGGTTTTCGAAAGAGTTTAATCATAGATCTTTGATATTAGATGGATAATAGGTATCTTCGTTTATCTTTGTTCTTAATGCATGTTTATTTGATTGATCACCTAGCAACTGATCTTAGGACTAATAAAACCTTTAACTTGTTGAATTTATTAACCAGAACTAGGGTATGTTAGCAATTGAGTTGTAAGATACAAAAGCATATTTGCGGAGCATTGTGAGCGCTTACAAACTCATTATTAGTGCGTGATCTACTGCATAGTTGCCTACGAACACATAGTAACTAAGTTGTTATACTGATGGGGACGACAGTTGCGATCCAAATTGGACTGCTCCTTAGGGACTTCGTCGAGCTTTAAATTTGTAAGACCCTAAGCTGTCAGTGCACAGAGTGCTTTGTATTAATAAAAACTAATTTTGTTGACACCTTTAACTGTGTAATATGAAGACCTAGTTTTACTGGTAACTTGATGAACTTAAGCACATATGCAAATATTGTTTAAAAATATAGTATAATAATATAGTATTTAATGAGTGATTGAGAAACCATTTTTACCAGGGGCAAAATATTGAACTTAAAACAATATTGGTGTTGAAATTTTTTTTGTAGAACACATTTATGATCATTTATAAATTTTATTGGGAAATTGTTTCAATTTTACAACATGAATATTTATAGCAACGAATTTGTGACGCGACATTGAGAGCCAACGTTTGGGGTTGCCAGAGTTACATTTCTGCTGTACGTCCTTACTATCTTGCCTCTCCGATATGGATAAGAGTAACCGATGCAAGGCGGTATAATTGATAATATGTTGCCTCTTTTGGTGTTTGTGCCTAATGGTGCGATTCGTTATACTCATATTTAGAAAATATAACTTTGTTCGACATTTGATCTTTTCTTTTTATTGATTTAATCCTAGTCTCCTATACCATATGATCTCTATATCTTTGATTATCCACTTATTTTTCTAAGATTTTTAATAATGATCACTCTATTTTATGTAATTTTTCCTTGTGATATATCTTTTCCAACAAACTCTTTGTTTGTTTTGTTCACTTGTGATGGTTTCATTTTTTTTGTTATTCCATCATGTTGTATATTCGAAGACGTTGGTTTCAACTTTCTTTTGTGTTTCTCAATTTATTGATATGTTTTGAGCATTTACTATATTATCATGTTCTACTTTCGGGTTAAAAACGTAAAATAGTGTTGTTTTGAGTTTTGAGGAGAAAAAACGGTTATGTTTTGGCAAAAAAAATGATATTTTGCTATTTAGTGGCAAACAACAATTTTGTGAGATTGGTAGAAAAATACAGTTCTGCGTTTTTGAGTGGGTCTGGTGCTGGTAAATCTCCAATGGTACCTTGCAAGATTCAAGCAAAACAATCAGGAGATGTTTTAAATGAAGGAAAAATACAATAACAAGTATTTAAGCAGTATTGACCAGTTCAAGGAAATGTTTTTTTTTTTTAAATTACCAAATGATTCGAAAATTCAAAAGAGATATTTTTTTATGATTTTTAAGAGTTTAATAAAGCAATAACAAGAAGCAAAATATTTTTTTGGATTTTCAAATTGTTTATAAAATTCGCAGAAAACAGAAGAACAATAAAACAGTTTTTTTTTAATTTTTTTTAATGGGTTTTTGGATTTTAAGAGAAATAAAATTCGAAAACTGAATGAAAAAAATAACAAAAACTTAAGAAAATGATTGTAAACACCTGGATAAGGAGCTTTTAGCTCTGATATCAATGATACAATCCTTGAAATGCTTCATGGATTGTCCCCTTTGAAATCGTTGCTTAGAAGCTAGAGATGGTTGAATGACTTGTGATTTTGATAGTCAGGTTGATGCTTGATGACCTCAAACGCCAAAAGTTAGAATCTTCTAGCTCAAGGGCTAATCCTCGCGAGAGCTTAAGAGAGTCTACACGCTTTACAAGTTTCTGAATCCCTCAAGAGAACTTGATTAAAACGCAGGAACAAGTTGTAAACAAAGATGAACTTTTCTTTGAAACAAAATAAACTTTTCTTGATTAATAATTTGGTGATTCGAAAGTACAAAGGAAAAGAGCTTATATATTGGTCAGAAACAATGAAATAAACGGTCATAAGAATTAAAAACTAGGCAAAGATCAAGCTGAATGATGGGGAAATTGTTAACTAGCTGTTAGGCTTAAATGGTCTTGATTTGGTCTTAGAGCTGGATAGCTTGATTCATGGAACTAATCTAGGGTATTCAGTGAGGCTTGGACGTTCAGGATCTCTTCTTGAGGATGTAGGGTCGAGATCATGCAGTAGATAATAACTATGGCCTGATTTTCCCGTTGCAGAAACATAATCAAGGCCGGGAAAGGAAAGTGGATTCATAGGTGATTCTCTCTTGGTTTGTCTTTGTTTAATGCGGTTATTGGCTTGGATATGAGCTGTTATTTCGTCTATTGGCTTCTGTGGTGTACGAATTAAGTGGTTGTTTGAATAAAATGTTTTGCTTCCCTTAGTTTCCTTGTATGGACCCTTAAATGTGAATGTATGTCCATATCTTGGTTCTGGCGGTTTAGAGCGATTCCCCTTCATTTTGATTGGAATCAGACATGGTTTGGCTTGGTCAGGACGTTCTCCTAGACATAAAGAACGATGGCGTTTTGTAATAACATCCGTAGCTTCTTCAAACACAGCTACAAAGCCTCATTTTCCCTCAGCTACAAGCTTTGCTCCATCCTCTCTAGCTCCAAGATTCTTCTTTTTGTTAACTCCTGATGTATAAGCATCCATGCTTACATCAAATTACGATTCCGTAATTGAAACGAAAAATTCCGTTTGCATAATGTATACAAAAAATATATAATTTAAGTTATGATTCTCAATTATGATATTTTAGATTTTTGTAATTTTGATGTAATTTGATGTGTCCAAACTCTAATTTTGAATGCGATGATAAGATCCTATTATTTTGGATGTATTTAGTTATGCATCTTATGTTTACATCTGAATGCAACTTTTATTTTGACAAAATAAAAAAAGCTTGATGATGAAACGAATAGTTGTTTACTATATTGTCACCTTCTACATTAGGGTAATTACTTTCACAATGAAATATTAGTATGTATTATACTTTGTACCTCCCAGTTTACGGATCTTGATTT